>JAODKE010000007.1:8688467-8705454 GCA_026779605.1 Mormyrus hasselquistii | reverse complement strand
ACGAGATAACTAAGTCGAAATTTCGACTTAAATTTTGTATTATTTTTTTCCCCGGTGGCGGAAACGGGCTTCCATACTCACGGCATATCCTGCAAATTGCCTCTTAAAAAATCCGAAGTGTTGCCAAACTTTTGATTTGTAGCAATTTGCTGGAACTCGCTGTGATAATCTGACGCGCTAAACACGCCTCAAGATCGCGCGAGCCACAGCAGAGAGACTCGAGGAGACACTGACAGCGGTGGGGAGCTGGAGATGGGAGAGAGCATCTGAGAAACAGTTTAGAGCGGGGAAATCAATCTAAATATAACATTATTTGTCATATATCTGAACAATATGGCATACTAATAATTATATATTAATAAATCCGATTCTATTAATGCAAATTGTTAGCAAAGATGCATCGTGAGTTCCTCCCAAATCGTATCTGGTGCAATTGCATTGTAAACTTTTACAGTATATTGGCACATTGGTGCAAGCTCTATGACAGAAGGGGTTTATTAACATAAAACAGAACACACTGGGAAAGGCACAAAATAAATGGACCACAAGGAAAAATAAGAACTAACTACAAGAATCAAAGTAACCAAACAAGGTGACACAGACAGCAGACAGGGTCTCCACCACTCTGCAACACAGAGTAACATCTAACACAACAACCAACTGGAGAAATGAACAAAGGCAGGCACTTAAATACACTGATAACAAGGACACTTAAGCGGTAGATAAGAGGTTTTCTGTCCTTGGGAGAGATCCAGATACTGTGTGAACAGAGCTCCCTGTGTTTCTGTGTTTTTTTTCAGGGTTCTCTGGGTTCTTCTTTCCACAGTCCAAAAACATGCAGCTATTGGAATTGGAGAATAAAGATGTTCATAGTGTCTGTGTATGTCCCTCTGATGTACTGGCATCCTGTCCAGGGATTTCCTTGTCTGTTGCCTACTTGTTTACGACTTATTGTGAAAAGGATCTCACAGGGGTCTAAAGCCTATACTGTACATATTCCATCCATCCATCCATCCATCTGTCCATCCATCCATCCATTCATCCATCCATCCATCCATCCCCTAACAGCTTAGTCAGGGGCTTTGAGGGAGCTGGAGACTATCTATACATTTTATGTGAAATACACATAAACTTCATAATATAAACAAAAGAAAAGCTTTATTCAGTTTTTAAGTTTCTTTCTGTTTTATATTTGAAAAAAATCTGTATTTGTCCTTAATTTATCCTGTAAGAAAGACACATTAATTACTTAGCAGCCCAGTTTAATTTAAAATTTAAAAGAAAAGGAATGTAGTGACACAGGTCTTTAAAGACAATACATTACCTTTTCATGAAGATAATAATCAACAGCTCCAGTCAACACAATCAATAATACTCCCACAACAGTAATTATAATAATTATTGTATTAACATGACCTGTAAACAGAGAAAACAAGGAAAACGTTGTTTGGCCCAATCAGAATCACAAATGCTAAGCTGTCAAATACACAGAGTTTACGGAGCTGACAGTAGCGATGGAGTAACCTTACAGTGTTACTGCCCAGTGACAGTGAGGGATTAATCGTGTTAATAGGATAAACTGATTAACTATAAGGATCCCAATATGTAACATGAATATTACAAATACTGGTCATCTTAAAACAAACAAATGTGTTGGAATATAAACATGGAGAATAATATGAAAAACAACAATGAAGCAGGAATGTTTGGAATTTTCACATGTAAATAAAATGCTGAGTCACACAACAATAACTCTGCTCCATAAAGCCCACAATTTTTCACAGATATGATTTCAGCTGCCGTTCTGCACTGTTGTGTCAGCACTTAATTCCTCTATTATAAAAATGGCATATACATACTTTTAACAGCCAAATTACAGACTTATTCCTTTATTAAAGTCGATGGACTTACTTTCAACAATGATATTCATTTCCGTAGATACAGCTACATTTCTGTATTTAAAGCACATTAAATATTTTCCTGTGTGATTGTACTGTAGGATATGGGATTGAAGTGAAGTGTGGACTGTGCTCCTGGGAGCTGGTGGTTGTCCTTATACCAGGTGAATTCTGATTTGTTGAGAGAGCTGCTGTCTGTGTCACATGTCAGATTCAGTGAGTCTCCTTCCCTTATTCCTCCATTTACTCTGGATGAGGTCATCACCACCTTTAGTTCTCAAATTATATAATATGGGAAAGAAGAAATAGCTGCAAATTTGAAAAGTAGTACAAAAGTATTTTCTGACAAAGGCTGAAAACAATATGGCAAAGAGGAGAAATCCTGTCACTAAAAAGTCAAGTGTCAGGGTCAGCGCCCGTGTCCCCCAGTCTTTCTTGTCTTCCCCTGTTGTCAGTCTGCAGTGTTATCTCTGCTCCCTGTCAACTGCCAACTCTGCTGTCCGTTTGATCTGATATTATAAACATTGCGATACAGTCACATGATCTTTCACCATGTACAGATTCAGTTCATTTCCACCACTCCGTCTGGGTGCTTTTTCTTGTCATTGAGTGTAGAATCTCTTTGGTTTCCAATGCAACAGGTATTCCTTGTAGGAATTATTAGCTCAGGTAATTTTTTATATCTCCACCAATATGTTTTGAAATTAATTAAATTAATTTAATGCTGATTATTAACCAATTGTTATGCCAAATGGTCGGCTCCTCCAAACTCAATTGCGGTATCCTCGTGAGTCTGTTAATGAGACTTACATGGGATTCACTAATTACCAGTATCGCTCAGTAACCTGGGTTAGAAGGCTCGTCCAGCGAGCTGCATCACCAGGTAATGTAAACGATCAATAGCAAAGCTCCCCTCATGGCCAATGAGAGAGAGTCTCGCGATATTTCAGGCGAGTTTGAGGTTTCAGAGCTTGTAGGTAGATCGCACAGCGGCAGGGACTATTGTGAGCACTCAATGAACGGAAGTTGAAGTTGTGTAAAAGACATGCATTTATTCCAAACTAACACTACAACTAACATAAGACAGACATTACACTTAACACAAACACGAAGTAATGGAATTAAAACAGACAGAATGTAATTATGTAAATAATAACCAGATTTAAATGAGTAACCTTAAAAACAAAATACTGTTCTGCAAAGCAAGCACAGTTTGTGGAAACACGATCTTAAAGTCATATAGCAGGTTAACAGAATGGCTTAGGTTGTTAGAATTAAAGGAAGTTGGTTTACTTGGTTGCAGAGTGAGGGGGGGAATCTTGGCAGTTGGTTGCAGAGGCTGATGAGCTGACGGGATGATGACACTCAGCCCCTTGGATTCTCTCTCCTTGTGAAGCTTTTACGGTGAAAGGCTTTGTCTTGGTTGCAGTTCTTTGTTGGGTAGCAGGCTTTCACCAGCAGGCTTCAGGAGGGCTTCTTGTAGGCTTCTCTTCTCCTGGGCTGATGTTTTCTGCTACTCGCCTAGCTTTGTTCAGAAGTGCCATGTTATATATATATATAGGAGCCCTACAGCGAGTCATAAATACAGCCCAGAAAATAACTGGACTTCTACTGGCCACACTGGAGGAGAACGATGCCTCCGGAGAGCTAATAACATTCTGGGGGATCCAACCTATCCCTGCCATCACCTCTCCTCTCTGCTTCCTTCTGGAAGATGCTACAGGGTCTTAAAGACCCACCATTCCAGGTTCAAAAAGAGTTTTAAATCCAGGGCCATCATCAAATTAAATGCTGTAAAATTGCATCTCAAATTTTTTTTCTTGTAACAGGAATGCACCATAAATATAATGAAATTTCTGGGAAATGTTTCATGATATTCCATCCATCCATTATCTACCACTTTTCCAGGTTGGGTCGCTGGGGCAGCAGTCTAAGCAGGAAAACCCAGACTTCTCTCTTCCCGGCCACTTCACCCAGCTCCTCTAGGGGAATTCCAATTCAATTCAATTCAATTCAATTCAATTCAATTCAAATTTATTTATATAGTGCTTATTACAACAGTCATTGTCATAAAGCACTTTACATTAACCCGGCCAGAACCCCACCAAAAACCTGTGGCAACAGTGGCAAGGAAAAACTCCCTCTGGCAGGAAGAAACCTTGAGAGGAACCTAGACTCGGAAGGGGACCCCATCTTCCTCTGGGCGACTGGGTAGCATGAAACTGTATTTACAGTCACATTAATTTGAGTCCATATAGTTTTATAAGTTCCAGTTGGTTTCGTGTAGTTTTCTCCAAGGAGTCCAGGTGAGGATTCAAGTGGTGTAGGTGCGACTCAGCTCGGAAAAGAGAAGATGGAGAAGAGTTATTGCCCTACACCTAACCTAACCTCCAGCAGTACTAAAGTAACTATGGCAGCCTGGCTAAAAGAGAGACCTAGAAGGAAGCACAGACATGAAGGTTTCCAGGGGTTTTGGCATCCAGCCAAACTATCGCCAACAGCTTGAGTGATCAGCGAGAGTGGCAGGATAACAGCACCAATTCCCCCTTTCACCTTTAATTTCAAATGACTATGAACCTCCAGATTTCCCATTCACCTTAGAAAAAGGGGTTTTACTATCCAAAAGACTGGTATTTCTAGGCACAGCCAGGGCATTGAGGGTGTCCAGTTTGGTCACCTCAGGATTAGGTCTCTGCTTTTTGCAGATGATGTGGTTCCAAATGTGAAGTGGCTGGGATGAAAATCAGCACCTCCAAATCCGAGACCATAGTCCTCAGCCGGAAAAGGGTGGAGTGCTCATTCCGGGGGTCCTTCCCCAAGTAGAGGAGTTTGAGTATCTCGAGGTCTTGTTCATGAGTGAGGGAAGGATGGAGTGGGAGGTCGACAGGTGGATCAGTGCGGCATTAGCAGTGATGCGGGTGCTGCATCGGTCTGTCATAGTGAAAATGGAGCTGAGCCAAAAGGATTGAGGAGGTCTTCAAAGTATTCCTTCTACTGACCCACATCGACCTGATCTGAGGAAAGCAGTGCCCCATCCCCACCATAAAGTGTTGATGCTGCACCGCTTTCCCACCCTGAGCCGTCGGATGGTGGACCAGAATCTCTTTGAACCCATCCAGAAGTCCTTCTCCATGGTCTCACCAAACTCCTCCCATACCTAAATTTTTGCCTCAGCGACTGCCAACCTGCTTAGACCGCCGATACTCATCAGCTGCCTCCAGAGTCCCCCAGGCTAAAAAGGCCCGATAGGACTCCTTCTTCAGCTTCTTTAGCTTGATGGGGATTGCCACCATTCTGTCACGTATGGCTGGGAAGCTGGCGACAGAAGCCGTGAATATGCACAAAAAAACTATTTATTGTCAGGGTAACACACATCAAGACACGTAACGTTAATGACCGGACTGGGGAAACGCCCACTAAATACACTGAACTAATGACATCAACAGGAAACAGCTGGTGGTGGGGATTCCTTACGGGGTAGATGAGGGGGTGTGGCACATGGGAGGAGCGAATGAGCGGGGCATGACAGGAGCCCAGCAAGGGGGCAATAAGTGTGCTCACCTCGCTTGGCGCCTCTCCCCATGAACAACTCCAGAGTGGAAAAGGGTCCAACCCCCCTCAAGGAGACTGGTTCCAGAGCAAGTTGTGCATCGAGGTGAGCCCTACTATATCTAGTCGGAACCTCACAACCTCGTACACTAGCTCAGGCTCCTTCCCCACCAGGGAGGTGACATTCCATGTCCCTAGAGCTAGCTTCTGCAGCTGAGGATAGGACCGCCAAGGTCCCCGCCTTCGGCTACTGCCCAACTCACACTGCACCCAACCTTTGGCCCCTCCTACAGGTGGTGAGCTCATTGGAGGGGGGGGCCTACGTGCCTCCTTCGGGCTGTACCCGACCAGACCCCATGAGTACAGGCCTGGCCACCATGCGCTCGCCATCGAGCCCCACCCCCCTTTATGATGAGTTTTCACTCATCATAAAGGGTCTTGTGAGCCGCACTTTGTGTGGTTCCTCACTCAGGACCTGTTTGCCTTGGGTGACCCTAACAGGGGCATAAAGCCCAGGGCAACTTAGCTCCTGGGATCATTGGAACACGCAAACCCCTCCACCACGATAAGGTGTCGGCTCCAGGAGAGGAATGATATTTCATTTATCTATTAATTTATAGTTAATTTCATATGCCATTTTGTTTCTCTTTTCTTTTATCATACATTTTTTGTATTTGCAGGAGTATATGTGCTTGTGGGGATGAGGGGTGAGTACATTTGGAATGTTAAATGTCATGTTTTAAGGAATTGCACAGGGAATTTCATTGTACTCATATGTGCAATTACAATAAAAGCTATTCTATTCTATTCTATTCTATTCTACAGTATGTGGGTACCTGTTGGGTATTCACAGAGGTTTCAGGGGAGCAAAGGGTAGCTGATGAGAACTGGACACAATCAGTACCCATGCTGACAAACTGGTTGACATCATCGTCTAACCTGTAGGTTTTCTGTCCTTGGGAAAGATCCAGATACTGGGTACACAGAGCTCCCTGTGTTTCTGTGGGTTTTTTCAGGGTTCTCTGGTGTCTTTGCACAGTCCAAAATCATGCAGATATTGGCATTTGAGAATATACAGTAAGATGTCCATAGTGTCCGTGAGTTTGCCCTGTGATGA
The DNA here is from genome assembly GCA_026779605.1 of Mormyrus hasselquistii. Lineage (NCBI taxonomy): Eukaryota > Metazoa > Chordata > Actinopteri > Osteoglossiformes > Mormyridae > Mormyrus > Mormyrus hasselquistii. The sequence goes on along the minus strand of JAODKE010000007.1, from coordinate 8,698,890 downwards.
ACTGGCATCTTGTCCAGGGATTTCCTTGCTTGTTGCCTACTTCTGTACCCCTTATGCTGGAAAGGATCTCACAGTGGTCTAAAGCCTATACACATTCCTTCCATCCATCCATCCATCCATTCATCCATCCATCCTCTAACAGCATATCTTAGTCTGGGGCATGGAGGGTGGAGCCTAGTTATACATTTTATGTGAAATACATATCAGCTTGATAATATAAACCAAAAAAAAGCTTTATTCAGTTTTTATGTTTCAAAATTTCAAATGCAATTTACACTCGTTATGGCTGTATGAATAAACATGAAATATATTTCAAGAATTATCACTAGAGTAAAAGAAAATCCAGCCACAGATGCTAAAACTATAATGCCAACAAAAACCTGTATTTATTTCCATGTTTTCTGACCCAAGTTGTTTCTCTTCCACCAGCTCTGTTATTGTGCTGTTTATTCGATATTTACGTTTCCATAAACGTTTTCTTGAATATTTACATTTTCATAATCTGGGAGCTCACAGGATTCCTCGGAATATCTCTTGCTGACTTCACTCTTTTCCCTAGAAGAGTCCTAAGGTGGAAAACAGAAATAAATAAAGCATAAAACCACATTTACATAGATATACATTTTGATGAAAGCACTATAGCTTAGACTTGCCATGCAATTGGCATAAATAACTGACTCCGCCTGTTTTTCTGAATTGCTGCACAGGTCCTTGTCTTCTCTCTGAGAATTCAAATGATAAAAATTTGTCTATAAAACCTGTCACATCATGGTTGTTTTGTTTATAAGCGAGGAAAACGTCGCCCCGGAGAGCAGGGAATGGGGAAAGCACAGATGTTTCCAAAGACAGATGTGCCCGCAGCTGCCTTAAGGTTACCGCTGTTCCGGTGCCACTCCTCACACGAAAGCGGGCTGACTGGGGTGTGTGCGCGTGCACAGCCGGCACTTCTCTTAACACGCGCGCGGGCGTGCGCACCGCTGCTATGCTAATCACCGTCACCGCAGCGACGGACCGACAAAGCTGCGCCGATCGAGCGGACGCTGCCCCCCACCCCACTGAGCGAACCCAGGTCATCGATCATCCTGGGGAAGCTGGTATCGGGCTCTGGAAGCCCCACCAGTGGTGCAGACCCGCTAACCAGGCTACAGCCCATCATCCAGCGAAACAACGTAACAATTACCAACATAGCAATAACGAGGCTTATTTCAAATACAAATTATTACGTATGCGCGATAAAAAAAAATAAAATGAAAAGCCCTCCGTATAAAAGGCACGATTTCCAGAGCTCCGGAGGTAATTTCGGCAGTGCCGCACAGAGCCTTTTTCACGACAGTTATCGGGCTCCTTGGCTTTGGTCTAAATATCAGTCACAGTTGGGTCTTTTAAGAAGCCCGGAGCAGTCGGGGGAGTGGCTGGCGGTCCTGCAGCAGCGCTAATCCTAGAGCCTGTGAAGATCTGCCTCCGGCTCGGCCCAAAACTACATTAACTGCCGGCGGCGGGGAGGCACGCTGCCGGCCTCCATTTCTATAAGCTTTTTCACAAATTCATAGTCCTCGCTTTCCGCACACGCTACAGAAATATATGTACATATCTCTGGCCGGCCTGCCAGGGAAGCCGCTGAGATTGCCCATTGTGCAGCTGTCAGAGCCGCCGTTTCCCCATCAATAACGCCATTAGCCTGCTCATTATTAGCGCCCGGATGGGGCACCGCGGCCCGCCTGTCTCCGAAGGCCGTCTCACGACAGGCCCGTGTCCTTCCGCTGCCATTTCGGGAGAACTCCAAAAAACGCTGCTGGATTGGAACCTGTGTTCCTCCCCGCCCCCAAAAAAATGGCTGCCAGATTGTAACAGAGAGGACCGGGTGAGGCAGCGAAGAGCAGAAGCGCATGGTAATAAAACAGCGGCAGCTCGTGGAGGCCGGGTGCCGCTCACCGGCTCCCCCCGGGGGACGACCACATCATAAATCACATGGCATTCATCACCGGGGAACCGCGCGGGTCTTCAGCCGTTCAGGCGGATGCTGATGTGTGCCGTCAGAGTGACCCGAGGCCTGGCTACCGCTGGCTAAATAACCGTCAGGCCACTGCTTAAGGACATGCATCACAGAACCCCAGGCCGGTCCAGGTGAGCCACTGCCTGTGCTCATGACCGAGGGGGGTGGCAAGCCAGACGGGTGGTGGCGTATGCGGCCGAAGCAACCCGGGCAGGCGGGCAGCGACCAGTGGGGGGTCCCTCAAGGCAGCGGGCCCTGCTGTCAAGATGACGCGCCGGCGGTCGCGATCGTCCAGAATGCGCGGAGGACCGCGGCCAAGGTCAGCCCGGCCGGCTGGAGGCTTCCTTCACCACCGAGCGGCTCCGCGTGTGAGAGGGCACTGCGGCCCTGAGGAGGCTGACAGAGACTGAAAACACAACGACTCAGAAAAAAAAAGAGAGAAAAAGCCCAGTTTGAAAAATAACACAAGAGGCACAAATAAATATTCACAAAAAAAGGACACGGTCAAAATGGCTATAAAAACCACACTCGGACAATTCTTTCTGGGCTCTTCTGAGAACTGATGCTAGAAAGGCAGACAGGCGCTCTCTAAAAGTCTATCCTCACCCTAAATCTTGCGTCTCCAGCAACATAAAAATATGTCGCTTTCCATCTGCGGTGGCCTTTCTATGGAACCCCCCGTCGGACAGCCCCTGACACATCATCTCACACCGAGGCCCGCTGCTGTCACCCCACGGGCCCCTGCTGATGGAGCCCGGAGACACTGCTGTTATTTCCCCACCATGTTTAAGGGACGCAACATATGCAGAAGGAACTCTGATTTAATGCAGCATTTCTGGCTAAAACAGGAAGGTGCGAGTTCACAGGCCAGTGAGCTGATCGTAACCAGGTAGAGGCCAATCAGCTTTGTGACAGACAGACGAATGCATCAGACAAATCTTTCGTGATTTCAGGTGTCGAAATAAGTGTTGAAAATGCCTAAATACTGCCACCGAAACTGTGGGCAAAAGCCCAACATGAGGTTCAGAGATGAATCAGGATGCGTGTGACTGACATTCAGGCCTGTTTTGCTGACGTCAATGTGAACGATCGTGTTTACTGTGAAAACGGTGCAGCCTGGACTAACTAACCCTGCTTCCCAGGAGCCGACTCCCGTCTTCTCCGCGCAGAGACGTGAACATCTGCCTGTTTACGGATGCCTGTCCCTCACCGCGTGTGTATGGGGTGGGGGAAGGGCTGATTTATATGCACCTGGAGCAAAAATATCAAGCGTCTCAACCCTGCAATTCAAATCAGCCTCCTGGCGGAGTCGCAGCCCGCAGATGTTCGTGCGGGAAGGACACTGGGAAGATAAACAAGGTAAGGCGGGAACGCAGGCCACGCCAAGCTGACATGGCGCTGATTTCTAATGGGAAGTGACAAGAGAGTGACGTGTAATGAAATGCATACAGGGCAACAGTAACAGCCAATGTGTTAAAGAAAGAAATACATCCTCAAAACAAACAAGCGGCAGAAGCGGCCGGCGGCATCGCCGGGCAGCGAGATGGGGGGGTACGATCGTGTCCTGGGGCGAGGATTCGGGAAAACAGCCGCCAGCCATGTCCCGCTCGCTCTTGCATCGCAGATCACATACAGAAAAGCCCAGAAGGCCAGTGGCTCATGCCCTGGGTGGCAGTGTGACACTCACTGCAGGCGGGCGCAGTGCATGCGAGGGGTGCGCACTCAACCACGAGATCCACTATTAAATTTTGCCCTGGAAATAAACAGCTGCCTATTACTTCATTTTTCCTGCACTTTGCACACTTTGACCCATAAAAAAAGTGACATTACAAGGCTAATAAGAAGTGCACAAAGAATACACACATCCATCCGTATTGCATAACCGCTTGTGTAGCAGGGGTTCACGGTGAGGCTAGGGGCCAGTCCAAGGCAGCGGATGGCAGACGACTCCCTGAATGGGAAGCCGATGCATAAGCGAGGAAACGCACACACGCTACGGACAGCGCGATTACGGTCACCCTTCTGCTTGTGAGGAAACACTGGGCAAGCATGGGTACACAGGCAACGGGATTTAAGGCACCGGCATTAGGTGCGAGAGCAGTGCTTGCCACTGTGGTGAAGAACGAAAATAAGCTTCAACAAAATAATATTAATATCTGAATTTAGCGAGCAAGAACGGTTGATTATCCCAATAAAATTCAGCTGAAATTAAAATTCCATTCAAACCAAACGAATGAATGAATGGCTTTAAATACCTTTTTAATCCAATGATACCTGACATTTTCAGGTTACTTCCAAGGGGAAAAAAATCATATCACTGAAAGGGTAAGAATTTACAAAAAACAATTTTATTTTAGAAACAGGCAGCTGCATTAGCCACTTAGCGATCTGATCTTAACAGGTGTCTCAGCCCTTGTTATTAATGCAGACAAAACATTTGCACGCCACCATTACTCTCTGCAGCGGATGCTGAAAGATTTGGGCCAAAGGGCTAAAAAAAATGTATGCATAGATATACTGCGGCTACGCCATGTCGCCTCACGGGCAGCAAAGCACTCGGACTGCTCTGTCACCACGTAACCATGGTACCACGCGCTTCCGTAAACCATCACTCTCGGCAACCGGCTGCTCAGACTCCATTTAGAATTTTAATGGATGGCATCTCTGGAGATTGAAGGCGGTCGGAACTGACCAATTTCTCAGAGTAATTAACTGTAAGTGATTTCCAGAATGCTCATCGAACACGCTAACCCCCCCCCCCCCCCCAAAAAAAAAACTCTTCTTCCCCAAAGTAGCAACACCCTAAAATAAACCCCATTTTTAAAAACTAGGTGTACAACTAAGAATAACAAAACGACATATGTTTACGCTGGCATCTACCACTTAAGTAAAGTTGCTTTTCTAAATTGAGCATTTTTTTTATTGATTTACTGGATAAATCTGCAGAATCATATATGCAAGGTGCACTGCATTTCTAAGAGGCGGCCATCGCGAAATACAAATAAATAATTATTTTCAGAGCTGCAGCTATCCTACAAACCCCACCCCATTCAGCCCCTCACCGTAGACGGCACAAGTTGCGTTTGATCCTGTGACAAACACAAACGATGAGCAGAAGAAAGAAAGAAAGAAAGAAAGAAAGAAAGAAAGAAAGGAATAAAATCACAAAAGGGGAAGGAAACATAAAAATGACATTTGGTGCGTGAAAAGTGAAACAAAAAAAACAAAACAAAACAAAGTAAGCTATACTTTTATGTGTTGGTTTTAGATTTACTCAGTTCCTCTTTCCTTCGTTCTTCAGAAAAACTGAAAAGTACGATTCCGAGAAGCAGAGACAGAAAGAAAAAAAAAGGAGTAAAGGAACAACAAAATCAATAAACAGATCAAACTGCAGCAATTTAAACTAATTATAATGCTGAACTCTATATCATAATTCTCCGCAAGATAAAACTGTGCCTGTGTTGTAAGCAAACCATTTCACCCATTTTGTTGGTTAATAAAGTTTCTGTATTTTTCTCATTTGAACTTTAATAAATAAATGATAACCATCCCAAATGTCATTAAAATATCTGTGTCGGCAAATGCAACAGAACACCTTTATCAACATCCCGAGGTGTGTGGAGACCTGAAGAAGATTAAACAAGCGGAACATAAATGTGTTGCAAAAAAACAAAAAAAAAAAACAAAACAAGCTTATTTAACCAGGCCTGTCGGGGCAGAGTTATGGTCTGGGTAAGGAGGTGAGTCTTACCCTGGAGGACTCGTAGGATGGACTGGGCTGGCCACCTGTGCCCCAGGAAGAATGGCTGCTCCTCTCATCCATTCCTGCCAAGAAGAGGGACACACACAATTCATTTACTAGCCCAAAAACAGCCACCTCTCGTCAGCCGGCTCAAACGCAAACACACTGAGGAGGGTGTGCATCAGGAGACGAGCAGGTCTGCACCGCTGCAGCTGCATTATGGTCTGGGATGCAGCCACTGCATAAACGGATGATCCATTCGCAGGGGGACCAAAAACATAATAATAATTCACTCAATCAATTCGTGGAGAGTTTAAAAATAAAATGGGGCTGCTGGATATGGTGCCATAGAGACGGTGCTTTTGCACATGGAGATTCGCTCCGTAGCAGAAAAGCCCATCTTAAAGTCTGAGTCACCAGGGGTGTCTGCTGCAATTAATTTGAGAGAATATGGGGGGGAAAAAAAACACAACCACACCAAGAACTGGTGACTAATCATTTAGTTCTGTTTTCAAAGGCTCTGCTTTCTGAGCACGCAGCCAATTAGTTGTACATAATTTATGTTGGTTCTCATAAATTGTGCAAAATTCCCAAACTTACATTAACACACTAACGTTGACTAACAGCAACTGGAACGAGGTCATCACATTACATAAAACCTAAACCTATATAGACAAAAAAAAAAAAAACAACAAATAAGAACATATAAAAAAATCACTCCTGTATTTTAAATTGGTCATTGTGTTGTAATAAAGACAGTGCTTTTGATTAGCACCAAGCTAAACTGCATGGCTGAATCCAAGCCACATTGACATTTGCATCTGCCTGTGGTACAGAGACTTACAGGGCCATGACCAGAGTGGAAAAATCGACATCCCACCAAACAGAAGAACCTCTCCTCTGGGAAAGGAGCCGCGCTCTCGCTCCGTGGCTGAGCCCCACGCCCCCCCCAACAGCCTGCAGCACCCCTGGTGTCTTTGGGGACGTTGCTGGCTACCTCATGCACCACTGACATGTGCTGCCAGACGACAGCATAAATATTCTAACCTCTATCTAATTGACAATGCTTGACTTTCAAAAGCAGCACATCACACTCACGCAGGTCAGACATTAAATGACACGACAGAGGACCCAAATAAACAAACAAAGCAATCTCAGCTCGCTGCTGATTTACAAATAGCTGAGAAAAGGATCATTTCAAGTCTCCCTTAGTGCAGAAATCAACCAAAAATACATTTCAGAATTGCTGTTACATATTAAGCATAATGGCTCACTATTCATACATTTTAAAAGATGTCATAAAATGCTACAAACTACTGCGGTACCACAAATGCACTTACGGACAGAATTATATAACTACAGTACTTAAAGCCTCGCTCTCCTTTTCACAGTGCGAATCGGACCCCTCCATACGAACACCTACCGGATCCAAGCCGCCGTTCAGCACGAGACACCACGCCCAGCAGAGGTCACCGAATGGCATGAGGAACTTCAGAAGACAAAGAAGCAGGTTATCGGGAACTGTAGCTTCTCCTCTGGCTATGAGATCACAACTCCAAAGTGCAAGAGCGAGAGGCTTCATGCCCAGAGACAGTGCCTGACGAGAAAGAGGGCTCCCTCGCTGGGCACGCGGCACGGAAACACAGCGTGCGGCTGCATAAACTGCAATACGCAGGGTGCCCACGCACCTGACCTCACTGAGTCAATTTCTCAACGTACATTAACGACATTAATGAAATAACTGATCAAGATTTGAAAGCTGACTAAAAGTGTTATTTTTGGACACTCCTGCCGTAAGTACAGCCTTATTAGTTACATTCAGCATGTTTGTGAGGCAAAGCGAAGGACTTGAATAAAGATAGTAACCTGGCAGGAGGCCACAATCTCTCTGTTTGCCTATAGTGGTTTCAAGTCTGTCAGATAAGAGGTCACACATTTGTCTTATCTCCTACAGCAGCATGCAGATATATTTATATATGTACATTCATATTTGTCACTGTATTTATCAAATCCACTATATCAGCGTGTCAGAGAGAAAAAAAATGCGGCCAAGAAAAACAAAACAAGGCGGATGACATCAGAGCCAACCCGAGAAAACAGAGGGAGCGTAAAACGGCCTTGCAGAGTTGAGTGACCCGCAGATGGGCCGGGCACCACGGCGCTGAGGAGTCACATCATGCCCACAGCTTTTCCTGTCACATTCTTTCCGCAGCTGCTGAACTGTTCAATTAAAAAAATATACAAACTAAGGACAATCCAAAAAGCAGTTTCTTTGGAAAGCCATGTTTCCACGGGCCGCACGAAAACAAGCACCAGAATCAGCATACATGCTAAAGCCAGGGAATTTAAAACAAATTTTTAAAAAAGAATTTGTTTAAGGGCCATTAAAGTAGGAACTGAAACCACAACGGAAAAAAAAAAAATCACACCCATTTACCACAAAATCCAACGTACAGTATTATTTTCTATTTTCTGCGATGTGGCAGTCATAGTAAAACTGCCCTTTACGTACACTGATAAAGGACAGAATATTACCCAGAGCTTTCCAGCCACAGACTTCACTGGAAATGGAACAGTGGCAAAGACCAAACACCTTTCTTAGGGAGCTCCCTCACGTCACATCCCCTCTAGTTTGAAGCTAAAACAGGACTGAGTGCACAGGTACGATTCCTGAGAAAACGAAACCTGCTTAGAACAAAGGGCCAACACCCTGATACAGAAATGCATGACTCGTACAAAATTTTATTCTACAATAAAATATTATTAATAAATACTAATCAGGTACTGAAATAAATGTAAAAACTTCTGCGAGGCTGACATACTAACAACACACACACATCGCATCTTCGAGGGACGATCACGTCGCCGATTCGCGGCCGATTAGAACTGCAGGTGCCGCATGCAGGCTCACGCACTCCAGAACTTCAGCAACTTCATCCAAAACATGACAGGAAGCTATGTTTACTTTCATCACTCCATTCCCGGTGTTTGCCACGTCTGCTGGCTCGTTGAGAAGTATCACCCCAACACGCATCTACGCCGAATTACCGCATCTGGCCGGTTTAGCAAAAATGTCCAAAAAAAATCTGATTCTAAAAATTATACTATATTTTCAGAGGTGGACATTTCAGGTCCAGAAAGTAAATATCCAAACCAGGATTTTGTTTCAACCAACCAGTTGAATATAAAGAGTAACAGTCACAGAGTACTCAACTGGTTGGTTGAAACAAAATCCTGGTTTGGATTTTTACTTTCTGGACCTGAAATGTCCACCTCTGTATATTTTCAGTGAAGAGCCACAGATGAGACAGGGACTATGTAAAAGTAAAAAAAAAAAAAAAAGTACAGGGCTGGTCGGTGCATATGGTATGCGAACTGGAGTGTGTTCCTGGCCACATTCACAGGGAGCTGCAGGAGCTGAGCCACATGCCATGATGGTCCCTCCACCAGCACCCACAATCTCCAAGGCCAAGTACTGGGTTACCCTCTTCTACCTCCGCACCCAAAAGGAAGCAAGGCTAAGAATTTCCAACAAGACAAGAACACCAGACAAATCTGACACCCACTGAAAATTGCTTCTTCTGCCAGTCCACGTACGTGCCTGCCGGTTTGCGACAGTGACACAGAGAACACGTCTGACTAGACGTAACATCATGAAGTCACTTCCTGTCTTTGTTATGTTTTGTTTTTCTTTCCCCCCTCCCCCTGTCACAGCTAAGAATCAACATATTCTGCTAAGCAGCACAGCCGCTAACAGCTGGGGGGGCTCTAAGCAGAAACAGAATCTCCCGGAATGACTCTGGGATATGCAGCCACACAGCGTCTCTCTCATCACACCACTTGGCCCTAAAAACATTAAAAGTTAAAGTGAGGACATCAAAACCTGAATGAATTCGAACTGCGATACTGTGTAAAGGTGTAAATTTCATAATCTGTGAAAAGAGTTTCATAACTACGCACAGAAAAAAGGAAAAAGGCATCTAGTCCATAGATTAGTCCTCACACAAGCACACTGTAAATTTCAGCCATGGTGAGCAGCAGGGGACAAACAGCCTCCTTTAGCCAGCGAAAGTAAAATATCGGCCTCCCTGCGTGATAACCGTCCGCCGTGTCAGATGTTAGCGGTCCCTCCTCCGTCCCCCAGCGATCTACGCGGTAAAAAGGACGAGCCGTGAGGCTGACAGGCTGTGAATAAGGGAATGAAGGAGAAGTCGTGGGCTGGGGCCCCGATAAGGCCGCGGCGGGACCCGTCGCAGTGAAGTCAGAGGTGTCGCAGCACTGGAGCGCACCTGCGCTGGTGAGAAAGCGTGCGGGGGGGAGGGCTTGTCAAGCCCATCGAGGCATCTTCATTAGACAGCCGCCGCGCTGCAGAACTCAGTCATCCGAGCAGCGCTGTCAGGAAGAAAGGGATCGGTGGGTAGCGCGCGGTACGGCGGTGCCGCAGCGCTCAGATTAAGGCTCCCCTGTATATCTGAGCGTGTCACGGAGGCTTTCCGGAAACAAAGGCGAGGCGAGACAACGGAACAAAACACATCAAAGGCCCCGTAAGGCAGGCCAGATCTGGAGCACAGCTTGCAGAAATTAACGGGTTTTTCTTTTTTTGTTTCTCCAAGCTGTTCGCTTCTAGCCCTACGAGTCACACTCTCGTGATGCGTCTGCCAGTGGTGACAGACCCCCCCCCCCCCCCA
>JAODKE010000007.1:8675407-8686065 GCA_026779605.1 Mormyrus hasselquistii | reverse complement strand
GAAGACGAGGCCCAACAGCCAGGGGACACAAAACCAGTGGCCCCAAAGCTAAATACTCTACAGCCTGTGACCCTGAAGACGAGGCCCAACAGCCAGGGGACACAAAGCCAGATGCCCTGCACCCTGTGGCCCAGAAGACAAGACCCACAACCAAGGGCCACAAAGCCAGTGGCCCAACAGACAGGGGCCCCAAAGCTGCCGGCCCTGAAGTCAGCGGCCCTGCTGAGAATTCTGCAGTAGCCAGGCGCCTGCGATTTATTATTTTAAATCCCTTAAAAGGAAAATGATAAAGCAGGGCTAAGGCGGTGGGACAGGCTGCCCTGTGAGCTTCACCGGATCAAAAAGGAAGAAGATTGAACTTAAATTTCATTGGCGTAGTGCACGAGGCAGCAGAAAGCCCACCTGAAAACCCAGTCCCAAAAATAGGCAGCAGGGTGAGTGCAAAGGCACCGGTAAACAGCTCTGCACAGGAGGGAGGCCTGGACTGCCATGGCTGGGGATTAGGGAGGTCCACAACAATGGCTTCCCCTCATCAGCATTTTCTATATCTGAAATGCAAATCCTGATAAAAGTATCAGGCCTCCGGTCACGCTCAGCTACACACTCTGCGTCTGCTTCGCAAACCACTGGCTGACCCTCGACCGTGGTGTGTGTGTGTCTGTGTTATGTGTATATTACATTGTGGGAACCAAATGTGATAAAAACCTGTTTCTTTGACCTTGTGGGGACCATTTCTCAGGTCTGTGAATGCAATCAAAAAACTTAAAATAACAAAAAGCTCATACTTCGTACTTTTGGTTAAGGTTAGCACTGGGTAGGGGTTGTTACGATGGGATTAGAGTTTGTCCCATAGAAATGAATGGAGAGTCCCCACAATGATATGATTACAAACCCATATCTGTGTGTGTATGTATTATGTATGTGTGTGTGTCTGTATACTCTGTGTGTGTATGTATTATGTATGTGTGTGTGTCTGTATACTCTGTGTGTGTGTGTGTGTGTAAGCGCAAATGAGCGGATGTGGAATAAGTCCGTCACATAACAGCTCTGACGCTTCCCACAGTGAAACACTGCAAAGATTTTTTTTTTGTGCCCATAATTAACACAAATGCAAAGGGACTGAAGGGGGGGAGTTTTAAAATAAGCCAGCAGGAAGGTTATGAAATGGGACTTTTCAGTTTAACAATATTTGATCAGCTGGATTTGTTGGCAGCGTCGCGGGCAGAATGCAGGCTGCTCCCCGTCGACTCGCCGCTGGCTTCCCTCACATCTGCTCAGGCATCCCATCGGAGATTTTCAATACTACGCTGCTTATCTCTGAAGGCAAACAAAGCATGGAAGGGAGAAAAAAAACATATAATACCAACAGCCCTGTTGGCAGAGCTTGAATTAACGGAGGGAAAACAGGAACGCCACAGCAGCTCCTGGGGGTAAAGCACGCGCCGCACGTCAGCGGCCCCTGGGGGGTTAGCAGGCCGGGCCCTGCACTCCGCTGGCGTCAGGCACGCACGCCGCTAACATTTCCAGAACAGAGAGGAAATCACTCGGGCTAGCATGAAGGGAGCTAACGGCTAACGAAGAGAAACAGACCCAGTTATAGCAGGGCGTGGCAATTCCACTGGAGCGTCTCTGGTCACAGACATCCGGCCTCTCTGCCACCGTTAAGCCACATGACCCCGGGGGCGTCTTGCAAGGCATCATTCTTAGGGCTGGGGGAGCAGGGTTTTAATGGGGAAGGCGAGGGATTCCCATGTTGCCCCTCAACCACACCAATAAGAAAGGGGAAAAGAGGACAGCACCCATTAGGAGACCGGTCAAAATTACAGCAGGGTCACTTAGTCATCAGGATGAGTCGCAGTGTCATAGCGCTGTGGACGACCACGTGAGAAGCTCCCCAATGCTCGGGGCCCGTCTGAGTACCTTCCGGTTAAATGTTAACGCCGTGTGTCGACGTTAAAAGGGAAGAGAGTGACGCCTCCATCAGTCTCACCGCCACCTCCGCCATCGAGCCGCCGGGTCACTCCTGGAGGATTAATCCCAACGTGCCCATTAATTTCCTCCCTGCTACTGCAGCCGACGCGCGAGGAGGGAGCTGGGCCATCCTGGGCATCCCTCTTCACGGGCGATTCGCGGATAAATCCGCTTAGGCACAGCCTTCCGAACGGCGCCCACACTCATGGTTTGGCCGTGCGTGCACGAGATAAGCGGCGGCCCTGTGGCTCTCGCCATGAAAGGGCTCTCCTCCTCTTTACAGAGGAGACTCGGGCGCCATCATCTGGGGCAGGCGCTTTCCAGGTGGGAGCACACATTTGCAGGGAATGGGGCAATCTGCGGCACAGGAAGCAGCGTCCGGCAGAGAAGCAAACCGCTCTGGTTCACACAGACCTGGGTCATGGGGTCATACAGAGATGCGGGCACCTGGAATTTGCCCCGTTTTCTAACAATCTATACTGACCAGCTCCTTGCATCATAGGTCCCCTCATGACCACATGATGCTCAAGTTAAACTGCTCATAACACACCCTGAGTAGAGCACCATTCGTTCACATTCCATCCATGGCCCATAATCCTCAGCGTCCCATAGCAGGGCTCTCTCTGGCAGGGTGGTGGTTTCCTGCATCTGGCTACAGCGGTACAGTGAGGACTGACAGCAGAGCCCCCCAGCTGGGACACCCAGCCCTGCACTCGCGCCGTGTTTAGTGTCTCCGGCCTGCGTTCCCTGCCCGAACGCTGAGAAGTCCTGTGAGACCCAAAGAGCTCCCCCTTCCCAAACAGCCTGAAGTCATGCCATGCGAATACAATCGGCCCCATTCATCTCCCTGACCGCCTCCCCCAGACCCCAGTGGCAAGGGCCGCCGTGGGGCCCAAACCGTTCAGATGTCTGTGTATCACTCGATCCAGCCGCAGGGGATCTCAGCCAGCTCACAGCGGCAGGTGGCCCAACTCGGCCCTCCAGGACACGGCGCGGGCCCCCCTACCCCCGCAGCCCACCTGAGAAAAGCTCACCCCTGACCCCGGCCGAGCTCCGAGTTTATAACCTCGCCAGTGGTGGCGAACGCAGATGTGGGAGCGGAGCTTAGCCATGGCGTGACGGGGGGGGGGGGGGCGCTCGAGCAGAGACGACGGACCAAAACTGGCTCCTCAGAGGCACCATGCGGCTTGCATGGAGACGGACCTCACTGTCCACTCAGCGACTCCTCGCTGCCTGTGCCCCAAGCCGACCGCTTCTGCTAGCGGTACCCGTTACGAACTACATCCATCATCACATTTATGTTTTTAATTAGATGTAGAATATTTCAAATTATAATAAACAACTTATAAAAACACTTTTTTTTTTTTTTTTTACACCAACCAAGAAATGCCAATATGAATCACGTTCATTCGCACACTGGGGTATTCTCAAGACTCACTGTATATTATGAAAATTCGTAGAGTAACTGTATTCCTACACACCCCTCCGTGTAACTGTGAAACACCGCGAATACGGTGCCAAGTAACCTGCCTTCAAAAGACCTCCATTGCCATGGCAACAGAAGGATTCTCCGTAACCAAGTCAGGAGGTGACCTATGATGTATACATGAAAGATGTCCGGAGTTACTGAATCCGCCACGCCGAGGATGGACGGCCCCGGGTTCCGGCCTGTGGAGTGGGAAAGGGATCGGCTTCCACGTGCGCGTGCATGGCTGGCTGACGGTTCACAGAGTACAGGCTGTCTAAAAATAAACAGCCACCGTGGGTAGAAAAGCATCCAGCTTTAAGGAGTGAGAGGACGGTTATCAAACAAAGGTGCCAGATCAGACTAAAAAAAAAAACAAGAACACCAGAGGAAAATAAACAAGAGTGTGGTAACAGGTGAGGCCTTCAGCTCAATTTTTTTCCAGGAGGGTCAAAAAAAAAATAAATAAAAAATAATAACTTTGATATGTAAAAGAATTTAAGTGCTGAAAGGGAAATTTACAGTTACAGAAATAGCACTGGCACATACATTTGACATAACACATTTCTTTTTTAAATAAATGCTTCCTTAAATGACAGTGGGACTTAGCGAGTGTTTTAAACAAAAAAGCATCATAACACAAATGTACAAATCCGAGGCAAAGGCTTTGAAGATAAGTGGCGCTCGAGCAGAGTATTGTCACCTTGCATATCTTCACCCATTGTGCCAGGTGCAGCGCGGCACAAACTCCTTTTGTTCACCGCAAGAAATTATCTAAAACTGCACACAGTACCTCTCCAGCTTTCTCCAGTTTGTTTGTTTGTCAAAAAAAAAAAAAACAGAAACTCCCGTGGCTGAAACTCCTTAACAATTAATTCCAAATAACACTTATCTATTCTTCTCTCAGCTCGTTAATAATTGACTGGCGGCGGTTCGCTAATCCACACATTTAGATGAAATCCATACCCAGATTGAAGCCTTTAATGGCGTTGGGAAACTGCATCCATTGAGGGGGACACAAAAGGGGCCAGAGCGGCTCAAAACTCAACAGGAAGTGTGCGCGGCTGGAAGACCAGACTGCCGGGTCCGCTGACGGGCCGCGCTCTTGGTTGCATCTCCCATTGGCCATCTGTAGCTGGGACAGACGGCCGGGACAATCGAGAGTCAAGTGAGGAATAAGCCACCTCACCTGGTATGTGCGCTGTCTATCAAAGCCTGATTAGCATATTTTCAATAAAACCTGCAGGTGGCTGTCGAGAACGAGGACTGGACGCGACGGGCATGACGCACACGACAAACAATGAAACATTCTACTGCTAGTTCAGAAGTAACATTCCTTTAAACAGGACGCCACTGAACCTACAAATAAAGCTGGTTCTGGTTCTGATTGAAGACACTGGTGTCCTGCTAAGCAACATAAATGCAAAAACAAAACAATTTATACAGAACAATTTAAGGAACAGTAAAGGGATCAGCTGCCACAATGGATGAGGTCATCGTCGCGCATCAGCACCAACTTCCTAAAACTGTTCCACCGCATGCAGACCTGTATCTGACCTGGAAACACTGGCAAAAGAAGGGATCCTGACCTGTCTGATGTCTGGCCGTGAAGACGGAAAGAACTGCCGTCGCGGAGAAACAGAAATGCAAAAATAAAGCAAGCAGACACGCTCCAAAGGTTGCCTGTAACCTTCTGTCAACCGGCGTTGTGTGTCTTTGGGGAGGTCCCTCTGGTGAGGCAGGAAACAGGAGCCCGTGGCAGAACCACATGCAAAAGCTGGGAGGACATGCAAACCCGGCGCCTAGGAGAAACACGTGACGCTGGAGCCCGGAATCACAGGCGGGGTGTCAATGTGCAGCCCAATGCTCCTTCAGGAAGAGCCCGGCTCACAGCTCTGTGTGTCCTTTCTGACAACGCCGTCACTTGGAAGAATTTGGCAACATTCACATGTGATATATGAACAACAACGATGAATTAAAAACAAATAGTGGTGCGCAGATTCAGACATTTTGGCTCATACTGATAACCGATATAATTTAGTCTAATACAGCTGATACTTAATTCCAATACCCGACTAACCTGTAAGCTGCAAGAACCTGTGGTGAACTGATCATTTTGATGTTACTACTTAAGATACCATGAATGTGGGTACCAACAACATTATATGATGCAGGCAGGGAGACATCAGCAAACTAACACCGACTTGACAAAATGTAGCGAGGTTTAAAGTGGTGAATGAGCCAAATTCCGACTAAATCCCTCGTCGTCCACTGTGGAAAATGGCGTCCAATGCAATCACCTCCATTATTTCAGTGCTTATGCCTTCAGCTCAATCAAGATTGGCACATCAGACTCGTGCCAGCATTTTAATTTTCGATGAATGTCGGCCAATACTGATAAGTTAACCGATATATCACACGTCTCTAAAGACAGCTGAAAGAAAAATGTAATACTGTCACAGAAAAAATTCCACACTTCTAAGAAAAAAAGAGCGGAGTCACAACACTGGAGACCCAAACCCTCACAATCTCTGCTTTGAAGATACACAATAGCGGTGGCAGTTCACAAAGCGCACCCCCAGACAGATTTCCCTGTACGACCCTTAAAGCTGGATAAAGCTTTTACTTGATTTTCTACATGGATGGAGCCGGCTGACGGCGGCCCGGCAGCGCTGCTGTAATACTGCCCGTCTTCCGCTGCCATCCCCTCCATAATCGCCGAATGACACAGGCCGCTGCGTTAGGGCCGATGAACGCTCACACTCCACTCACATGCAAACTTACAGAGCGCGCACATCAATACCTGTCGGTACTAGGGTAGGAGCAGGGCTGAGCAAAACCCAAAAGGTTTAACCCTGTCAACATGACTCATATACATAAACACACAATGTCCACTTCTTGTGTACGAAGGACAATAGATCAAATACAAATGAACAGTATTGAGTCCATGCCATTTTAAATAAGACGGTTTTCTTTTTTGAAAATTAAGTCTGTCCACACAGGACACTGCAACTTCACAAAACAACCATGGAAGGAAACGCTGACCCAGCACCTCATCTTGGTGAGGTCACAGCCAAGGCTGACATGCCATCTTAAGTGGGTATTTTATTTTTCTCCTGTTTTTGCAACGCTACGTCCATGCGCATCAATCATTGCACACGCCACCGGACCCCAAAGTCTACACCACGCAAAGACGAGGGAAGGAGGAGTGCAGAGCCAGCCAGTGCTGTGTGGCTGCGTGAGGATCGGCAGGGATATTTAGCTGGTTTGCGAAACACATTGGAATATAACTCAGAGTCATGCAAAGAAACAATTTAAAATGGGGGCTGAGACAGTCCAAATTCCAAAGCTGAGGTGCAGAGGTGCAGAGGTGCAGAGGCATCCACATCCCATAAGAGGCCAGTTTTAGCACTTAACCTGACTGGTGAATGAATAAATATTAACCATCGATGTCAATTTAAACAAAACAGTTTTATAGCAATATCAACATGCACTCAAACACAACGGCTAATGGAGATACATGTGTAACGAGTGTGATAAGCTGTGCGTCCCACCCCCTCGAGCCGACACGCTCCCCTCCCCCAGCGACACCACATCACGCAGCCAAGAAGCAAAAAAATGTTTTTGAATGCACGGCGCATGCTCAAGACGATGGCACAAACCTGAAGAACTTCAAACAAGCGGGGTAGAAGAATGAGTCGGTTTAAGAGTCAACAGAGACCTGTGAGATTATCCTGGTCCTACTGCTTCACTCGTTCGCTTTTAATGGCAGAATATCTGCTCGCCATGCGCTACATTCCAGCCCCTTCTGGATTAGCCATTTGGGAGGGAAATAAAACACACACACTTCTGTCAGTAAATATTCTGGCAGCATTTACCCAAGCTGACAAACAAAACAATAACAGACTCCTCTAAATGCAATTCCATACCTGACTTCATGTCAAGGTTAACTGACGGCTATCTGGCCCTGTTTTTAAGAGTTTGTTATGCTTTATATATTTTAATTTTATTAGAATAATTACTATTATATAGACTTGAATAGCTGCAAATTGAGCTTAATTTCTCATTAAGAGAGTCATCTGCTTGAGAAAAGGTGAAAGGTGAACCGGTACAAAAAGTGGAAAAAATAAAATGAAATTATTCCGACTGCACGCATCACGCATCAAACTGCTAAACAAATCGTGTAACAGGATACCTGCACATGTGTAAATCATATCCGCATAAGCTAATCAGCTGTTGTCTAAACTGAGGCAGTATGCACACACGCACACACGCACAGCAATAACAGCGCTTTCTCTCTGCACGATGGCAAACGGCTTCCTAAATACGCTAAGTAAGGCAGCCTCGGCTGTTTACGGCAGAAGAGCTCCGTCGAGCCCCGATGCCAAAGACCAGGCCCTACAGCGGCAGCGCGGTCGCAGCCGCTCGGCTCAGCACGGGCGGCAGCAGGGAGAAGTGCTCGCTCCTCCGATCATAGCCGCGGCGTAATGAAAGCACCCCTCCTGGCAGAGGTAAATCATTTTCTGCAAAAAAAAAAATAAGTGCATATTCTATGCTAGCATTGTTAAATTTAGATTTCAGTAGAGCCCTATAACACTGAAAGAGATATCACTGTAGACGTGCCCAATCTTACAATGAAAAATATTAGCTCGATATTTTATATTTAACGCTAGAAGTTGGTGACGGAAACCCTGAGAAAGCTTCCAGCCGATTGTATAGATGATCACGATGCAGCTGCGTTATCACTTTGAAGGACACGTGCCAAGAAGCCGGTCGTGATCTCTGGGGCTTCGAAGCAGTGCGCAATTTGTGGCCACCATTCCCGTCACACAGCACTCGTAAATCACAATAGTTACACATCTTTGGCCACAACGGCTCGCCTTTGCCGCTCCCGTCCCAGAATGTAGCTATCCTCTAAAAAGTATCTCCTTTACATCGCAGATAACTAGAGCACAAGCAAGGCTTTGTTGCCAGGCATAAGACAAGTGGGGATGAGACATAATGCTCAATTGTTGCCTTTCTCCAAACGCGAATCAGACAATAGAGCAATTTTAGGGGTTCGGGAGCAATACCGGTTAAATAAAGGCCTCCTTTATTAGGGAACGTTTACGATTATGGTTTCTTAGACTCACTGTTGAGATCGATGTGCCGAATGACAGCCTCCCCTTCACATCAAAACTCAGTGAACAAATGAAGACGAGACCCACATGTGACACAGAAGAATCTCGCACAGAATCAGAAATGTGTGAAGACCACAAAAATGGCCCCGTCACTGGGGAACTCGAGCTCCAGGAAACCCCCGCCTATTAATACATGACTCCCCCAAAGGAAGAACCAGAGGCAGAAAAGAAGTACGCTAATAATCACATTTTAAAAAAACAGAGGAAAAATTACAGCTTTAGGGGGTTTAGAAAAAACCCCTAGAACTTTTGGAAAGTTAAAAATAAATGGAAGTTAAATAAAGAATAAAATTAACTCTGCATCTCCAAGGACATGCATAATAATACTATGATTATGAATACATCAATCCTTTTAAACCCAATATTACAATATTAAACAGCTTTGCTGTAAACGGCTACAATGAGCAATTTATGGACAATTACCTTAAATTTCCAACGGATTCACTTAAGCATAAAGTACCAGGTATAATTAGCAAATGCATATGCCATGTTAAAAAAAAAAAAGTTGCCAGTCACAAAAACATAAAAATTGTAACAGTTTTGTTAGACAGCAGTGACTGTAACAGAGTAACACTGTAATCCACCTGCTATCATTAAAATAGCTCTCTTGGGTTTTGTTATCTGAACTTTATTTCCCTTCCAACAACAGGCAGAATGTTCCGATTCCAGGTGGATGGAGTTCGAACGCTAAACGTGACATTCACGGACTAGTACACAGAACACCCAGGTACAATAGCTGAACACTGATTCGACATACTCCACTCGCTGGCTGCATGCATAATTTAGAAGTCTTTAAATACATCTCTTTTTTTAATATATGATAATAAACCATCCATGCGTTGAGGTTATATATATCGGTAAGCACATCACCACGATACTGCTGGAAATGCCGGAGCCACCTGACGGCGTGAGCGAGATGAACACACTGCAAGATGGAAACTGATAGATTCGGAAACATGATCCTACCTGATGCATTGAACTGGCTGCTTCCCAAGGTGGTTGGCCTGTTTCTCCCACTGTTTACCGGAGGAGAAAACATCTAGCAGGGGGAATACAGAAGACTCAATGTCCCTAGGCTCAGATTAAAAACATCAACACATACTTCACAAGACCTGGCAAACAGTTCATTTATTAAATTTAAAATGCTATGCAGTCATCAAATTTATTGTATTACTAAATGTAACAGTAACACTACTTCATTTAAAAAAAGGCAAGTATATATATAACCATTGTACAGATTCATAACAAACTTCCTTTCAAGTAAATTAAGCAGGGTATCATGCTAGGGGTTCCTGAAAAAGCAACTGAATAACACAGGGAAAAATAATAAATAATTAATCACTTTTTTTGGGGGGGGGGGGACTGTTGAAGTCCTTGTATATGTGCGCATATCTGTGGACTTGTTGACCCACAGACTTAAATCTGAAGATATCTAGATATTAAGTCCAGGTGTCATGTTATGTTTTGTTTTGTTTTGTTTTTTGTAAACACAGGAGCTATTCACGAGAAGTCAACATCCTTATTTTGTATATTGTAACAAATGTTCTTCATGAAAAAGAACAAAATATATATGTATATTTAAGAATTGCACAAATACTTAATCAGCAGCGTCCTACCGCACTAAAATCCAGCAGATCACTCAATTCTTTATCAGTTCCAATAGCGGCAATCCGCTGTTGAGGGTTCATCCTGGCGGTCCTTAACTACGCCTAAAAAATAAGCATGGAAAAACGCGTGTTTGTCCTTTATCTATTTCACATTGTTAAATGTTGTCCTATCTCAACCACCGACACTGTGCTGCAAACCGGACGCGTAAAAGATTAAAACTGGCGACGGGCCGCCGCGCATCTCATCCCCGGCGTGAAGGCGGACCGCGATGGGACCCGGTTCAGAATCAATTATCGAGCATTAAACTCAAGCCATCGGGGACGGATCAAGAGACTGTGACTTTTTAAAATGACCACATGAGAGAACAGGAAAATATAGAACCTCCAGGAGTTCACAGGACCGTAAATACACATATACGCAATCTACATATACAT
>JAODKE010000007.1:8652877-8675367 GCA_026779605.1 Mormyrus hasselquistii | reverse complement strand
AATCCAATTATTTGAGTGAGGTTTACTCTTATTCTGTATTTATAAGGGATTCTGTGAGGTGTTGAGATGGAGAATGTCTATATGCATATGAAACAGAAAGCCTGTAGATGCTGGGTAGCAGGGGCGATCCGCAGTCAGCATGGCATCGTCGCCCGTATTTACGCGCTGCGGTCAGAGCATCAATGAGGAGGATCGCGGCCGCTCCGTTACAAGTTAGTTTGAGCAGTTCGGCTGCACTTCGGCGGCACGTCGCGTCTCTCGGACCCATTCCGCGCGGCTTACATAAAAAAATATCACCGTGAAGTGCCCGGTGACACGGGCTAAACTGTTCAGCCTGTGTGTGGAAGATGTTAACGCACGGCCGTGTGTTACAACTACAAGATATCACGATTCTCTTACAAAAACAAAACCAAATAAAACATATTACGTGGTGAGTGTAAAAGCGCATTCCGACCCCTTCCTCCAAAGCAGCTCCAGTCTTTCTTGTATCCCAACTTCTTTCACCCTGTCCGTAACCCCCTTTCCAACTCGGTACATTATTTCGTTTACCTTTTTCCTGTTAAAAATCCAACTAGGGCGATCTGGCGTGGGAAAGGGAGTCTTGTTTTCCTTCTTCGCACCCGGCCGAGTTCGGAATCACGATACTTGCCGTATTATTTTGCAAAATATTCCCTGAATGTAACTTGCGAGTTTCCCTTAGGCAGACATTTTTGCTAAGCAAACCTCAGCACCACGCTGACGTTCGATGCGATATCCCTCCGCCAAAGGAGCCAAAATGTATTTTTAACCCCTGAAACTCCAAAGTGATGTTTTCAACCACGAGCTAAATAGATGTGATGATGAAGAGTGCTGTGCATGGAATGACTATCATAGTATTATATGGTCCAAGTAACTCAAATTCATATTTTACATAAGTGGCCTTCTTACTTCCAGTTCCTAAATGATCTCATGATTTTAGAATCGTGAACGACGGATTATTTGAAGTGTAGTTTCTTGAACATGCACGTACAGTTATATTAGGGACGAAACCTTTCTCTTTAATAGATTAAAAGTTGAACAGCCTCCAGAATTACATTTTCTTTAATCTTTTAGCAATTATAGTTCTAATAGCCCATTTAGATATTAATCTTCCTCTTAAGTCAAAATATCTGCATTTAAAGGCTTATGCTTTTATGGAAATCAGAAACACACTTATTAATATAAATGACATGTATCTCACCTTAGTTATAACATTTTGCAAGTATCTCAATATCACAGTAGATCTGTCTGAAAAACCGAACCTTTGGTATAGATTATGCAAATTACATAGCTATTTTTTTAAACGGTGACAAGGCTTTGAGTCACTGATCTCTAAATAGATGTCTTATAACCGATATTTAGACTGAGCCTGCGTATTTCTTTATTTTGCTCGGGGGTATCTGGAAGGGTAGGGACTTGGAGGAGTGGGCTCGTTAATCAAATTCACCTTTCACCTTACCGATTTGTTATAAAAAGCAAAACATATGGTGTATTTTTTTAAAAATATGAAGTTCCCCAGAAATATCTTCTTGTAGAGATTTAAACGAAAATGATAATTCGGGTAAAACCTGTAGGCAGTTCTATCTACATATCAAGCTTCTTGTATCCGTTTTTCGTAGGTCTGGAAAGTTCAGACTGCAACAATTAATGCAATAATATAACGACATATTATATTATATACATTATATAATTTAATTCTATACAAACAAACAAAGGTTACGTCTGCTCTCAGTGAAACTGTAAAAAAGAAAAAAAAGGATTTTTGGGAAAAATTAACAATGCGTCGGGACTATTTTTTTTTCCGCTGAAGCAAAAAAAAAAAAAAAAAAAAAAAAAAAGTGGCGTGCTATGTTCAATGTTTTGTTGTTGGTGACTGACAGGAGATTACTGGGGGGCTTCGTAATGCAACCGCAGCCCCTCGTATGGAAAGCAGTCTACCTTTAATCGATGGATACACAGGACGGGACATATTTTCTTGGATTTTGGTGTAAAATGTATTTGAGTTATCACACAAAGATACACACGTAGACCTTTAAAATTACGGTATGACTCATTTCGCACATTATTCTAAAATTAAGGAAAATAATTCGCCAAATAAAAAAGTTGTAATTTGCGATTTATGTGTCATCAATTATTGTTATTTTGGACCTAGCGTTAATTTACGCTGTTCGATGCATCAGGTATTATTGAACTGCAAAAATCTTTGAGCAATTTTGGGTAAACATATACATGAAGTTGGCTTTTACCCAAAATTTGATTTATCAGTATACTCAAAGTGAAATTAAAGTTCTACTCGCATAGCGATTTTTGCTGATATACTTTTATTTTACCCAATTAGTAACTGTAACGTAAATGTATATTAATTAACGCAGTTCACCACTTATAACTGGAGCAATACTTTTATGTTTTCGAAGATACTTCTGTTAAAAGTCACTGTAATACAAAGCAATATTATATATATATATATATATATATATATATATATATATATATATTTCTAATTTCCATGCAGGCAATATTATTTTATTTATTCATTTTTGGGACTTTTTGATAACAAATCACAGATATATTTGGGTCTAATAACTTTCAGTAAATATGTTCATATCCAGTTTAATTCTTAATTGATACATTTGATTCTTAAATGTTAAATTGTTGCTACTTATGTCAGAAACGAATTTTACTCTTCAATTTTTTCCTGTTTTATAAGCTCGTTCTCATTGAGATAATGTACATCAGTAAATGAACTAATGAAACAGCTATCTATCAACATTTTTAAACTTATAGTGCCACCTGTTGGATGAAATACTATTACTGAAGACGCTTAGCAGAAATTGTTAAACATTTCCAGAGGAGCGCCACCTGTTGACCTTAAGTGAGTATGAAAAGAAATTGTGGTGCATTTTTTGACTTCGATTCCGTGTAATGCATTTCTTCAGCACTAGCAGACTAATATATGAAATAATTGCGTGAAATGATATCCATATAGAAAATGTATTCTGTATCTTATATAAATGTACTATGATAAAGGTATTTTACTAAAAACTAGCATGTACCAATATCTCTTCTGCCTGCTCGGAATTTTTGGGAATCTTGAGAAATTTAGCTTCGTCACAGAAATATAGTACGAGTGTGTGCATACTAAATTTAGTTCGCCACAAAACTAATTGCGTTTTTACTTTGAAAGCTTACAAACATTCTCCATGTTATTGAGTATTCCTTATATCATAATAGTGAGGGATGCATATTTTCACGAGGACTAACACAATACTGAAATTAACTAAACACGTAGGCCTAACATTACATGTCGGGGGTTTTCAATGTTAATTATATTCACAACATCCACTTGTAGTAACAGCAGTAAAATCTGAAATTGACTAATGCAGCTAAGTGTTGATAGGAGCTGATTGAGAAACATCAAGGCCGATTACAGACCCAAGAATAATTATCCACGTTCACTGTTAGGTAATGTGAGGGGTTTAGTTTTAGTTGAATGGATGGGGGGCTGACTATTTACTAGGGGGGGCTGATGGCAATCATACATAATATAAATAGCCATTCATGACTTAATAAATACACAGGGAAGGAACGAGTGAGTGAGCGAGGACGGTAGTGTGAACACTAAGTGGTATCAGGACACACTTGCATCCTTGATGACTTACCATACTCCACCTACATGTGTGACCTCATCACTGAAGTAGAGGCTTTTATGCTCTGCGTGCACATTACGAAAATCCAAGATCATACTTCAGTCTCTCACACTTCACATGTGAAATGCTTCTGACACGTGTCACACTAACATCTGGAATTGGGAAAAACTTCCAGGGCGAAGGAAAGATGGAAAGCGAGGGTGGTGAAAATAAGTTTTTGGGAAGTAGCTATGGTCTAAGCATAGTCATGTGCATGGACTCTGTGTACATACTACCACAGACATTTCATTGTTAAAAAAAATGCGTATGCACAAGAAACATTCGTATTCATCAAACATGGGGTCCGCACATGTCCCCTTGATAAACTGAATCTTGTAAAGGTACATAGATGCAGAAGCCTCAGGTCTTGACCAGTTGCCATCCACAAATACCCATAAATGGTTGGTTCAAATGATCTGCATGCTCATATTATATTACTCATATTATTAAGCATTTCTAGGAATTGTAAACACTGAGAGGTAGAAACACAATCAAATGTTATATTTGGGGGTGTAATAGCATCCATCACAAGCAAGAAAATGTACAGACGTATATCGATCTGCCAAAATCACTTCAGAGGCAGTGTGTGACTTAGTGGGCTAAGCCTCGATGCCTATTATCAAAAAGTCATTGGGTCAAGCCCATCCTCAGCAGAACAGTCACATTGCTTGCTCTCACCTGTATGGAGAACAAGATAATATAAGAGATAAGAGAATTTCCCCATGGGGATTAATGAAGTATCTCTATAATGCTAAAACCACCTTTTGATATTGTGTAGGTCTCCCTCGTACTGGCAGAACAGCTCTGACCCATAAAGGCATGAACTTCACAAGGTGTCCTGTGGTACCAAGACATTAGTAACAGATCTATTATGTCATGCAAGTTGGGGCCTCCATGGATTAGACTTGTTTGTCCAACACATCCTAAAGATGCTTGATCAAATTGAAATCTGGGGAACTTGGAGGCCAAGTCAAAAACATTCATGAAATATTTTTGCAGTGTGGCAGGACACATTATCCTGCTGAAAGAGGCCATAATCATCGAGTGTATTTGGTCTGCAGCAATGTTTAGGTAGGTCATAAAAATTAACATACACATGAATGCCAGGACCCAAGGTTTCCCAGCAGAACATTGCCCAGAGCATCACACTGCCTCTGCAGGCTTGCCTTCTTCCCATAGTGCATCCTGGTGCCATCTCTCCCTTTGGTAAAAAATGGACGTGCACCAGACCCTTCAGATAACAGGAAATGTGATTCAAGACCTTCTTCCATTGCTCCATTGTCCAGTTCTCTCCTGCCCATTGTAGGTGCTTTTGGCAGTGAACAGAGGTCAGCATGAGTATTCTGACCAGCCTGCAGTTATGCAGCCCCAAACGCAGCAAGGTGCAATGCACTGTGTGTTCTGACAGTTTTCTATCATAGCAGCATTAACCTTTTCAGGTACAGTGCTCTGCTGTGGGATTAGAAAAGACAGGCTGGTTTTCACTCCCCATGCGCATCAATGAGCCTTGAGCGCTCATGAGCCCATTGCTGGTTCAGTGGTGGCCCTTCTGTGGACCGTTTTTGGCAGGTACTGGCTTCTGCACACCAGGAACACTTCACAAGACCCACTTGTCTAGCTGTCACAAAGCTGAGTCTCGAAGTCACTCAGATCCTTGCCCATTTTTCCTGCTACCAGAAAATCAACTTCAAAAACTGACTGTTCACTTGCCTATAATTTAATGGCCCCCTTGACAGGTGCCATTGTAATGAGATAATCAAGGTTATTCACTTCACCTGTCAGTAGATTTAATGTTATGGCTGATTGGTTTATATTGCACAGCTGTTTCTAGAACGTTTGCCCTATTTTACACTTTTGGATTATGGATTAGACACCAAGATTTGTTGTCTGCGTACTTGTACTTTGTGCAATGATAATAAGGTTAAATATGATGAAAGCAAATGCCGGCAGCAATACAACACCCCTTGGACAAAACAGTTGTCAATCTGACGATATAGAGAGAAACAAATGCTACTACATGCTACTATATTTGTCAACAGCATGTTGGCGTTAATAGCATGAAATGACTTTTTATTGACAAAAGTATCTTAATTAGCACTCATTCCATTGTCTGCATCTACTACTGCATGTTGTACTGTCATGCATTTTGATAAATAAACTGAGATTTGTTGATTTGATTTGCTGTGCTCTTACTGCAGTGTCAGTGCAGTCGATTACCACAGTTGCATTAGGAAAACTGAAGAGTTTTTACATTTGCTTGTTCATCTATAGTGTAGAGAAACATAAATTTAATGCAAACCAGACAAAGTGCAAAGACATTACACATAGTGAAATCAGTAGATAAATAAATAAAAATAATCTTGGTGGACATGAAAGCTCCATCCA
Source organism: Mormyrus hasselquistii (assembly GCA_026779605.1). Lineage (NCBI taxonomy): Eukaryota > Metazoa > Chordata > Actinopteri > Osteoglossiformes > Mormyridae > Mormyrus > Mormyrus hasselquistii. The sequence continues at coordinate 8,669,278 of JAODKE010000007.1, read as the reverse complement.
TTCTCTGTACTTGTCCTCTTCAGCATTGCAGTTGGTTTGGAGCCTATGGGAACAAGGTAGGGAATAACCTAGGGTGGGGCACCAACCCATCACCGGACAGATACATATAGAGACACACATTAAATTTACCTCAGCATGTTTTTGGACTATGGGGGGCATGGTGGAGACTTGAATCCTGGTCCTATAGGTGTCAGACAACAGTGCTAGCCACTGCATCACCAAGCCCCCCAGGTCAGATCAAGTCAGGTTGGGAAGCATGCAATGATGCAGCACGTTGCCGCACCCACCACACAGCGAAACTCCTTGGGAGATTCCCTAGGCTGATACATGGTCCAGTCCCACCCTCCAGAAATAGCCATCCATCTGCCGCAGCCAGGTGTTACGTGGGCGTCCCCTTGGCCTGGTCCAGCCACTTGGGTCCTCGGCAATGAGGATCCTGCAAGCCGAATCACCCTCAGGGAATTGCGCCAAATGGATGAAGTGCCATAACTGACGCTCCCTCACAATGCAGGTAATGTGCCTCATTCGGGACTCCTCAAGCAACCCTTCATTTAACACAAAGTCAATCCAGCGGTACCCAAGGATTCTCTGAAGAGACACAGTACCGAAGGAGTCTAGTCTTTGTCTCAGCTAACTGAATAATGTCCATGTTTCACAGCCATACAGCAAAACAGGAAGCACCAGGACTCTAAAGACTTGAACCTTCGTCCTCTTGCAAAGATATGAGGAGCGCCACACACCCCTTTCCAGTGACCTCATGACCCTCCATGCTCTCCCAATTCGTCTGCTGATTTCATAGGATGAGTCATCAGAGACATGAATGTCGCTGCCAAGGTGGGTAAATCTCTGAACAAAGTCGACATTCTCCCCACAGACAGACATGCTACTGATGGCTGTGCCTAAGAAGTCATTAACTGCCTGGATCTTAGTCTTTATCCAGGACACCTGCAATCCCAGACACTCTGACTCCTCCCTCAGTCTCTCGAGTTGCCCATTGATTCTACTAAGATCACGGCATCGTCAGCAATGTCAAGATCAGTTAATCTTTCTTCACCAACATACGCCCAACAGCTGCTGGCCCCCACGACCCTGCCCAACACCTAGTCCATATAAGCATTGAACAGAGTAGGAGCAAGAACACACCCTTGGCAAACCCCAGAATCAAATGGGAAGAATGCAGAGGTTCTCCCTCCACTCTGCACAGCACTCATAGTACCAGTGTACAGGCCGGCCATGACATCCAGTAAATTCGGGGGGATCCAGCAAAGTCTCAGAATGTCCCACAGGGCAACTTGATCAATTGAGTCGAATGCTTTACGAAAATCAACAAAGGATACAAAGAACCTCTGCCTATATTTGCGCTTGGGCTCAATGAGAACCCTCAGTGCAAGGATACGGTTGATGGTAGACTTCTTAGGCGTAAAACCAGACTGCTCCGGTCATTGACAGGAAAGCAAGTGATCACGGATCTTGTTAAGGATAACTCTAGCAAGGACCTTACCCAGCACTGAAAGCAGTGTTATCCCCCTGTAGTTGCCGCAATCCAGGCGATCACCCTTCCCTTTCCAAACAGGGACTACAAGTCCTGTTTTCTAGACAGTAGGGATGATGTCTGACTCCCAAATGGAAGCAAAGATTGCCTGCAATGCCAGGAGGACAGCCTTACCACCAGCCTGGAGAAGTTCACCCCAGATGCCACCGATCCCTGCGGCCTTCCCTCAGCTGATTCACCACCCGTGCAATTTCAGTGAGACTGGGTGGTCCATCTGACAGAGGATCAGCTTTGAGAGCCGTAGACCCAGAAATGTCCAACATCCTAGCTGGAGGGTCACCTTTAAACAACTGCTCAAAGTAGCCAGCCCAGCAGGTCAGAACTGCAGTGTCATCCATAAGGATCGTCCCATCACCCACCTTGACTGCAAGTCTCCAAGGAACAGATTCAGATGTGTATAACATTTCGATTCCTCTGTAAGAAGGACGTGGGTCACTAGACCACAGATGTCGTGTCACCTGCTCACAAATTTGTCTAACAAACGCTTTCTCATCCGCCCTTAGAGCCCTCATAGCCGTCCATCTCAGTTCCCGGTACAGACTAGAGTTGCCACCAAGTCATATGCTGCAACTCCTCTTGATAATATCCAGGATGCCCTGTGAGATGAAACATCTCCTTCTGAGAACACTGGCAACACCAACACAGCCCACAGCAAATTTCAGGGTCTTATCACAGAAGGTCTCCCACATCACATTCAGCAGTCCCATCTAAGGCTGCAAGTTCCTCAAACAAACTGCATGCAAATTCATCAAAAACAGCTCAATCTTGGAGTCTGGCTAAGTCCAGTCTCATTCTCCTGGTAGGTGGTAGCCTACTGGATCTAAGCTGAATCTTCAGAGTAGCAACAACAAGTCTGTGGTTAGAATTCACAAACTGGGCACTTCTGGAGACCCTGCAGTTCTGCAGGAGCCTCCAGCATCTACACACGAGAATATGATTGATCCTCTTCGCCACACCACCAGTATTGGAGTACCAAGTCCAACGATGTAGCTAAGGGCATTGGAACCAGGATCCAGTGACCTGCAGCCCCTGACCTTTCGCAAAATCAAGGAACATGGAGCCACTTTCACCCTGGTCTCCAGACCCATGGGGACCGACACAATCCTCATAGCTAACCCTGTCAATGCCAGTGATCGCAGTGAAGTCACCCATCACCAGAGGAGTGTCACCTCATGGGCACCATTCAACCACTGAGCAAAGTTGCAAGTAAAATGTCTTTCTCAACAAGACATCACTCACCGCGGTTGGAGCATACACTGAGACAACAGACAAGACACCCAAGGAGTGCCTTTGCCTGAGTCTCATGATCCGCTCATTGAAAAGAGTGACACCAGACACCATCAGAAGGAGTCGCTCCGCTACAGCAACAGCTACTCCCTGAGTGTGGCGTACCTCAGAGAGTACTGCCACTGAAACGCAGAGTTTACAAAGCTCCCCCGACAGAAGAGGAGGATGGTCATCTTGCCAGAGAGACAAGACGTTCCACGCGCCTACTCAGATGGGCCGCCTCAAACGGAGACCCGAGCAGGTGTCTGATGCAGCAGGTGCCTCAGTACTACACCAGCCAGATCCCCAACAGATCTAACTCCTATTCGCTAACCCTATTAGCAAATGGTTTCAACTCGTCCAGGGATGGGACTCCTGAAGGCGTTCCCCCATCCCCTTCATGATGCGTGCAGCCTTCCTGCGGGTGGTTACAGCAGAGCTACTCCCACGGAGAGCAGAAGAGTATCTAGCTTGTTTAACTCAAGCAGTTGTTTTACGGTAGCTGAATTTCCAATCCCGCCACCAACCACCGAGAATTTTTTTCCTGCAAGTGTCAGGACCGGATGCAGTTTAACGTCATACCCAGGACTATCCCCCCCCACCCCCCCATGAAAACTTGTTCCCATCTAATCCTTCTATTTATTTAATCACCAGCAAGAATGCCATTATGCTGTATCACAGTCTCATGACTATAGGCTGTTTTCATATGTGGATCCATGTATGCCAGTGTCTAATGCCTAATTCACATTTAGTGTAATTAGTGACAATTACAGGTATTTTCAATTCATGGGAAGAGATGACAAGAAGTAGTATTTGTAAAGGCAAATTAAGTTCTTCAAGGCAAAAATATTATTGTTGACTTACACAAATAAAAAGAATAAATTAATAAAATAATAATGATGAATAAAGTAATAATCGAAATACATCCCAGTTCACATTTTTTTGCATGAAGGCAACGGCTGGCGGTATTTGTTTTGCATGTGTGTGGTCATTTGACTGGTTTACCTGCAGTTCCCTGCTTTGCAATGGGGGGTTGGCTTTTTCCTGATTTGTCCACGTGGCTGTGTTCACCTCCTCCTGAGCTCCCATAAATAAATGCATTTTTTTTGCATCAAGTTTTAGTGGCTAAATCTGGGATTTCGCGTAAAACAATGCGTGTGCACATATGCGTCTTTTTGCGCATACGCAACTTTGATAAATGAGGCCCCAGTAGAGGACAGATGTATTGCAACAAACACGAATATCAGCAGTGTAATGAAACGGGTAAAAAGCCTTTTCTTAATAGTTTTAAAGTTGTTACTAGGGTTGTGTATTATTAACTTTATACGGCGTATGGCGGCTCCAGTGGTGCCCTGCTTTTCACAGTCTGGGAGGGAGCCACGTGGTACTTTATCATCTTAATTTCCATAGGGCTCTGTGTGAATTGCACTCTGTCTAGTCATTCCCCTAGTGACCGAAAAGAATGAGATCATGCATACAAGCAGCAAAAAGTTTCCTTAGCAGAGTGTCTGGGCTCAGCCTTAGAGATACGGTGAGGAGCTTGGACATTTACGAGGGGCTCAGAGCAAAGTCGCTGCTCCTCCACATTGAAAGTAGTCAGTTGAAGGTTCAGGCATCTGTCTAGGATGCTCCATGGATGCCTCCCTGGGTATATCTTTCCCTGGGAATGCCTTGGTCCTGGAGGAGCTGGAGGAGGTGGCTGGGGAGAGGGAGGTCTAGGCATCCCTGCTTAGGCTACTCCCCCTACAACCCGACCTCGGATAAGCAGCAGAGAAAGGATGGACAGATAGATGGGACAAACCACAACATTTTGAAATCTTTGCGACTAAAATTAGTGGGACGCCCCGCCACGTAGAGAATTTTATTGCCAAGATTTCAATTGCCAGATTTCAATTCCAAGATTTCAATTGTTGCTTTTGAAAACACTGCATGCTGCGATATATAATCTGGACGTTATTACAATAGTAAAATGTATCTACGTCTGCACCTCCTACAACTATCCTTCTACTACTCTTTCTTCATTGACCTCTTCTCCATGAACGTCAGTGCTGCCACCTACTGGAAACGCCTAGTCAATTTCCTTGCACATGCGCAATCAACTTGCATCAATGCGCATGATGTCAGCTGGACATAAAATCTGAGCTATGTGCTTATAAATACATAAATAATCATTCTTGTGTTTAAAACCCTTTAGCTATATATTTCGGGTACTTATATGAACTACAGAAGCTTGACGTTCAAGAAAAACATCTTAGGCTACTTTACTTTCATCACTGTTTTCCAAACATGCTAAATATTTTTGCCCTCATAATATATAATTTGGCAAAGCAGCAAAAAATGGCAGGGGTTACAAACAGATACCTAGTGGTCTCAGCTGCAATTTATTGGTCAGATTCTTGGTTTTTTAGTAATTGTACCATAATAGCTAGATGTATGACCATTTCCTCCTTCAATGGAGTATAAATATGAGGTGACACACAGGTCAAATCCTTTTGCCATCCATAAACATGGATAAAGTCTAAGAGCACTCAACAACTCTAAATAAGCTGTTGAGCTGCATATATTGGGGAATGGCTACAAAAAATTGGTAGCCAGTTACCATTAAGCACAATCAGAGCCATAGTAAAGAAGGTTGAAAAGCATGGAACTGTTGAAAATTTGCCAGGAAGGGGACTCATCCACATATCACCCCTATGCACAGTGAGTGCTACAGGAGACAAAGAGGAGCCCAAAGATCACAGCTTCGCAGCAGTAGCGTTTATTTGAATCTTGGGGTTTCATTGTTTAAAAATCAAATGAGACACCACCGTCATGACCAGAAGCTTTTTGGACGAGTTCCATGAAACCTTCCACGAGACCAAGGCACAGATCCCAGTGTCTGAACTTTGTCCAGCAACATTACAATTGGAATTGTGATCAGATGAGACAGAAATTGAGCCACACACATCTTTGTGAAAAGGGGACTGCATACAAAGAACAGCACCTCATAGCCACGGTAAATTATGGTGGTGGGTTTTTGATGCTTTGGGGCTGTTTTGCTGCCTGTGGTCAAAATGGATTTAATTTAATACCAGATCATTTTAGCCCAAAATCTGGTTGCCTTTACCAGATAGCTGAAACTGAAACTACAACAACCCAAAGCACAGATAAAAATTGACAAAGAAATGGTTGCAGCAACACAAAATCAAGGTTTTGTAATGACACTTTCAGTCTCCAGACTTGTGTCCAACCGAAAATCTGTGTTCACAAGAGAAAATCCAAGAATCTCAATAAGGTGGAAATGCCTCCACGTGTGCTCACTAAGCTTTTCAAACACTGGAGAAAGAGGTAGAAGGCTGTCATTCGAACCAGGGGAAACTCCACCAAATACTGAAATTTGTGGTGCCAATATTTTTGGAATCTGCATTTTTACTAAAAAAAATGTGTTACTAAATAAAAACTTTATTTTGTTCCAAAAATCTATTTGAAAATAAAAGCATGAGGCTTACCCATTTGTTTAACCCCAACAAATCACCTATTGCATGCGTAGTTCTTTTTATATATTATTTTCAGCTCATTTTCATGAAGGATGTAAATAATTCTGGAGTTGACTTTAATAGTGACCTGTGCGGGTATATTTAAAGACATATCATACCTTAAAAGGATCGATATACATAAAAAGTCACACTGCTATGTAATGCTTTTTGAAACTTAATTGTAAACATTTTTCGATTTGCGCCCATCACACCAAGGCCTACGTTTCTGGAACCGGATGACTTAAAAAGAGGGAGCATCCTCTATTGTTACTCATGGGCTAGACAAAATAATACGGTGATTTTTTTTTTTTTTTTAAATGTACACTGCCCGTAACGGCTATGATGACCAGGTCTCCCATTCTTATATGAGCCAATCTGTGCCACACGGGCATGAATGAGTTGTGAACCGAAGACGGAAGGAAATAGCGAGCGGTATGTCAGGAATCCATCGCGAAGCTGGCTGTACCCGTCATGCACCGCGGCATTCTGCAAACTCCCATGGAACGGTCCTGGCCAGGCTAAAATTGTGTATAATGCTAAATAGTTATACGATACGAACGGTAAGCTCGTTTATAATTTGCATAACGTTATGTAATCACATTATCCGCGAGGGAGAAACATTTTCTTCTGCATTTTCAGCGCAGTGATGAAGAAAATTAAGAGTCGGAACGGTGTGTAGCAGCCGCAGTTGTTGCGCCGGACGCCATGTTCGGCTGGTTGTTACTGTTATGCGCGCCAGCTGATCAATTGCCGTTTTACAGACAAATGCATTTGCAATACGTGCGTGTTCGATCATAGCCGAGAAGAAAAGATACGCCCGGTGCCGTCTTCACGAAGATAATGAAAAGTTGAGTTATTTCCCTTGGGATTATATACAACCATTCGCTGCTATTGTTTACAATACGTACATGGAAGGACGAGGGCCGGTTCGGGAATCATTCCTATTTCCACTGTCTACTTTACATAATCGACTGCACGAAAACTAAAAATTACCTGCTTTACTTGTCACTCTCTTTGAATCTTCGGTGCAGCCTTTAATCACCCCGGGCTTGGGTTTTTTCAAAGATCTGATCATCCATGTCAGTATATTGATGTACATTTGCGTCAACCAAGCGTTATATAATTGACGAAGTAATGAATTCTGTAATGCAGTCTATATATATTGACAGTTATTCAGTGCACGAACATCACGTTATGAAAGGGACTGTCCCATGATCTGATGCAGCAGCATTTTTAGGTCTGTTATTTTATTTTATTATCACAGGTCCCTGACTGTTGATGAAATTTGTTCACGTCAAGACATTTTCCCAGTAGCAGCATCAAAATGTCGGAGCTTTTTATGGAATGTGAGGAAGAGGAGTTGGAGCCATGGCAAAGGAGAATACCAGAGATAAATCTAGTAGATGATGATGATGAGGATGATGATGAGCCCATCTTTGTTGGAGAGATCCGTGCCTCCAAAGTTACTCCGAACACCAGGCCAAGTATGAATGCTTGTATTCTATACTTGCCTCTGCTGAGCTGGTCTTCACCTGGGATGACCAGAAAATCCGACAAAAAATGGTCCTGAGTCGGTTTCAGCTGTCATGTGTTTTGTCCTCAGGTCCTGCTCCTGTCGTCAAAGCCCCCAGTCAGTGGCGTAAGCCGCCTGCACCGGTCCAGAACACCATGCCTATTTCTCCAGTGCAGAGAGGTGGAAGTGGCATGGTGGCCCCCGGTCAGAGGCATTCACAGCCTCTTGCCAGCACACAGCCTGCGTCCTCGGGTCCTACTCAGCTCACGGTCAGAGCGGCACCCCAGCCAGTGGCCAAGTCCTTGCTCATCCCCGTGACATCCCAGCCTGGGTCCAGTCCTGCCGCTGCACCGCACCTGTCCCGCCCCCCTACCACTGTGTCCCCACGGCCGCTCTTCCTTACCAACACCCCGGTAACCATGGCTTCTCCTTTTTTTTTTTTTTTTTTTTTTTTTTTTTTTTTTTTTTTTTTAAATTAATGAGGTGCTTTCGATGATATGCTGGTTGAGGATTTGCCACTGATGTGGTTTGCTGTATCAAAATGTTTTTGTGTTTCTGATCTATCAGGGATATATATTGACTTCTCCCCAGATACCAAACAACTCCACCTTCATCACGCCGCTTGGGAGTCAGTACCCCAGTGCTACATCCTTTGCTGTGCTTCCAGGTACCATGTTTGTTTCTCGTCTGTTAAGCGTAACGGCGTATCTTTGCAGCCCAGTCCCCACACCGGCTCCAGGTGGGATCTGAACCCCAACAGTGTTGCGCACTGAGCCTCCAATCTCTTAAATTAATCTTGTCTGCATGTTTAAACTTTTTTTTGACTGCATGAGTTTTGTGGGGGGTTTTTTAACCTTGGGTCGTCACGAGGACGTCTCCTTAGATGGGCATTATTAGTTACCTTGGATGAGAGCTGCTTAATTGATTAAGAATTTAACTCTATATAACCACTTCACTCTCTTTTTCTCCCCTGATTACTGTGCTTGCTGTTTAATTCATTCATGTCTAATTTAGCGTCTAACACTTACCGATAAATTCTTATAAATGTATATTGTAAGAATTGTTGTAAATGCGTAACAAGCATGACTTGACTTAGGGCATTTGAAGTAATTAGGGGGGGTCAGCACCTGCTTGTCCACTGTGACATTATTATTTTTTTCGTCCATGCAGCTGGACAGCAGCTGTTGCAGCCAGTGGCCTCTGCTGGCCCGGTGCCAGGGGTCATCCACAGGCCTCAGGTCCAGCTCATACAGAACAACGTTGTCACCCTGACCAGCATGCAGAGTCCTCCTCAGGCCAAGCAGCCACCTGCGCAGCCGTCCTCGCAGTTCACCACCAGTACCCTGCAGTCCATACACACAAACTCAGCCACGCTTCAGCCTATTCAGCTGGGCTGCTCAGCGTCGCAGGCCAAACCAGGCACCTCGGCCAATCAGAAGAGCTCGCCTCTGCCAGCTCCGCACGCCGGCAGTCACTCGGGTATGACGGCACAGCCTCTATCCAAGGAATTCTCACGTGTAGGCCTGAACTATTAACCGCTATTTTTCATTCATTGTTACCCCCTTGACAGCGCCCTCTGCAGGCAACGGCAGCAGCACAGTGAAGCGAACCTTTCAGCCGAACTCGATGAACCTGGTCAAGAAGATGAAGCTGGAAACTGGTGTGTGTCTCCTGCTGCCATCCCCCGTCACCTCAGGCCGGGCGATGGAACGGAGAGCAGCGTATGGAAGCATCACTTGTCTCTCTCTCTCCTCAGTTCTAGGGTCCCCCAATGCTGCAGCTTCCACGCAGAATGGAACACCTTTCAAGAAAAAATGTCCAAAATGTAATATTCAATTCATCCTTCCGGATCCTATGAAACGCCACATGAAGGTGGGCCTGATTTTTTCCCCCCCCCTTCCCCAAACCCCCCAATTTCACTAACGCTGGCTGAAGGTCGAGGCATCTCTGGGCATGTTCTGATAGTAGAATCAGCATTTCCTGCTTATTTTTGGTTATGCGGTCAGTAAACAGATATGCAGGGAGGACACTGCTTCCAGAAGGACTTACTGGCTTCTCTGTCTTCCCTCAGTACTGCTGCTATGATTTGATAAACAGCGTGTTCCCTACGACATCAACGCCGGACCGGCCGACCTCACCGCTGCACGTGAAGACCACTGGGAAGGGTAAAATCATCATGCTGGTATCCGACTTCTACTATGGGAGACATGAGGGAGACACGGTGCGGGTGAAGGAGGAGAAGGCACTCACCACATTCAAGTGTAACAGCTGTCTGAAGGTCCTGAAGAGCAACATCAGGTGGGCCTTCACGGCTGTCTGCGTGCTTTGTTGTATCAATTCTCAGCCCGTGGGTCACGACCCAGCAAGTTCTGAAAGAGTCTCGGTTAGCGTTGATTGGCGTAAATTGCACCGCGTTCTGGATCATAGTGTTAATTTAAACCTGTACTTGATATAGGGTTCTGACTGAGCTGGCAGGGTAATAATTTAATTTGTGGAGAATGCATACAGCTCAGTTTTGGCAGTTATTTGTATGTTTTCAAAAAAGCAATAAGATTATTCAAATTCAGTGTCCTGGTGCTGTTACGCCGGATTTCTTGCCTAGCCAGATAACTTGTTGGATAGAGTTGCGACTCCAGAAATTGGGTCGCGTTGCAAAAAAGACTGAGATCTACTGCTTTAGTGCATCCGACAGGTGCCTAGTTCAGGTCCAGATGGTAAAAATCTAGACCAAGATTTTTGCTTCAGGCAACCAGTCGAGTATAAAGGGCTACAGTCTGAGTACTGTCAACCCCAGGCGTTGCTTAAAGTTGCAGTTCACATCAAACTGAAAAGAATATGTTTCAGAGGGGCTTTAGTGCTGGGCAGAAGATAGGACCGCAAGCACCCCGGCAGTATCTTCTGGGCAGTGATGCAATTGATGTGTGGGGTTCAGTAGAAGAAGAAAATTCCTAAACTGCTTACTACAAAGTCTGTGGATTTAATTACCTATGAAAATACCTTTCACTCCCATTATATTTGAGGGAAGACATTTCTTTGGCCAAAATCTCCAAATCTTGTCAACTCCCAGCAGAACAACCTTGATGGATAAAATGCAGTAAAGACCCTCTAAAATAGATTTTTCATTTTTGGAGTGAGCTGCCCCTTTAAAGGAGACTGGCCCATTATCTTGACAGAGTTCCTTTCAGTATGACCGCGACATAAATTATTGTGGCGGTCAACATGAACGCAGGCTTCCATCTTTCTAAAGCTGTTTCATGGTGGCTCCTCTTTTTGGTGATGCCATTAAACACATCCACTCCCGAATCTCATCTTTCCTCTCTGGGCTTTGTGTATGTTAGGTGTATTCTACTACATGTTCAGAAACAAAGCAAAAACACCCATTGGGAGTAAAGGCACGAGTGGACAAAAAATAACAAAAGGCCGGGGTAAAAACTGACAAGTAAATAATTGACGACTTCTGTTCATACAGACGGATTGGGGTCGAATGAGACAACTAAAGGAATTCTTGTCTGTCGGCCACGTTGGACACAGGCAGTTAAGAGCTGAAAATCCCATTTGGAACCGGCGGTAAAGGCTGCGTAGGAGCTACATGAGCTAAACAGCAAAAAAAAAAAAAAAGAGTCTTCCGTAAGCTTTTTAAGAGGGGACTTCTTGTATTGTCGCACATCTGGCAGCTGTGCAGCCATCGCCTCTGTAAGCTCTGTTAAGAGATGGCAAAATGGCAGAGTGCGGGCTGAGAAATGGAATTTTCCTTGACAAGCCGCGGCCTCTGGGAAGGTCCCGGAGATTTGTGGTGGCAGTGGGGGAAACCCAGCGTTAAATGAAAGCAGGATTCCGGTAGCCATCTGCGTTGATAATGGCAGATGTGTGTGTGGACAGCACAGAGCTGACTGAACCTAGTTTATCTTTTTCAGACGCTGGATGTTGCTGACTAGAGCTGGACCTTTTGGATAATATCCCCACGTTAACTCCATATGCTTCTGGAATATTCAGAGTGGAAAACACATGTTTGGGAAAATGGCAGCTGTATGGGGAGATCCCTGGTAACGAAGGAGTGCCGTTGCATTAAAGAAAGCTAGATGGATGCTGGAGGCGTCCAGGAAAGTGTTGTGCCTGCAGGATGGAGATTTCTGAGTTTGTGGTCTTAGCTTTTTATTTTATTTTTTTTTGAGTCATTCTGGGATTTTCAAAAAGCCACATGAAAGCAGCGTCAGGAAGCTAGCAGGCGCGCGGGTGATGGGACACATGCATGTGTATCCGCCCGCGTGTTTATTCACCCGGCCGGGCCGACGCAGGGCTGTCGGGCGCCTCCTGATGCCTGTGGTCTTCCGCAGGTTCATGAACCACATGAAGCACCACTTGGAGCTGGAGAAGCAGAGCAACGAGAGCTGGGAGAGCCACACCACCTGCCAGCACTGTTACCGGCAGTACGCCACACCCTTCCAGCTGCAGTGCCACATCGAGAGCGCCCACAGCCCCTACGAGTCCACCAGTACGCCAGGCCTGTGCCGCTCTCCTGCCAAGCCTTTCCCTGACGCTAGCATCTGCGCTACCTTTAACTTAGCGTTGTGATGTCGGCACCTTGCGCCGTGCTGTCGTTCGTCTGTGCGAGGGGGGTGTTTTCCGAGTTAATTTAATACCGTTTTCCTGTCTTCTGCAGCTAATTGTAAGATTTGTGAGCTGGCTTTTGAAAGTGAACAGGCACTCCTGGAGCACATGAAGTTCAACCACAAGCCGGGGGAAATGCCCTATGTTTGCCAGGTAGGCGGGCAGCGGGCTCACAGTGGTTAGACAAGACAAGGTTATTCAAATCGACCACCCTGGGGCCCATTTCATAAAGTAGGATTTCTTGCTTAGCTGGATAATTTGTTGGATTTAAGGTACTTCATTTTAAATGCACTTGATCTTTATCCACTGACATTTAACCCAGACTACCATAAATCCAAGTTATCTGGCTAAACAAGAAATCCTGCTTCGTGAAACAGGCACCAGAACACTTGGTTTGAATGATCTTTTTGTTTTTGATCCTCTCTTTTGAAAACATACAAATAAATGCCAAAACTGAGCCGTACGCATTCTCCACAAGGTCTGCAACTACAGGTCATCCTTCTTCTCTGAAGTAGAGACCCACTTCCGGAGTGTACATGAGAACACCAAGGACCTCCTCTGTCCCTTCTGCCTCAAAGTCCTGCGGAGCGGGCATACCTACATGCAGCATTACATGCGACATCAGGTGCGACGACGTGGCCCTCTGGCCCAAGATTCTGCCGGTCGGGGTCTTGTTATGAGTCGTCGATTTGTGTCTGTGCCTCAGACTGGAGGCCCTGCACAGTGCTGTTAGCTTAGCACTGCTTTCTGATCTGACGGAGAGAAATCCGCACGATGCACTTTTGATCCTTGGGGATTTGACGACCGCTGTACTGCATCTGAAAGTCAGCAGAGGGCTGGTAATCTGCGGAAATTAATCTCATAGATCAGCACATGACCACATGACGCACGAGCTTGTCATTGCAACTTTTCGCATACATTACTGTGCAGAAGTCTTAGGCAGTCAAAGAAAATGTTTAGAACTGTGTATCTGAGTAGTAAATGTTGATTTTGCTCAGAAAAAAATACAGTTTGACATTAGAACATATACAAATTAACAGTAATACAATAAAAACCAACAAGAATTTCTTCCATTCTCTAAAATTTACTGATATCTTGTTAGACAGCTATACTGTATCACCTCCCCAGCCACTCCAGGACCCACAGCCAATCCACTTATTAGTTAATTGGGCTGGTGGTGAAATTTAATTAATTAATGAAATTGGCTAGCACTGTTACCTCCCACCTCGGAGACCAGGGTTCCAGTCGCTGCCCTCGGTCTGCGTGTGTGGAGGCCGCATGTCCTTCCCATGTCCTTTGTGGGGTTTCCGGTTTTCTCCCACAGTCCAAAAACACGCTGAGGTTAATTGGAGTTGGCAAATTGCTGTGTGTGTGTGTGTGTGTGTGTGTGTGTGTGTGTGTGTGTGTGTGTGTGTGTGTGAGAGAATGAGAATGGTGCCCTGCGCTGGATGGCACCTCATCCTGTGGTGACGTCAGGAGTGGTTTTGAAATGGTTTCACTCGCAATCTTTGACAAACACCAGCTTGACATTTTCTTTGTCTAAGACTTTTGCACAATACTGTATATTTTCTGTCTGTGATGTGCATGAACTGTTATCTGTTATTCACACATCTATTTTTAACTTTCTCCCCCCCACCCCCAGAAAAAGGGAATTCATCGATGTGGTAAATGCCGGTTAAATTTCCTCACGTACAAGGAGAGATCGGACCACAGGGCACAGCTACACCGGACCTTCAAGAAACCGAAGACCCTGGAAGGTCTTCCTCCTGGGACCAAGGTATATCCTCTAACAAACACAAATGCGTTTCCGGGCCCCCATCATGAATATTGCAGTATTTCCTTGTTTGGTTTTGTTCTTCTCGCCCTTCAAGGTGACGATCCGAGCGTCTCTGTCTGGCGGCTCCTCTACTTGCCCCAAAACTCCCGAAAAGTCTATCGTCAGTCTGGCCCCCAGCAGTCCGACCCCCCGCCGGTTAGGGAAGTCGCCAGTCAGCACAGTGAAATCCAAGTCCCTGCAGGCGCCCAGTGCGGCCAAGTCCCGAAACTTCCAGAGCCGACGGCAGGAGCGTCTGTCCAGTTCCAGACAGCTGGAGCGCAGCAATCAGGCCCTGAAGAGCCTTCAGTGAGTCCACCATCTTGTCTTCATGCAAAAATGCGTAGAAAAAAGTGGTGAATATTTATTTGCTGAATTTTTTTCTTTGCCCTTTCTCTTTCCTGTCAGAAATGAATTTGGGACGCAGTTGTGTGTTGAATGTTATACAGAAGTCAAGGACTTCTACGGACACTATCCCCTGGTCATGAAATGCAGCGCGTGCAAGTATCAAACCAGCTGCAAGAAGTCCTTTGAGAACCACATGATCAGGTAGCTCCGGAATCGCAGAAACGCGCCGAGCTCGCGCCTGCGAGGGCTCTGTGAACGAGGCTGTCATCTCTCTCTAGGTTCCACAGCGCCATCTCCAGGGACAGGTTTCGGAAGATGCGCAAGCCGACAGGAAAGCTGCGGTATGGGAAACTGGCTGCATTTGTCGCTGACATGACGTTTCAGAATGTTGCGAAGCAGGAAGTGGCTGTCAAATCAGATGATGCTTTTCACCATTAATGCTGTGATTGGTGTAATTATAGCATTAATGGTGTAATCACTCCCTTTACTTGCCTATTTTGACTAAAATAAACCAGGTAAAACACAAAATATAAATGTCTCCTTATACCAGTGTTGTAATTGTTGTTTTTGGTGGTTGCGCTGCTGAAAATGCAGACCCTGCCGTTGTTTTAAGCAGTTTTATTCTGAAAAGCTCAGATTTCGAGCTGCTGCACATTGCAGGAGCTTAACGCTGGTGTGTCTTAACTGCGATTTCCTGGAGGACGCCTCCGGGAGCGACCTCATGACCAAACACCTGACCGACAGGCCACACCACACATGCCAGGTCATCATGGAGAAAGGTCAGCTCTGGCTGCACCGTGACCCCAGTCTCTTATGCTCCTGTGTGGTTTTTGTCAGCAACCGGTAACTTTTAAATGTCCCCTATTTGTTTTGACAGGAACTTCTATTGCTGAACCCAAAAAAACAGAGTGAGTATTATTCTTCGTATTATGGGATTTGTGATCTGTCATTGTGGTAATTTTCCCCAAATTTACCCCCAACATTACGTGAGTAATTTTAATGTGTGGTTATTTTGCCATTACACTGAACACAACTATTTGTGTTTAACACAAGTGAACGCTTGGGGTCAGCCAGTACCCCTGGTGCACTTGAGGTCTTTAATCGAAGTCCTAACAGTGATATGAATAATCTGCTGAACCCACAACCTTCTGGACACGGGTACAAAGCCCTAATCCACCGAGTTACACACTGTCCCACGTTATGTGACAATGCTGTGAAATTACTGCCGTTTTTGTTTGAAAATGGTTCCTTCTTTCATTACATAACCAAGCACCAAGACTATAGCAGTATGGGTGTGAGTTTTTGGGTGACCGTGGGAAGGTTAGGGAAGCGCACCTATAATCGAAAGATTGCTGGTTCGAATCCCCAACCAGCAAAGTACCACTGATGCAAGGTACTGCCTCCAAGCACTGCTCTCTAGGAGTTGAATTACCGTAATCTCCGGACTATAAGCCGCTACTATTTTCACTTGCTTTGGACCCTATGGCTTATACAATGGTGCGGCTTATCTATCTTTTTTACTGCTAACGGTTGCCAGGGGCAAGGAAGTGTTCATGCACACGCCCTCATTATGGAGATCAAATGGAGAAGTGCATATTATGCTGCTTTTAAAATAAAGGCAATCGATCTGGCTATCAATGAAGGGAATAGAGCTGCTGCACGGACCCTCGGCATCAATGAATCAATGGTGAGACGCTGGAGAAGGCAGTGTGAAGAACTGAGTCAATGCAAAAAGACAAAAAAATCCTTCAGAGGTAATAAAAGCAGATGGCCGGAACTTGAAAAC
>JAODKE010000007.1:8628726-8643391 GCA_026779605.1 Mormyrus hasselquistii | reverse complement strand
TTTTATTTGGTGTGCGGAAGAGGGGGTAGTCTTATACGGCGAGTATATAACAAAATCTATATTTTAACTGGAAAAGTTAGGGGGTCGTCTTATACGCCCAGTCGTCTTATACGCCATAAAATACGGTATGTTCACCATTTGAGTACCTTTATTAGCAAAAAAAAATGTCATATCTTTGATTCATCAAAGTAACCTCCTCTGGCAGTTATAACAGCAAAGAAAATTCAAGGCATTCTTTCTACAAGAAAGATCTCTGCCCCGTTTCATGGGATGAAAGTTAAGTAGTGCACATAAAGTTAATGGACAGCCAAGAATTTGGCAATGCCATCACCACACAACCAGACACTAGGATGTCAGAAATGCACTTGCATACTTACATGCACTCACATACTATTTCTATGTCATAAAGGAAACCTGTTTTATTTGACTTATATTTTCATTTATAGTAGTTCACTCAACTTTCCAGTGCTTAAGAATTAAAAATCTACAGTTTATTAAATAAATAGAAAAATGCTAAAAACCTGTGGTGTACAAAAACCTTTGACTGGTAGCATATATTTTCTTGATCTATCAGTTCTCTATACAGGAAACTCATGC
This sequence comes from Mormyrus hasselquistii, assembly GCA_026779605.1. NCBI lineage: Eukaryota > Metazoa > Chordata > Actinopteri > Osteoglossiformes > Mormyridae > Mormyrus > Mormyrus hasselquistii. The sequence continues at coordinate 8,642,794 of JAODKE010000007.1, read as the reverse complement.
TTGGAAAGTGTGACAATCATCACAGAGATTGATTTTTTTCTAGTGTGTGCTGATGAAAGGCAGAACAATGACCTCTTGTTATCATGTTGAGTGATCGACCGCCTTTAACCAACAGAGAACTTGGTTACTGAAGCCTAGCTGGCACACTGTGAGGGTCATTTACGGCAGTTTTCCACTGACATAGAAGAACCAAGCTGACCTGACCTGTACAGCCAAAATAGATTAGTTCACTTGCTGGGTTTGGAGAGCAACAGTGATGTATAACTGAAGAGACACTTATTTACCATTTACACAGTGGGCACCATGACTTACTGTGTGCTAATTTCTGCTAGCAAGTCTGTCAGAATCACCGTGTTTTATTAGAACCAATGGCTAGCGGAATTAACATTCTCTTGTGTAAATTTGCATTATAAATCTATTCTGTTTAGCTGTTCTATAGCACTCTTTAAGAAGGTGGTTGGAAATGTTCAAGTTCCAGGTTATCAGGAACGCATGAATACATCACGATGTGCGATACTGAATATCGACACAGATCATTGGTATCTAATTGCATTTTGACCAATCACATGGTGGGCCTGTATTTTTGTTTTGTAAAAAGGCATTCTCCTTATTTTATTTAGCTTTTGTTAAATTAAATCCTTTGTTTGTCTAGACCCAGCTGTCCCGTGCTTTTTTCCTGACCCGTGGCAGCCCTCCACACACTACCCAAAATAAAAATAATTACTCTTTTCCCAACAGCTGTAATTTATCAAATAATTCAGGCCATTCCTACCTTATCTAGGAAGATAGCTTAGAAGGCAGTTTAGAGAAATAATAATTTCTATGGCCCTAATAGACTATAGTCATGCTGCCCCCCCCCCCCCGCCCCAAAAACGCAACACTTGACTGGACTAGAACCACTGGCCTTATGTGAGATTTCTCCAAAGACTGTTATCGCATATAAATCTGGAACATTCCAAATACCATGTAGCTAAGACGAAAGGAAATACATGACGCCATTAGGATAAAAGTACCAGATTTACTGCACCATCTTTGTTTCTTTCTCAGAGTTGCAGCTAAACCTGTTGTCAAGCTCTGTTGCCTAGGGCAACAAGCGCTCGCTGCTCTTCCTGCGCGCTGGAGAAGGTGTCACATTCCTGTCATGCATCCGCCGACGAAACCCCGGTGGGGAGACGCACTCCTGTCAGGCAGGTCCAGGGCACTTGAGGAGGAGCGGCGGGCTTGCCCTGGGGACCTCCGACTCGGGGCTGAACCTGGCAGCACCACCACCCCCTTCCCCCACACTCTTTCTGGAAGCAGCCCAAACGGCAGCTAATGATGCGCGGAGGGAGCGGGTTTCTCACAGCCAGTGCCAGCGACGGCTGTCAGAAAGCGTGACGCCCCAGGAGTGGGGCTGGGGAGGGGGGCTTCCGACAGCAGCCGGGAGTGGCGGTCCGGCTGCCCTCTGACGCTGCCACAAAGCTTTCCTGCTATATACGCCTTACAAAGTGCTCTCACACATAAAAGTTAACTTTCCTTTCCGGCGTCTCCCAGCACCTGAATCCAGGTGGCATGACGCTGACACATAGAATCTTAAAAGGTTTGGAAACATGCCATTTCAGCGGGGTCATGTTCCCCCTGTTAAATTCCACAAACAAAGGCCGTTCATTGTCTATTTAAAACTCATTTCTTTTCCTGTAAGTTTAAAGCAGCAGTGACCCATGTCTGGTAGTTGCACTACATCAAATGACATACTCAGAAATCAAAGCTCTTAAAGATTACAGCTATTGAAGATTTTCATTGGGTGTCATGAAGCCTTTTGTCTGTCCATGGTAATAATAGACTGTAAGCACTGGTTTAAAAAAAGATTTAACTATTAATAAGCCAGCCATCTTCCAAACAGGTTCATTTTAATTATGAGTTCTTAAAATGTTATGTCAATAAAATACATGTACAATATCACTATATATTTCTTGGAATGTGTCAAAAGTTTATTGAGCATGTTAGGGTGGACAATTATTGTTTTATCTGTTATTATTAACATTTTGACTAAGATCCAGCAACAAGATTATATAAACAATGCTGATGGAACAACCGGAGAAGCTTAATTAAGATAGGAGCTTGCTTGGGATGGGAAAGGTGAGCCAACGGTGGGTGAGGCTACTTTGCACTGTCAATCACTGCTTGAATTTGCTTCACATTGGCCACCTTGTTTGTCCCTTGCGAGTTGGTCCAGGCCTTTAGCGTCCATGCACAGTAAAGCGGCATAATTTTTCAGCGCATCAGCACTTCCGGCCCGCAGTGAGTAGAGCTATCCAGTGGGACCGGTTCGGCCCGGCAAAACGCAGACATGCGGGAAAAACGCTCTGGAGGGCGCCTGAAACGCGAAGTCTGCAATGCTCCCCGTAATTAATTTGGTGAAATCGTTAAGGCTTATTAGCATAATTATTCCCAAAAGACTTGTCGTTCACTGTAATTAAAAACGTAGCATTATCAGTTACTGAACGAGTGACAGATAAAAATTATACAATTATACCTGATCTTCACTCTGTTGGTGCTGCCCAGATGTAGTGAGGGTATAATTCGAACATCCATTCATCCATTCTCAGTAACTCTTCAGTCCAAGTATGTATTAAGCTCCATCTGGTAAGTGATAAATGATTTTTGAAATAATATGAAAATTTAAATTTTGCACATGGCTTTTAAAAAGGTACAATTTATTATTAGGTTGACATCTAGACACAAACACATTAAATAAGGTGCTAATTACAGACATGCAAAAAAGGACGGAAGCCCATTTCTTAAGCATTCGAATATATTTGGATGCAGTTATTATACAAACTAGCTATATACATGCATAATTAATTTAGGCATAAAATCATATTTAGACATATAAAACCTATCGATAAATGTGCTTGGTCAGAAGGTGAAAAATATGTACCCTTATTAGAAGCTTTCTTTTGATAATTTGAGCGATTTCTTAATTGTTATTAATTGGGACGGTATGTTTGTGCATTTCTGCCTTCGCGTTGACTTCTCCATATAACTGGTTTATTAATTTTTCAATCTTTTGAAGTTGAACAGTTTTACAAAAGTTATAGAAAACTGAATTTAAAAAGTGCCGTACGGACGCCTTTTATAGTATAAAAATGTGTGTTATTACATTACACCACTAGATGGCAATCCTCTGCCAGTATCATCAGTACCATTTCATTTCTGGTTTTTTTAAAATATCGTTTTTAAAATGCATCAATGTGATTTTTGTTTTGGTTATTCGGCTGTTACTTCAGACCGAATATTAATCACCAAGAAGACAAGTTTCCAAAACCAATGCTCTACCCTCAGGAGAGCAGCATCCAGGCCAGAACAACAGCACTTAAGTTATCCATGTGCTCTGAGGCTGTTTGAACTCTGACTCTTCCTGAATAACGATGTGTCATATGGCATAAGACCTAAGCTGCCTTCAAATACCTGTGCACATCGTATTACAATATTGCACATAACACACATAATACACATAACGCTAATTGCCAATTGCACTATTTGTCTCTCCACTGCTGCAATATTCATGGTTCCATATTGTGCACTTTGTACATCTTACTGTCCGTTTTGTACATTTTTTTTTATTTCCTTTCATTTACTTCCTTTTATTTATTTATTGTTTTATTACTTGCGGTTGAACCCTATACCCCCATCTGTACCAGACGTCCAGAGAAACGTTTTGTTTTTATTACCTTTTGTTCAGCAGAATGATAATCTTATCTTTTCTAGTGAAGCTGTTCACAATATTATAAAGTGAGCAATTATGTAATTGTGCTGTGATTACACTTGTACTGAATGATACAATATTTTATGCCAGAACTAAAGGACTTGCCATAATATAAAACATCCTTTTAAGAAAGTCAAAGACGTCCAGAGTCTGCAGTTGCTTTATCACAATGTTTTCATGGGTTATCAGAAAATGATCAGTGGGATCCACTTACAGTTTTACCCGAATCTTAAAAACAATTTATTTTACATTTTACTCAGTTGCATTCTTCTGTCTTGCTCTATGATGTCTCCCAGTCCAGAGCTTTCACAAATTCCTCTTCAGTAAAGGACAGCATCTTTGCAGCTTCCCAATGCATCTGTGAAAACGTTTCATCACACAGACTGTTAAAAGAGCTGCAGTGCATTTGAGGCCCGGAGTGCTGTTTAAACACTGAGCCAGGACCTCACCTTTTGTCTTTTTAATATGTCTATCAGTCTGAGCTGTTTCTTAAAGCCCGCTATAAGTTCTGCTTTCTGTTTTTCTAACTTCTTGTTCTCTGCCTGAAGGACTTCCATTTTCTGATGCTCCTGGCTGGCAGAATCCTTTCAGAAAAAAAAGATGATGTTACAGCCTCTATCCAGGCAACAGGAATAGCAAATAGTGTTTCAAAATTATGATCAAAAAGCTTGAGAATATTGCAGTCGCACGAAACATGCAAAAATCTCTGTACTTTGCCTTTTTCTTATCAGGCTTAATGGGTTTTAATGTTATTACACACAGGCTGCCTTGGTAACTTTTCACTTATTTTTGAGATAATCTGGCACCAACAAACTATTTTTACTACCACGTTAAAGTCATACATAAAATTTCAACATTGACAATGGGACTTCAATCAATGTCTGATCCAAGAGCAGGCCTTCAACTGCCCAATGACCCTATTCTCAGACTGGTTTTTAAAGTAAACTGGTTTTCTCCTGTTCCAGTCGGTCCCAAAGGCTTTGTGTAATATGACGTTTTTGACTGAGTGGCAGTAATTGAGGACGTGCCTGCATGCGCCTTGCACACCCAGCCCACCCGCTGCCCCTCACCTTGCCGCTCTGCTTTATCTTACACAGCTGCTCCTTGCATCTCTCCACTTCCTCCAGGGCCCTGTTCAGCCTCACCTCCGTGGTGCTGTGTGCGCTTGCTGCCTGTTTCTCTGCTCTTCTCAAGCTCTCTAGTTCCTATGCATCAATGTAACTCATGTGAAAGAAGACACCCTTTTGCAATATTTCTCTTTGCAAGGGGGAAAACACAGCATTTCAGTTTAATTTAAGAACTTCTGCTGCAAGTGTCCCCCCAAAAATCCACTGAATCAGAGGATGCACATTTATAGTCGATCAGCTGACGCCTTCATTCAAAATGACTTACAGTTGCTATACATCGGTATTTAAGTTGGCATTAATTGGTAGTTGGACATGTTCCTTCCTGAACGACACTTATCTCTGAGCCCTTACCAGCAACCAGCACTAGCAACTGTGTTACGGGTCTGTGTCCCAAAACACTGGACCGTTTGCTGTCCGTCTAAACTACAGACATGTATATGTGGTAGGTGATCTTCTGTAAAAGAAAAATCATTCAAATCATTTTTGACTTCCCAAAAGCACGGTAAGCTGCTGCTTCAATGTAACTGGTGCAGTAAAAAATCCAAGAGCCCCAAAATATTAGGCATGGAGAGAGAATAACTGGGTTTTTATGAATATTTGTCACTCAGTTGTCGCTTTTAGCTGAAGCGATTTATGATTCCCAGCTTTTATCCAGCTGCATATCATCATTGATGTCATTCAGGTAAAGTGCCATGAAAATGTTGCCGCAGAGAAGCCCCTGAGACTCAATCCAGGAGCTTTTGGGTTCCAAGTCCAGTACCTGAACCGTTAAAATATCTGCTTTCTCAATGATAGTGTCAGCATTCATTCACCAAAAAGAACGAGAGGTGATGAATGCCCGTTTAGAATAATTTTGTGTCGAGCTGGAATACAACACTTTCTTCTGGCTGAGATTAAATTTCAGAAGCAGATCCTGTGTTTATCTGCAACATTTTTTTTCCACAGTCGCTGGAACAAAGGCCACTGTGTTTTGTGTACCCCCTGGGAAATGTTATTTCACTCTGACCTCGGGTGTGTTAATGTAGCGTCAGCTGACCCTCAGTGGTGGGCGGTTGATACATTAGGGAAAGGGGTGCTGGGATTTTCTCGTTTTCGGAAGTCATCTGTGACGCAAGTTACGTGCCATCGCCACCTGCGGGCGGGATACTGTTACACGGGTGGGCTTTCGTTTTGCCCTTTGTCAGCAGTCTCGTCGGAAGCAAAGAGCTTCCTTCTCTAAGAGCAGGGCCTTTACAGACAACACCAGATCACAGACAAAACAGACTGAAACCCAAGTGTTCCTATCCTCTCCCTACGTATAGCCATCCTTCTGCAATGTTTGTGTTGACCCCTAATGGATATTTGGCTTTTAAAAGGTTCATATAATATCTAGAGTGAAAAAGCACCCTTTAAAAAGTCCTTTGAAAAATTTTTGTGCAAAAATGCTAAAGTACATCTGGGGCTGCTTCAGGACACCAATCTGCTGTGTAACAGGATCGACGAGAGCGATATGGGAAATGGTAAAGGCCTGTTGCTGCATTTTATTGTAACATACTTTCCATCCACACACCCACCTTCTTTAGGGCCTCCACTTGTTGCTGCAGCCCCTCACTCTTCCTACTGGAGTCTTCCACTAACGCCTTGTGCTTCTCCATCTGCGCTTGTTGGACGCTGGTCGTCCTCTGCAGCCTGCTTCGCTCTGCCTCGGACTCCTTCATTTTGGTCGTCAAGCTGCAGATTTCATCATCCTCCGAGCAACAAACAAAAAAAGACACACTGCTGCCAGCCAGAAGCGGGTGCCCTCCTCTTCCTGTGCCACAGTGCTGGCCTTACCTTTTTCTTGCACTCATGACACAGCCTGTTCATTTCTTCCTGCGTCACCCGAAGTTTGGCCTTAAGATATCGAATCTGTGCCTCTGGGAATAAAGAAAATTTGCAGATAAACATTCAAAATCCTTTTGGAATTTGCAACAAAAATTATTACCATTGTAAGATTAAAACTAGAAACAGTAAGTAACAGCAAGTACACGGAGACACCTGTTGTATTTTTGAGGGTAAAAGTGACTTTAAATAGTCATCACTGAAATTTTACTGTCATTTAAAAACACAAATACAAGGCTTATGGCATTATCAGTTGTTTGATTGCAGTCACAGATTTTTATAAATCTTTCTTTCCCCTTGTGAAGCCTGGAAAAATGTCCCCACAAGGTCAAAATAACAGGGTTTATCATATTGTGGGGGGCATTTGGTCCCAACAATGTAATGTATACATGCCCAACCCCCACACACACATACAAGTGTTATTGTGGCAACATATCCACACATATAGCCATGATGAAAGACTGGAAATAGTCCCACCAGATCCCATTTCTTCCCCAACACTGGGCATCACATCATCCATCACATCTTCAGGTGTTGCACCTTCCTCCAGTTTGCCCTTGATGCTGCTCATGGTCTTCGCCAGGGAGAAGTCCACAAGGTCTTCAACTAATGCGACGTCATCTGCTGCAGAGGCTGTCACTGCTCTGTAAGAAGACAGAACACCACGCTAGACACACAAACCTTAAGCCTATAGCTACAGGAGCTTCTATCACTGACATCATGTCTACAGTTGTCTATATATTTATTAGAACTTGAAAGTTCATAAAAAGTCCATAAAAGTGTTATTACTTAGTATTTTTCCTGAGTGAATATTTAATTAACCTCTGTTTGCAGAGAAAAGTGCATAGATGTTTATGCAATAAAAAAGCCTTGTCATTTATTTTATATTCTGCATATTAGTATTTAAGTACAATGTGAATAAGCAATTTATAAAATCTGCTGTTAGACCTGGTTTACTCTAAAATGTGTGGATATCAGTCTTGTTCATAACATTTGACAAAGAAATATCAAAACCTTTTGACTTTCTCCTATATCCTCTTTATATCGCATTAAATGAATACATAGCTTTAAACCATTCATATTAGCTGAAAATGAATTCACAGCCGAGTCCTTCAGTTCAAAAAACAGGCCAATATCAGTTCACTGTCAGTTTGATATCCATTATAGAAGGATTTAAGACACAGAACGCCAGGAAATACCTTAATGAGAAAAGTGGAAATTTGGTGAAATGTTAAATAGTCCTAATGTGTGTTAGCATTCTACTAAAACTAATATTATGCAACTTGTACATACTAAAAACACTCAAAATCACTGCAAATTACTTACTTTGACTTAATCCGCTGTCCTGATGGAGGTCTGCTTTGTACAGAAGCTTTTTTTGACATATTCTTCCTTTTGTTCACTGCCTTTTATCAACAGAAAAAGCCGGTTTCAGCTTGGCCTATTTAAACACCATTTCCGGAGCATTCAGCATCAGTCTTATAAAATAAACACAGACTAGTCTGGAATACTTAATACTGGTGTGGTGCCAGGCATTATTCCATATATTATACATATTTGCTAAATGAATGGTTGGTTAATCTCACATTATTTTGATGTTAAAGGATAGTAGCTTACCTTTAGCAATGACTGCTTTTCAGCAGGTGATGTGAGACTGAGGTTCCTGACATAAGTAGACAAACAAATAGCATGTTAATAGTTAAACTGAATAATATTTATTTTTACATGGTTCTGCAATAAATCGACTATTGTGTATCACACAACCCTGGTCAGGGTTGCGGGAGGGCAGGAGCCACAGAGCTGAAGTATACCATGGAGAGTTCATTGCAGGGCACACGCACACACACACACACACATACACACACAAGTCAGTCTTCCTATCTAAATGGGGACCGTCCATTGATTTCTATGGGAAAAACCCTAATTCCAATCACAACACCCTTAACCCCTACCCATCCCTAACCTTAACCATAAGTAACCAACCCAAATAAAAGACTTTTGGCATTTAAACTTTTTTGATTGCATTCACAGATTTTTATAAAACTGAGGTTATCCAAATGGGGACCTCAAAATATGTCCCCAAAAGCAGGGAAAATTCAGGTTTTACTACACTTTGGGGACAATTTGGTCCTCAAATGAGATTTATGCAACCCCCCCCCCCCCCCCCCCCACACACACACACACACACACAAAATCATACTCTATGGGAAACTTTACAACACCATTTGTCTAACTGCATGTTTCTGGACTGTGGGAGGAAACCCTCATGACACGAGGAGAACAAGCAAGTGGGGGGATTCAGACCTTTGTGCGGTAACAGTGCCACCCACCTCTCTAATAACCATAGATAATTAATTATGTATCACTGTCCATATGATATACGACTTTTCCTTACAGCAAATGAAAGGCCAGGCTGATTACCTGTAATCCTCATCATCATCCTCAATGTCTAAGTCGATGCCAATGTGAGAAGGGATTGGCTTTGCCAAGACTTCATTCTGTTCTCTCTAAAAAAAAAATTATAATAAAACTAAAAACAGATGTGATTTTTCAAGTGCGAGGAGAGACACTAATCAGTTCAATCTAAAATGAATTAGTCAGATGAAGTCGCTTCTGTTGTACCCTTGTTCTAAAACATGGGGTTTGCAACATAATTATATTACTATGTGAATCTGAAATGGCAAAAAATCTATCCTACCATAAGTTCTTCTGCCTGCTGAACAAGTTCAGCAGTTTTCGCTTCCACCTCTGCATTCAGACGCCTAGAAAAAACACAATTACAGTATAATCTGTGAGTCTGATAGAGTATTGTGAAGTTGTGTACATATGTGTATGCTAAAAACAATAAGGTCAACTGTTTATCATCTAAGCACTCTCAAGAAATCGTAGGACTTATGGAATTTAACCTCTGGAAACCATGAGACAAGTACTCTTACTTGTATTCTTCCTCCTTGAGGAGCAGGTCCGTCTGAGGTGCTTTGAGCTGAGGGACAGTGGAAGGCCTATTAAAAAGCCTGCCACCTTGAAACTTCCTAGTCCTTGACGATGAAGCTCTCCTTAGCTGGCGGAACATTGGTCATAATTATATAATCAAACAGTTTGGAAAACTGAGCTAGCAAGTTACGACAAATTGAGGCCCTTACAGTGAAATCTGTTGTGAAGAAAAAAACAACTAAATTATTAATGAACCTTAAAATCTAAAGTTTGTTTAGTAACATGAGCACTAAAAAATGTGGAACATAATTGGATTGGTCTGGGTAAGAGCTCCATATGATATGCTTTCACTGGATTCAAAATCTATAGCAGTACCCATGTCTAGAATACAATAGCCTACCTGCATACATTTAGTTCTTTACACTGTCTTTAGATATGAAGCAGTTTTTGAGATAAATACGGGGACATTATTTTAGTAAAATGCTAAGTATAATTGCCTCTAAGCTAAAATACTTCGGGATAATTGCTGAAGAGGTGCTTTCTTTGATTGTGGTTTATTTGGTAGTTACACAACGTATGGCAGTAGAACATTGGTGTTTAATTGTCTGTTCTGCTACAGTACTCAGAGAAATATGGTAGATAAGGTAAAACTAAAAAGTACAAGGTCACCGAAAAAGTCAGAAAATGTTTCATGATCCCATACACAATTATTTTTAAAACAAATTCTTTTTATAAAGTGTAAACTTATATCACAGTGGAAGGATGGAAATGTTACTCAGTCACGGCTGCAAGAAAGACAAACGAACAAGCACCAAATGAAGAAGTCGGTCGGTATAGTATATAGAACATATATTTTAAAAAATAACTGATGCCTCTGCAGACTCTTCATGTACGGAAATGGGAAAGTGTTCGGACTTTTAAAAACGCCCTACCTCCTGAGAGGAATAAGTTCTCCTCGCTTCGGCCATCTTTCCTGCTGCGCTGAAGCAGGCGTCCCTGTCGCCTAGCAACAAGGTACCGCGGTCAGTCGGGCTTCGCGACATGGCGATGTACCGATTTAAAGGTTAAAGTACTTTATTTACATCGCATTTATTAGCGTTACAAAATCCGTCTAGGTGACTTTTAATGACATTCATTGTATTTTACGTGTTTGTGTGGTATATTTTGGTCTATTACTTGCGTAGACGTATTGTTGGGGCACAGGGAAAATGGCATGTTTTCAAGTTGAGTCTAAGGAACACTTTTATCTTGCACTGAGTGGAAACAGTGCCATGTCGTATAGATAGATAGACTGGAATTTCGTTCTTTTTTAACGTCGCTGTTGTGACGAATTTCAGATTTTATACACGATCACCACCACCACAATGTATTATTGATTTTCTTCCTTATGCGATTAACGACGGCATTGGAGATCGCCAGAGTGTATCGATACGCCTTAAGCAACCTGTCATTGAGGCCAACTCCCCTCTCCCCCGGCATGCTGGTGCAGTGCTGGGACATTGAGCCTCTTTGTAACGTCGCCCTCCCCGTCCGCCTCCCTGTGCGCGCAGTGCGCATGCGCCACCACTGCCTGGCAGCAGTCGCACCGACAGCGGTCGCAGGCGTGCACGTCGTGTCTCCTGGCTGCAGCAGAATCGGATCGACGCGTGTTTTCCCTCCCCCTCCCCTCCCGTTTTTATTTATTTATTAATGTTTTACATACGTGCGGCGCGCTTGTGTGTTTGCAGTCTAGCTATGGCTTCCTGCCGTTTCATGTAGGTGGATTCCGAGGTTAAAGCAAAGGCGCTCGGCGGTCGGGCTGGGTTAGTGATGAACCATAGCCGGAGAAGGACTGTTTTCTCTAGGTCCAGGTCGAGGCCTACTTGTTAAAGACCACCCCTACCCTTTCCTCCCCTCCTGAATCTCGTCGTGATGGCTGAGAATCAACAACAACCTGGTCAGCACCAAAAGCCTAATTCGGGAATAGGCTCTTTACCAGCTCTCGTTCCGGGACTGCAGGGGACAGAGGCCAGTGTGCTGCAGCACAAAATAAAGAACTCTATCTGGTAAGAGCATAGTAAACACGTCCAGCATGTGCCTTATACCACATTTCATTTTTTTGCACGTTCAACGGATATTGAATTCGTGGAGGGAAAAAAAGATTCTTGCTTTTAGTTGACCACTGGTTTGTTGGTAGGTAGCCGCCTATGTACTTTACAGTATAATTGCATGGGTGACAGTCGCCGTTGATTTCATGTTTTCCTGCACCGAATTTTGAGAGAACCAGATATCGTGGTTATTTTGTTATTTTCACTGTTCGTCTCTTTTTAAATTTTCGACTAGATAGCCGATCTGAGTTCATCTGCAAGATCAACAGTTCAAAATTGTAGTTAGATGTCGCCGGGTGTTTATGAGCTAATGACAGCGGATGCATTTTGGCTTTAACGGTTTGTGAATCGGGTCATTACTGTAAGTTGGTGACTAGCAAGACTTAAAAATTCAAGACACTTTATACGATGGTGCGCATTTAAGCGAGAGTGAATCTGGTCATTCATGGAAGGCGAGCGTGGACATCGTGGCTAAACATCACGCTGTCACCGTCGAGGGTGGCACACCGGTGCTGTGTACTGGAAACAGACGTCCGCTAATATAATGCAGACAGATTATGCTTAAGTCGCTCTACTGCGAATGTATATTAATCGATAGCATAGGGCATAGATTCGTTGCATCGAAACCGGTTGCATTTGGGTGACACGTTACGTTTAGTGATGTTGCTATATTGCAGTACGACTAATATTGCGTTGCAACATGACTGTGGGAAAGAAACCAAGCGACGGGCGATTATATGTATTCACTAGGGGGAAATAACTGAATTGGGATTTCCTAGCAGAACGGGATGCGACGAACAGGTACCATCTGCAAGTGTATGTCTGCCGGTAACGCTGGCTGGTGGTGGATTCATCGGTATTCCGGTGGTGGAAACGCTGACTCGATTTTTTTAACCCCCTCCCGACTCATCCACCCCACCCTGTTTTTGCGTGCTGTTCATACAGAAACGGGAAGCCAGCCATGTACCTATAGGTCAAATTAACGGACAGTGCCGGTGGTGATTGCAACGATTTATTTTTTTGACGATATATTCTGTGAAGAAATATAAAACACGGACATTTATTATATTCGCACTGACATTCCTTTTTTTTAAAAAAAAAAAAAACAGCAGATGATTAATGAGGACAGCCTTTTATTTTTCTGTAGTGTTTCCGAGGGCTTAAGGCAGCCGTGAATAGCGGCATCGCCTGCATGTTACTTACGTGGGAAGTAGCGTGTCTGCTGTGTGCAGCCGCAGCCCCATGTGACCATAGCGTAAAAATGCTCGTCACATGCATTGTTCTGTTAAATAAGGTTTTTAAATCAAAGTTGTCATATTTTTACGATTCTTCTTCCTACATCACCTCGGGGATATATGTTTTTCAGTATATGCCGCTTAAATTGGTTTTAAAAGCTCAGTAGTGTCAAGTGGATGTTGGACCTTGTTTTTCAGCATTGCATGGCGGTAAACTGGAATTTAAGGTCTAAGAATATTTTTCTTAGGCTGGTCAGCAGTTATACAACACCAGCATTATCATTACTCTCTGTCATTAGGCACACATCTGTGTTTTTTTTGGATTGGGTCTTATACCTGTTGGTACAAAACCTTAGAAGATTGTCATATTCTTACAGAATGTATTTTGGGAAATTAAATTAATTTCTCATATTCCCCAACTCCAAAGATGGGACAGAAGCAGACAGCAGGACCACAGTGATGAAACAGTATTTGGTAAATTACTGTAAAAAAGGAAATAAAATGTATAACAGTGAAAACACACTAATGGGAATGAAATATGTACAGCTAACTCTGCTCATATGCTATCAATGAACACAGTAGCTCATGAGAGCATCCGTCATACTGCACCCAGCTGACCCTATTAAAACCTCAATAAGGCCCTTATGCTGATCAGGGTCAGCTGGGCTGCTTTATGTGTCGAATCAAACGCATCTCTCTCGATTAAACTCGTTACCTTGCCATTGTCCATGTTTTCTTTGGTTTGCATGTTATTTATATTAAAATGTAATAATGGTTGGGGGGGGGGGTGCAGAGGTAAGCGCTGCTGCCTCCTACCTCAGGGAACCGGACTTTGAGGTTCCGACCTGGCTCTACGTCTGTGGAGTTCGCATGTTCTCCCGGTGTCGCCGTGGGGTTTCCTGCAGGTTCTCCGGTTTCTCCCCACAGTCCAAAAACATGCTGAGCTGCATTGGAGTAGCCAAATTGCCCTTAGGTGTGAATGTGTGTGTGAATGGTATAGTGGATGGATGGATGGATGGATGGATGGGTGGGTGGGTGGATGTAATAATGGTTTAGCTTTCCCATATACTGCACAAT
>JAODKE010000007.1:8582813-8613458 GCA_026779605.1 Mormyrus hasselquistii | reverse complement strand
GGGGGGGGGGGAGGGGGGGGGGGGGGGGGTGGGCATACTTGTCCCATTTCTGTGCGATTCGCCTTGAACCCCAGTGACACAGTCAATTACACGGGTTTTAAAATTCGGCAACTGCATCTAAGTGGGATCTATCTGGGCTCCATCCTGGCTGCAGGAAAGAGCCCGCTGTCGCTAGAGTGCATCATAATTAGGCAACTGGCGTCAATGAAACAGCGCGGCGTGCTGTGCAGTAACTTCTTACACGAGAAAAAAGAAGCTGGGACCCACTTGCCGGTGTGCTTCCGGAAGCCAGCAGTCAGAAAGGATAAGCTGCAAAATGCCAGCTGTGTCCTACACAGCATGTCCTGGCTCCCATGGGCTGGTTGTCTTCGCTCAAGATAGGCACGCAAACTGCCTGAAATTCCTTATTAGATATTTATGGGAAATTTGTCGTGTGAATGAAACAGCACCCCCTATGTGCACATTCGAAGACATTGGAGGGCATTGTTTGTGACCAGGCCTCTTGTCCTGACCCATGAGTGAATGCGATCAGCCTGCCCGTGAACCTGCCTGGTACGGGCCGTTAGGATGAAGGGCCTGAATGGGAGCTTTAGGGAGAGCTGGCATTTATCGCGGGAGGCTCGCCAGAGCCTGGTGCAGGCTCTCTTTGTGCCCCACAAAAGGGCGGCCCCTTTTTGGCAGCGTGAAAAGGAGGCCGAGGAACAGGCGGCCGCCCGAGGCGCGCAAGGAAGCAGCGCGTCTTTGGCAGCCCCATAAAGAAGCATCCGGAACGCCGGCCGCTTGGGCAGCACGATAAACCGGCACAAAGGAGTCGGCCATTTTGAAATGTTTGAGACCGAAGGCAGATTACCTTGATGTTCGGGACTCATCCAAACTTCATTCCTCTCTCTGCTCAGAGTCTCCTGCGCGATTTCGTGCAGTAGGGAAGGAAAGTAAACTGCTGAAAGGAAGTTACAAGCCAAACAAATTTCACACAAGCACTGTGACAACCGTCACCATGGCCAGCGAGACGGTGATGGCCGCGTTTTACCGACGATAACCTTAACATCGGGCTGGACGGAGGTAGTCCCAACATGCAGATGCATGCAGTTCTAGTGGTACAGCTGCCTGCATTCCCAACCCGTGGCCCTGATAGTTATTTATGAATTTGTCCCTGGTGCCTGTCCGCATGGGGGGCTTTGGAGGGCTCAGGTGAAGACAGATAGCGTGTCAGCGCCTGCGATCTGCCAAAACCCAGGCCAGCTGACCCCACACCTCCAGCTCCATATCTGTCACAACCGCAGCCACCGAATGCAGCGAAAGTGGCGCATGCTTGCTGCAATTCCTGGGTAATTCTATTAAAAAAAAAATTAACATAGACATTGAAGCTGCTGGACCGCTAGAATTCCTGGGGGTTGGTCTGGGGACGGGGGCTAAATTAAAGCACCATGGCACTGAAAGCACTAAACATTTATGCTTTGGTCCGATTTGGACTCGTTGGTTTACCTTGTAAGTCAAGCCTGGATCATGGGGCAGTTTAACCTTCTTCCCCAAATCCTTCCATTCCCTCAACTTTAATACACATGTGCAGAAATAGTGTAATTAAGCAAAGTTATTTAAAGCACACAAACGGGTTGGAGTGAAACATACTGATATAAAGGTTCTGTGTACCTGTGTGACATATTGGTGTGAGGCCCATTAGATACGGCAAGATTGTGAGGAGGAGAGCGCCCCCACAGGGGCAGACGGGGCCTCACAGCGCCCGTTACTGTGTGCCGTCTGTAGGATACCTTCTACCCACCCTCAATAAACAGGCCTTTTGTTTTGTCTATGAGCTGTATCAGCCGTTCAATAGCATCGAGGGTAATACATGTTTGGTCACGCTCAGCGTGCAGGAGGGAAATCTGATACACACTCCCAGATAGAACTTAATGGGCTTAGCAAATGTTTGCCATATTTTTAATGAACCCCAGGGCTGTCATTTCGAAATGCTTAGCAACAGCTTTTCCCTCCTTGAAAACAGAGCGACTGAAGGACACAGCGATTAGCACCACGCACACTGTAAATAAATCCAGTTATTTAAAGGTGAGATTGCTGGAGGAGCTCCAAACCACCGTCCCGGCAGCCGCTAATGGGACCGGCCCGCGGCTAATCAAGCGGGGGGGGGGGGGGGGCGGGTTTTGATGGCCGCCCCCCCCACCTCCCCGCCCCCCCCCCCCCCCCCCCCCCCAAAGTCCTCGTCACACTGCCGACACGCACACACATGCACACGCGCACACCGCACTACTGCCGCTCAACGGCTAATAGCGTTAGCCATTCATGAGCTCCCGTTCCCCTAGCAACAAAGAAGCGAATAGAAAAGATGGGGTGAGATGCGTCTATTCTTAGAGCCCAATTGGAGCGGGCGGATCGGTCCGGGGGGAGAGCCGCATTTTGGCGGCGGGCCGTCATGGCTCTGCTGCAGCTAACCCTGGCGAGCGGCTACTCGCCCGCTTCGGTCCTGCAACACGAGCGCATATTCGGCCCCAACCGCTCCCACCTTCCAGCAATGTCCGCCCCCCTGCCCTGATGCGCGTCTCTGATCTCTCTGCGCTGCAGCCAGATGCGCCGTCTTCCTCATTTCCTGCAGCCTTTCAGGTACCCTGCAAAGGTGACTTAATCACGTTTGCGAGGGTTGTGCTCTCGTCACAGTGCAACCGTGCCCCAACTCTGCATCATCACGCATGCAGATGCACTTTTTCTTGTGTGTAAATAAAAAAAAATAATTCATAGTGCTCGACTATATGCTTGCATATTAAATACACTGTTATATTCTTGTTCTATAGCAGACACCATTGAAACAAAGGTCTTGTTTACGTCGGATTTACTGTCTGTCGTGCTGGCAGCAGATTAGGTAGTTCTCGGATTAACGCGACCTCGGATGACATCATCTTGTGGGGGTAGTGAGGGGGGGTGGCATTTGAGAGAGTTGGGGCTCTTAAATTCCCCCAGAGCTGACTCCCACTTCCTGTTTTTTCTGGCTTATGTTTTTTGCAGGTTTTCTAAGTTTGTGTTGTCTGTATCGTAGCCTTTTAGGCTAAATCGCCCTCCTGGTGATGAAGTCTTTTTGTGTTGAATAACGTGCCCCGCCCACAGGGGCACCTTCTTTTGGCAGTGCTTCTAAGAGTCTGAGACTGCACTGCGATAAATTTGTGTCACAATCGCATTTCGGCAACGGTAGGCCAGTGAGGGGTTTGGGTAGCGATCCACTCTGTTCGCATGTGTGCACGTATTAACGTCTGTTTCCGTCCATTGCTCTGCCCCCAGATTTTGGGCTTCTTTTGCACAGAACGGTAACTGGGGCACTGTAAACCTCACTCATGCTGTTTATGGGAAAGACAGCCTTGGCAGTTCCAGAAAATGCGACATTTTTAGTGCATTTTTAAAATTTCCCGTCTTCAAGTGCTCAGCCCAGCACTGGTGAGCTGTTTCTGGAGCTGGGTTCTCGTCTGCCCTGTGCTACTCCAGCAGAATTTAAATCGCGCCTGCCTGTCCCTGCTGTCTTCCCTATTCCCTTTGAAGCTGCGGGTCGTGGCGGCGGGGCGGGGGGAGGAGGGGGGGCGCATTAGCCGTTTGTAGCTCTAGGCCCCCTGGCTTGCGTGCAGCACCTTAACATGCAGCTGTTCATGTTGCTAAACAGGGTTTTGGAGATTATTGCAACCTATATATGTAATAATTACAATACATACATAAACATTTTTTTTCACTCATCCTCCAACACGTACGAGTGTTTCTGAGGCTTCACCCGCTCTGCCCTTATTTATGACAGCTGTTTTGTTTATGCAACGTTAGCCCTGCCCCTGCACTTTGGCACCTGTTCCCAGTAGCCCCGCCCCCCTCCCTGGCCACCTTGTTATTTCCATGCTGCGGGGGTGCCGGGCTGCACGTGGCGGGGGGGTCGTTAGTTCAGGGTGTCTCTGCTCCTTGCGTGGCGCTGCCTTCCCGTGCTCACCGTCACCACAACCTGAACGTACCGAGGTGTTCCTCGTTTGAGATTCAAGGGGGTGTCTGTTCATCATGTAAACTTTATAGAGTGTGATATTCGGAGCAGTAGTGTATACAGGGCGGTCGCTCAGCGCTCAGCCTTATGCCTTCAGTGTTGCAGGTCCAGCTCCTACCCCCGGTTCCTCCTCCATCACTTTCAGTTCAAGGACATGCGCTTTGGGTCATTCTGTGCCTCTTGCGTTGGTTTGCGCACAGCATGGGATCCGTGCCCCATCCATCGTTGTGCCCCGCATTGTGCCCTGAGTTCTCTAGGATAGGCTGCAGGTTCACACTCGCCCTCTGCTGCATTACCGTTGTGAGGAGATGGATGTATGTTTCCAAGCGAGAATTTTGAAATGTCATTGTCTTTGTTTTTGCAGCAAGAAGTTGAGAAGTTTACAGACATCGAAAAACTCTACCTCTACCTTAGGTTGCCTTCTGGTCCCAGCAATGGCAGTGACAAAAGGTAATTGCTTCCGTCTCCTGAAGGAGGGAGTTTTCATTTAACAGGTGTCTGTTTCTTGGAATCGACGCAGCACCTGTATGTGTATTAGTGTATTATGTACAAGTGTTTTAGGGGATGATGTTGATCCAGGAACCTGCAGCAGTTGCTCACTGGCCCCATCTCCTGTCCAGCCCAACTCCCATGTTTCATCGGAGGAGTTTTATATTTATCTTAGGGCTGCAACTTCTTAAGTCACAAAATCCAAGAGCATCGTTGATTTTTTCCCTGTACAATATGGGTCATAACCAGAGATTTCCTGTTCTGCCGTCTTCTTTCTTTTTTGTCCCTCCGCGGAGGACGACTTTATTTTTACTTTCCGTTGCTGTTGTGCTGTTTTCAGCACTCAGATTCGTGGAAAAGCATGAGTGTCCTTGATCCACCGACACTGGCAGTCCATAGCGAGCGACCGTGTGCAGGTTCTGGCTCTCTGTCTCCATTAGTGTTCGCGCATCTGCTTGTCACCCCCCCCCCCACCACAAAACGGCACATGGCGTCCATTAGGATCAGAAAAGATCCAGCGTTCCTGGATCACTCTCATCCTGCCATGTTTCTTTTTTCCAGGAACGGAAAAGGGGGGGGGGGGGAAATGGCAAAACTGCTCTAGAGAAACAAACTAAAAGCGGGAGCAGGTTGGCGAAATTAAATCACACCTCTAACTCTCCTGTCCTCTTTCAGCGACCAGAGCTCCATGTCATCTAGCCGCACGCAGCAAATTCACGCATTCAACTGGATCCGAAATCACCTAGAGGAGCACCCAGAGACCTCGCTGCCCAAACAGGAGGTCTACGATGAGTACAAGTGCGTAGGAGGAGCTACAGTGGCCTTCATGACGTATTTCCTGTTGTGTTTTTTTTTGGAGAATTGTGCTTTATGGTGTGGGAGGTGATTCTGGTCCGTAATCTAGATGTCAGCTTCAAAGACGTCTCTAGCGCGAGGTGCTTTGATTAATCACGCACCCCCCCTGCCTTAACACTGATGCTGCTGTGACCGAACATTCTGCCCAATAATTACAGTTCCTTGAGTTTCTCAAAACTACAGTGAAAACTATCTTCATATCCGTATACATGTTTTATATGGGTACTTCATAGCGTGATTATGTAAAATGAAAATATTCCTGTGTTCGATATTTCTATAGTATTTAATTGTAGGTTTATTGTTATGTATATATGTATGTAATTTGTTACTTATGTCGTTATACAGCTACTTAATGTCCCTCTACTTGTCTAATCCACAAATAAAAATCCATGATATTTGAAAAGGTTTCAGAAACGTCACCAGTAGACATTAAGCATCGATAATATTACAAATGTTACATTAGTCATGTGCAGTTGTTAAAATAGTCCCATCATTTTCTAATAATCAGATTAGAAATGAATGAACGAACTGTAAAGTTTAGGGATTTTGGGCTCAGTTAACTCAGTCAATTTAACTTTTTTAATAAAAAATATTTTTGTTGATTTTCAGGAGTTACTGTGACAGTCTGGGCTACCATCCCCTCAGTGCCGCAGACTTTGGGAAGATCATGAAAAACGTCTTTCCCAACATGAAGGCACGTCGACTTGGCATGAGGGGCAAATCAAAATATCCTTCTCTGGATAGCTTTTTGGTGTCTCGCTTGGTTGGGCCTCGGTCACGAACATCTGCTCTTGTAGTTCAATCTAGGCCCTAAATATAGAGCCGGAGAGGAATGAACAAACAGCGGGACCAGTGGCCGTTGAATTGGCGGCGCACGCTTTGGCCTTTGGGGCGACAGACCGGCCCTCCGCGTTCCACAGGCGTCTCACATGCACTAAACTTTTGGGTCTCTGACGTCTGACGTTTTGGCATTTGGAAAGGGAACAGAGGCGGGGCGAAATTAAAAATGTTTAGGGCAGGTGAACTCTGGAGCTAAAGGCGCGCCGGTGCACATTTTATTTATACTCAAGACGCATTCGGAAATAGACCTTGTTTGTTTTCACTGGTTGCGATGGTAACCGAAATTCAATATGACCTTCCGAGCAAACAGGGGGCTGCCATGGAAGTTAAAGGCCATGGTCTGTGTAACAGTGCCTCCGTGCCCCAAAACGCTATGGATTTTAGTGTCCGTGGCACGTTACAAATCCACGCCGTTCACCGTCAGCGGGCTGCGCTGCTGTGGCGACCATGAACTTGGGGTTGGAAGCAGCGGCATGTCGGACGCAGCGGTCGCAAAGAATTCACAGCCCATTAGCTGTGAACTTCTGTAGCGCGGCTACATCTCCTGTGGAACGGCGACTGGTTAATCATGGCCTCACAGGGCTTGGTGAACCACCCCCAGGCGCGGATGCACTGTTCAATCAGAACCGGGGGGAAGTGGGGGGTTTATGTGTTTGTCTGCTAATTCTGTCTAGCAGGATTGTAACAATTAATTTAAAAAGTGTTTGTGCTGCCATTTGGGCCACCTTCTTGCAGCACGTGGTGGAGCTCTGTCCCTCTGGCTGGGTTCAGGTTGAGTAGCCATATCCGTCTTGGCCGAGCCCGACTTCGTGGCTCTGCGTTCCTGGACTGCGATGGGGTCCCTTTTACCTGACTGCCTGAGCTGTCTTCTTTTGGGGGATTGTGTTTAATTTTTGTACCTTATCGGTGGATCTTCATGTGCAGCTCCTGGCATGAAGCACTGGGGTGGAAGGGCGGGTGTGTTGCTGTGGTAACAGTGTAGCTGTGCTGCTGTTACACCATAAGCCAAATGAGACCAAAAGCTCTCGGCCAGATAAGCTCTCCAAAAGTCAAATGCTTTCCAAAATGTTATTCCTTAATGTAGCCTCACATACTGTTACAGTGGGCTGAGGAAGAAGGCGTTCGTACACATGCCGTCGTTACCCAACCTGGACTTGCATAAAACAGGAGACGGGGTAGGTGGACCTGCTTCCTCACCTCACTACGCTTTTTCCTCTGTCACTGGGTTTTGTTTTGTGGAAGAAATTGGCAGAGGTGGGTAGTTCAGGCCCAGAGAGTAAAAGTCCAGACCAACATTTTGTTTCAACCAATCAGTTGAGTACTCTATGACTGTGACTCTTTATGTTTAACTGGCTAGTTGGAACCGACCTGAACTACCTACATCTGGAAATTAGGTAGCAGAATAAGTTAAGGATTAATGATGAAGGAATGAACTAATTTGCGTATTAGAATGGTATACTGGAGAGCTGCAGTGTTTCTGTGATTTATAGCGTGTAGAGTACAGTGGGAGGCGGCTCCGAAGCCCAGGAAGTACAAGCGGACAGTGTGTTGATGTGTCTGTCTGCCCCCTGCCAGTGTGAGGTGCTGGAGGCCTCGAGCCAGCTGGCTGGCGCTGATGGGGAGGTGCGCTCGGCCGCCTGTGGCCTGGTCTGTGAATGGGCCCAGAAGGTGCTCAGCCGGCAGTTCGACTCCGTCGAGGAGCTGGCCCGCTTCCTACTCAGCAGCCACTATATCGGCACCAAGTCGGTGGCAGCCCTGACGGTCATGACGGGGGCCGCTACAGGTACGGGCCCACAGGCGTGCGTGTGCGTGTGCGTGCGTGTGTTGGCCGGCCTCGCTTAGGCATGATGAAATGAGGGACAGAGACACCCACACAGGAAAACACAGCTGGCGTTGTTTGGTAACAAGGGCTAATTTGCTCCATTCATACAATGGGTTGTAACTCCTCCCAAGCAGATGTGATTTAAGGGGAAGGAGCGCCATCTGCTGGTTATGGGTAGTACTGACATTAATTGCATGATCTTTATGTTGTGTGGTGTATGCTGGCCGTATGTAACCAAAGAAAATGATTTGACCGTACCAGACACACATTTGTATTCAGATGGTAAAGATTCACAATCTTGGTTATAAGTATTTTTTTCTCCATGGCACTATACCATCTCAGGGGCGAAGACGCCAACACAGGCGTCTGCGTTTGTGCCAACTGCGGAGGCCAACTCCTTCCAGCCCCAGGTGAAGACCCTGGCGTCGCCTTCCATCGATGCCAAGCAGCAGCTGCAGCGCAAGATCCAAAAGAAGCAGCAGGAGCAGAAGCTGCACTCGCCGCTGCCGGGCGAGGCCCAGGTCCGCAGGGTGGACGGCGGCACCCCTGGCGCCGGACCCGGCATCCCCTGCAGAAGCCCCGCCCTGCTGTCCCCTCAGCCAACCATTGGCATCGTCGTGGCTGCTGTCCCGAGCCCAATCACGGTAACCTTGCACTTGTATTGTATTGTAATTATATTCTAATTGTGTATTGCAAGCATATTGCTTTCTTGTTGAATTTATTTTATTATTTATAGTATTTATTAATATTATTGAATATTTTTATAAATTTTATTAATAAGTGAATTTTATTGGACTGTTTGATATATTGATTGTTATTTGTGCGTATTGATTTTCTACCTTGATTTCTTAAATATACTTTCATTTTATGACATTCAATCTGTCGTTGCTTAATTTTATGATTGTTTGTCCAGTCCTTATTTTTAATGACTGATAGGAAATTGCACTACATCTGCCTCCCTCTGAAAGGCTGTTTACGCTTGTCTATTAATTACTGTGCCTCTTTTTCTTTAGGTACAGAGGAGCAGGCAGCTAATGAGCTCTCCCAGTCCTGTGGGTGCACCAGAAGGCAAGGTCGTTCCAGTCAACTTTCAGGTGGTCACTCAGTCTGTGCAGTCAGTGAAGCAGTGCCCCAAGACGCCCCAGAACGTCCCTGCCAGCCCCGTAGGTGACCGTTCCGCCCGGCACCGCTACGCCCAGATCCTGCCTAAGCCTTCGGCCAGCAGCGCCATCACCCTGCGTTCCCCGCCCACGCTGCTCATCACCAACAGTCCCATCAAGGCCGTGATGCCCACGCCGCACGTCAGCTCTGTCAACGTGGTGAAGATGACCGCCATATCCCTGGCGCCCAACGGCAGCGGCACCAGTGGCTCCACCTCCACCCCCTTGCGACCGGCCTCTGCCGGGGTGGGCAGCACCGGATCTTCAGAGGAGCCTAGGTCCGGCGCACAGGTCCACAGCGGTCCCGCAGCTCCTGTGCAGTCACCTGTGCCCAGGCATGGACGCGTGGCCACGACTCCTACGATCGACGTGAAACCGGAGCCTGAAGCCATATCCAATGCCAGCCGGGCAGACAGGCTGCTCGCATCTCAGGACCCTGACGGTGTGCAGAAGGGTGTGGCAGATGCCAAGCCCAGGGCTTGCAGTGCACCCACACCACATACCAAGGGATCCCCAGCGCTCCACGGAAAGTCTCCGTCCAACGGCAGCACTGTGGTAGCTTCCGCCGTCAGCAATAACGACAACGGCGAGGGCACTTTGTACTTGACCATTTCGAACCAGGCCACCAGCATCAACGTGTTGCACAGCGGCAGTGCCCAAGCCGCCTCATCCCCGAAGGAGGTCTGCCTGGGCTCTAAAAGCCCCCGGAAACGCACGAGCATTGGGTCCGAGTTGAACCAAGCTCCTGTCAAGAAGGTCTTTGTCACGCAGCAGCCCATCGGGGATGCTGACAGTCCGAGATTGAATGTCACTTCCGCTCTGAAGAAAGCTTCAAGGGCAGGGGCTCCGGCCCGACCCGAAAGTGCACCAGCAATTGTACCCGGCAAGGTGACTGTGAAACTCAACTCCACCGTCCCAACTCGAATTCTTGCACTTACAGATTCTCCCATTGCGAATGCAAGTGGCTTCCAGACAGTTGTGAAACCACAGGCCACTCCAGAAGACAAGGATGAGGGGACTCCTACTCTGGATCCTGACGACCTCCTTCCAGAGACCTCTGCATCCAGTCAGTCCCTTCTGGAGCAAATTGCCAGCAACTTGCAAGCTGTGGCCACCAGCTCTGGAGTATTAGACTCCTCCGCTGCCAATGGATTTAAGAGCTCTTTGTGGGAGGAGGGACAGCTTGACAGCATTCAGCAGCAGACCTATGTCCAGCAGATACCTGATCATAAGCAAATAGTCACGCCAGCCATGGACCAGATACCGATCATGGCTTCAGATGCCAGTCAGCTCAACCTCCACCAGGACATTGTTGACTTTGCAGGAGGCCAGTCCAGCGTGGATTATTTTCCATTTAATGATGATGAAATGACCCAGGACAGTATCGTAGAAGAGCTGGTGCAGATGGAAGAGCAGATGAAGCTGAACAGCAGTCTCCAATCTTACGGTAGCTGCGTCGACGTAACGCTACAGGGTCAGTCGACTGTAATGCAGGGTGCCATGCTGGCCTCCCACCAGGTGGGGGCCACCTTCTACCACTCAGCCCACAGCAGCAGCACTCCCATCCAGACGCCTACGCCAACCCCGACGCCCACCCCGACCCCCACTTCTGAGATGATGGGAGGAAATCAAGGTCTGACGCGGGAGAGTCCTTGCTCCAGGATGGCGCAGACGACCCCTGTGGACAGTGCCCTGGGGAGCAGCCGCCACACTCCCATTGGGACGCCGCACTCCAACTGCAGCAACAGCGTCCCCCCCAGCCCCGTGGAATGCAGAAACCCCTTCGCATTCACACCCATCAATTCCAGCATGACTGGATACCATGACGCCAGCATCGTCACCAGCAGCCCCGTCAAGCCCATGCAGAGGCCGATGGCCACCCATCCAGACAAGGCGAAACTGGAGTGGATGAGCAACGGGTATAACAGCGGCGGCGGGACGTCCGCAGCCTCCGCCGGCATTGGAATTCTTCCCAGCTACCAAGATTTAGTGGATGACCATTTTCGGAAGCCTCATGCCTTTGCCATTCCTGGACAGTCCTATCAGTCCCAGTCCAGGCATCATGATTCCCACTTGGGCCGCCTGACACCCATTTCTCCGGTGCAGCAGCAGGTCGCCACGATGGCGGGTCTGGCCAAGCAGGAAGGCTTTGCAGTGCCTGCACCTTTGGATAACAAAGCAGCGACGTCTTCGTCAGGCGGCAGCACCTTCCGCTGCCGCAGCGTCAGCCCGGCTGTGCGGCAGAGGAACCTGAGCGGCAACACGGCCTTGGCTAATGTCGCCAGGTCCGCCGCGTCCTCTTTCAGCTCACCTGTGGCTCCAGAAGTGCTCAGCATTCTTGCCAACAGCCCAGACATCGGCGTCGGTAGCATGGCGCAGAGGAGCCAATCGGTGCCACTCAACGTGATGATGCAGACTGAGGTGCTTCCAGTGCAAAAGGCAGGCAACAACCAGAACATCACCAGTGTCCTGCTGAGCAAGATGGATCCAGATGGCGATGATGCCGTGCGAGGCCTGGGCATCAACAATTTGCCTTCAAACTACACTGCCCGCATGAACCTCACCCAGATGCTGGAGACTGACCCCAGCCTCTCCAGCGCCGCTGACACCCAAGCTCTTATTAGCCCTGGCCCTTCCACGTATGAGTTTCAGAAGCCGACTTACCTCATTAAAAATGCCAGAAGTGAACAGATAAGCCTTTCCTCTGCCGACAGCCAAGCACAACAACGGTCTGAGGAGCAACAGCCAGAGTCTGTGGAGCAGCAGCTTCAAGATCAGCAAGATCAAAGTCAGGCACAGTTGCTGGCCCCAGATCCACAGCAGCAGCATCTGGACTTCAACAGCACTGTCAAGGACCTCCTAGGGGAGGACGGCCTGGACCCAGGGTCCCAGCTGGTGGGGCAAGTGGCATCGGAGCTGAATGCAGTGGCATCAGATTTCTCCATCACGTCAGAGCTTTCCAGTAGCATAAGCGACCTGAACACTTTAGACGCAAACCTGCTCTTTGATCCCAATCGGCAGCAGGGACAGTATGAAGACTCGACACTGGAAGAACTGAAGAACGACCCGATTTTCCAGCAGATTTGCAATGAGACTGTGAACTCCGCCGGCTTTGACTGGCTGGAGAGCAAAGACCATCCCACAGTTGAAATGTTGGGTTAATGGTTTTATTTAGTTTTTTTATGATTGAATGTTAGTTCTATTTTATTTTTGTTTGTTTTTTTTCTTTCTTTTAGAGAACCATCTCTTTGTAAAGGTTCTATAGCACACTGCAACATGAACCTGGACACTAACATTTTGTCCAGTAAGAAGTGCCGGGCCAAACAGAAATGATCGCTCTTTCTGTTTGGGTTTTTTTTTGTTTGTTTTCTGTTTGTTTTACTTTATGTGCTGCATCAAGGTGCATTGCTGGTGCTATTATGTCCTCTTTCTACCCATTTTTCTTAAAATCAAAACAAAATCCTAAATGATCACAGCTGAATAATTTAGTCAAAAAGACATGAAAGCACTGTTGCATTAGGACATAAGAAATGTTAATTTGGACTTATGTTACTTTTTCCACCCATCTTAAAAAAGAAACTTTTAAAAATTTATTTGGACAATACGTAATATTGTCACTTGAGGTCACATTTTTTAAAACCCTAGATTTGTTTAGTAGACAGAGGATGCATTATTTCACGGATCAAGTATTTAGATTCTTCTAGACTGTTCTTAAAAGGCAACCTTGTTTACTAAACAGGTTTTACAAAAAAAAAAAAACAAAATCTTGCTTCTGATAAATTCCCGAAGACTGCATTGTGCAAACAAACTTTGTGGAGAGAGTTGTGAGTGTGTGCTTACAGATATTATAAGATATGTTGTATATGTACATACATGTATATGAATTGGCTGATAAGAATATTTCAAGTAGCTGACACTAATAGTTTATGAAACTTTCCTTTCAGGATTGTTTAACAGGTGCTTGTCATAAGCTGAATTAAAGGGACATATGAGATCGTTTACCAAATCAAAACAAATGGCTTTATCCTCCAAATGGCAGTAGGAATACTTTAGGTTAATATTAACTTGTACTTTTTTCCACAATGGACAAAATCATTTTTGCCAAATGACTATATTTTTCAATTGGAATTTAACGTAGGGTGAGGATTCTAGTGAGCAGGTACCCGCAAGGTGCCTCTGTCAGACAAAGTTTCATAACTACCAGTATCGTCTAGCTTACAGATGAATTAAGCATTCAAATTAAATGGCAGCTGTGGAAATCAGTGTGTAAGACACCTGTACTGTTAAATTCCATTTCCGTTTTCGATTTGAACAAACATCTCACTTTATCTTCACTTGTTAAACTGGATGCTGTAAATCGCCCTGCGATGCTGCAAGCTTATGCCTGGTGTATCAATGTACATCGATACGTTTGCAGTTGTGCTGGAGGATGAGGCGTCTTTGAAAGCAGTGAGGTTATTCTTGGTGTTCTGTTACAGCGGCTTGGTTCCCTCCGTGTTTTTTTTTTTTTGCAGTTCATCATTCATTTAAAATTTAGGTTATGCTTTTTGGTGGCGAGGGGATAATTTTGAACTCAAATATGTTCAAGATTCAGCTCATTTGGTGGCAAAACAAGACATGTAAAAAAAAATATGAAAGCTGATCAGTTATTACTGGAAATATTAGGATTTCAAGTAAAGTTAGAAATACCCCGATACCAAAGTATTATTTACTGAGGCATTAGTGGAGGACATGTATGAGAATTAGTTGAAGGGGTTAGTCGTTCCTGGTTTAGTTGTGCATTTTAATCGCGTGTTTGCAACTATGCATTTCTCTTTAATGCCGTGTTTTAGCTACTGATTTTTACGTCTTTTGATTGCATCCTCAACCCTCATTATTCCTCCTTGCGTTCTCAGTCTTAGCTGTTTCATCTATTCACTGAAAATATCGATGGTGGTATTTTCATTGCTGAGAAACATGTAACCCTCTAAATGAAATGTCATTGCGTGGCATGGTTAGGCATTAATGCAAGAGTAAAAAAGAGACAAAAGCCCAACCTATTGAAATGCCATGGAGCGGATGATTGGCAGCTTGCACGGTTGACAATGCATCTCCCTGTACTGTTGTAAATCCAAAAGGAAAATGACCTGGACTTTCGCTGAGTAACATATGGGACATTTCTTTCTAGTTCGGAATAATTGTTCAGTGCTTGTTTGGGCTTTTAAAATGTCAGGCTAAAGGTGGAGAAGCAATATAATCTATGAAACTCTAAGCATTTCAAAATACATGTATGTACTACATGTATGTCTCAGATAAGGGAGAAGAGTCATTTCTTATTTAGGATAAACACTGGAATTAATCTGGGCCCTTGGGTTCTAAAAAAAATTCTAGTGAGTAACTGAATAGTAGCTTAAAGATCACACCGTACAACAAGAATCACTTTCAGTGATGAATAGCAGATGTTTTTGAAGTTTTTACTACAAAACAGAAGATTCTGCAGCATGGTGAGAATCGGGTGACTATTCTGAATGCTAAAAGGTGCTTCACAATACTTTTTGCGTAGCGATTATCAACTTTGACTCGCAGTGTTTTAGGGTTTCAGCCTTCTCAGCCTTATGTCCATACCAAAGAAACGCTGTTCAGCAAGACCGAGATGAAAATGGGATCCATGCTTATTTTCCATTTGCTCTCCCATTGATGCTTTGCGGTAAAAGCACTGGCTTATTCTGGCAAACAGGTTGGACATTCTGTGCAAATATGGTGGAGTGAAGGCTTTCATGGTTTCTTTAGCCTGCAGTGGGAGTTAATGTGTGGAATAGGAGTGGTAATAGGGCAGGGTAGGGTGGATGGGTGGGGGGGGTAAATTTATATATGTAATTTTTAAAGCGGGCAGCATTTCCGCAGCACTGAGAACCTTGTGTTGAGAAGCATGCTGAGAGCCACACTACTTAGTCTGGTATTTAAAACTGTTGGAGTGGGATGTTCTCCAGGTGAATTTTGTTGTAATTGTTGAAAATCCTGTTGAACTTCCATTTGTATATATGACAGATTTACAGAAAACTGGCCCAGTCTATCGAGAAGCTGTATTATAGTAGAGATTGTGAAATATTTCTGTGCTCTGACAGAAATACTGTACTTATCATCCTTGATCCCGTAGCCCCCCCCCCCCCCATCAAGAGAGAATTTTTCTTCAGAATCTCATTCTTGTACAGTCAGTGGCTTCTGGCTCTTCTGTTCCGTTTTGTTTTGTTTTTTTCTGACATTTATAGTGGTCCGAGTTTGCAGAGGAGATGTGTGCTTAGCATAAGAACAAAAGCCTGGCTTATTGAGATACATCAGAGACATGTTGGTGGGATTCGTATCGTCCTGTGACAGAGATGCCTTGTGCCCAGGACTAGGCGGCAGACAAATGGAAATTCAGCGGCTCGAAATTTCAGCAAAGCTTTCGAAGGTTCACATTATTGCACTAAACTTTTTATGAAAAGGGTTTGGCATCCCTTTTAGGACAAATGCAACAATTATGGCCCCCAAAATATTTTTTATAAAAAGTTTAAATAAAAAAAATGTTAACTAAAGAAGGAAACATGTCATCTAAAAAGTGACACCATTTAATTGTCTTATGTAGCAATTTGCATTGATCTCAGTGAGATAAAATCTAACTCATTCTCATGCAGGAGAATATAAAAAGAATTAAAGAAAATTTTAAAAAAAAGAACTTTATTAAGTCTCAGTCACCATGTCGATAAATGATCATTGGTGTGCATGTGTGTTGGATTATATTGTACAAACTATTCGTTGTTACCACTTTCTTTCCTGTAATGAGGACTGGTTCTGTTGACCAGCAAGGTATAGCTAACTCACTATTGCAAAGTTAGTTGCATTGTTTGATGTTTACTAATTCAAATTAGTATGTTCTGTATGTTCCGTTTCTTTTCTTTTTTGTTAAGAAAAATGCATCTTTGTGAAGATTCATTTTCTAAACTTTTTTTTTTTTTTTTTGGCAAACTTGTTTTAAGTAAGCACTGATCTTTGGACTCGCATTACGAAAAGACACTTCTCCATGCACGGGGGGGGGGGGGGGATTCTGCAGCCCCCGTGTTTTATTCTTCACCGACCCAATAGATCCTCCTCTGAACCCATCTAGGCTCGTAGAAGAATCTTCCATCTTGTTGTTGTTGTCTGGTGTACAGCGGACCGTACAGTAGTAGCATTTCAGCTGTGTTTTTCTTTTTTTTTTTTAATTCAAAGTGCTCACAGATGTTGAGAGTTTTTCTAAGTGGTTTTAAAAACCAATAAACTTTTTTTTTAAGGAATCTGTTGTTTTTGGTTTTTGTACTTTCTTCTGTGTGATGGATGCTTTCTTGTGGTTGACCATTAACTATGAAATTGCTTAATTATTTAATTTCAAAATACTTTCCTAATAACTTGGATTTAGAAAGGTAGCCACCTTGGGACATACGGTTTCTTTCAGTCCATAAAAAAACATATCGGCACTAATGTAAATTAGCAGTTTCTGTTATTGTGCAACTCTGGTTGCACGTTTAGCATGGATTAGTATTAAATTGTCATCTTTTTTTCAGTAAATTACCATCTTGTTTATCATCCTGAGTGGAGGGAGGTGATACACGCACAATACAGTGTGAGACTTACTAGGGTAACACCCTCAGATGTTTAATGAGTATTGTTTTTATATTACAGCTTTAGGCATATAGGATGTTAGACGTCTGGTCTGTTTTAATATATTTTTTTTTAAATACTTTTCAATTTAACATTAAAATGCACCTATTATCTCAAATTACTAAGGACAACTGAAAACTTAAAAATATACTTAGGATCTACACATCATGTTTGAAAGCTATGTGAAATTGATTGTGAATATCGCAAAAAAATAATGGGCAGAGTCTCGTGATATTTATTTTTTCATATGTGTTTTTATTTCCGGTATTTCATAATCCACTATTTTTTCACGACTCAGCTGTAGGCCGCCTTGACAAAAAAATATAGCCACAAAATATTTGATCATTTTATTATTTGGATGCTATTTTTTAAGATCAGTCGACTTTGAAGCAAACTTCAAAAATCCAAACTCTGCCTTCGGCTCTACTGCCTGAGGGATATATGACGACGAGCTTTTACAGACAGATTTGCGCGAAACACGCAAACAGCGTCCCCGCCTGGCAAACTGAATTGCCGGTGAACGCTGAGCGCACATTTGGTGACGTCATCGCCACGCCCCCGGCCCCGGCTTCCTGTTCGCCGCAGGTCAGCAGAGGCGGGCCGCTGGGGGGCAGGAAGGTGCTCGCCGCTTACATTTGCGATACGCAACGGGCTTGGAGGAGGAGGAGGAGTAGTAGGAGTAGGGGGGCGGAGGCGGAAGAACAGCACGGCCAGGATGGTGGACAGCGACATAACAGCTCCACATATGACAATTTAATCTGCGCCGTAACAGACGCAACTTAATGCTGAAACTGTAACCGCTGGCCAGCAACTGGATGTTGACGAAGGAAGCGGCTCGCATTGTGGGGGTGTGAAGTTAGCTGGGTGTCGCAAGTTTCGCCAGTTTGTCCCCAGTAAGTCCGACCAGACGGAAAACAACGATCGAGAAGCATGAGCACGTCTGCAGTACCTGAGGTCCGAGGGCTTCCGACTGACGTGGTAAAATACCTTGCTGACTGTGTGTGTGTGTGTGTGTGTGTGTGTGTGTGTGTGTCAGGCCATATTGTTTTAGGTCACTTATTTGGCTGGGAAATACCAATGCATATATTTTTTATATCTATACAGTTGTTGTGAAGGCAAAGCACTAATTCAAATACAGTCAAATTGGCACCTCGTTCTTCTCTTATTATTATTGTCATTTTTATTATAAATAGCAACAAATTAAATCTTTATTATTTACTACCGTTACGTTTTCTTTGGGTATTTATGTGGCTCTTTTAAGTTGGCTATTTTCTGAAGTGTTTCAGCCGTCTTGCCTTGAACAGCAGCTCACCCCATCACGTGTCTGTTAAATGGTTGCAAGGAAACGGTAATATAAGCGCCAAATTTAACAGCTGTTTGCGAGGTACCTCCTGGTGATACTGTCCTGAAGGGCGAGTGTAACACTTGGCCCAGCTAGGGTAATTTTTGTTTTTTTTTGCCCTAGCAGCTTTCTTTACATCTTAATTTCGTAATCACCAGGAGAGTTGGCTGCTCAGAAAGACCCATTAAATAGTGATAGGGGATACTGTATTTACTGTGGAATGGTAAGATAGGTACTAAGAACAGTTACTATATAGGTGGTAACAGACAGTAATGCTGAAAGTAAGGATTTAATCGTATCATTTCTATGCTTATTCACGTTCCTTGTGGGTGTGCTGCCGATCTCACAGGAGGACTCAAGAATCCTGAGAGTGAAAGTTGTTGCTGGAATTGGACTTGCGAAGAAGGACATCTTAGGAGCCAGGTGAGCGCTTTCACCTCGTTTGACGTGATATTCTTGTTTTAAGAAATTACTTTTTTTGTCCTTCAATTTCATTAAAGAATCTCGTAGAGATTGTTGCCAAAGTTTTACAAAGATGAGGACTGGAGGTGACTTTGGCATGCGAAACTAGAGGGGTTTCCCTGGGTAGCTTTTTACGGCAGCAGAGACGGGAACACGTCGGGCAGGTTTCCTAAGTGATTTATTCATCGTTTGATGTGCTTCCAAGGTATTGTGACATGACAATGAGATGAAGTATCGCAATATATCTCCCCTGTGACATTTTCTCGGCCTTTTATAAATAGTGTTTGCTTTCTTCATTTTGTATTATGTAATGTTGGGTATAGACATTTGAGAATAGTGCTTTTAACAAGAGCTTCCTGACAGTAGAAGTTGTCATGTTATATGACATGATGATATGACATCGCACTGTATTAAACTAATCATGCTGGGGAAAGATCATGTCTTAGTATCGCCAATGTCTGTGATCTCAAAATGGTTGAATTCCTTTTTAATTCAGGTCCATGCATAATTACCTGCACTATTTTGTGGTGGCTATAGGTGTCGCTGTTTTCAATGTTTCTTTTTTCTAGGGTAAATTTAGAACTTCTTTGAAACAGCAACTGCGATAGGAACATGCTTTCCAAGCATACCCGTTAAACGAAGGGCTGCCAGATACTAGAATTATGCTTGATAACTGCTTATGCATATGAGTTTGATACTGAAAACGTTCTTTTGGTAATATTTTCGATGTCAGTGTTGTGAACAGAGGTTCTCCACACGGATGACTATATGGCACAGAGCCCCCCCCCCCATTAAAACCTATATATTATATTATAAATGTATTATATGAACACTGTCAATCAGTAGAGCTGTGTTGTGACCTACTTCATTGTGTCTAGTAGCGATCCTTACACAAGAGTGTCACTATACGATCCTGTGAGTGGGGAACTCACCAGTCTCCAGACTAAAACCATAAAGAAGGTAGGTATCCATACTATGATTTGTGTCCACTTACAGCTGCCACTGTATTTTATTCTGGGAACGGCAAATGACAGCAAATCTTTGTCCTTTCTCATTGCTATTCTCAACCTTTCGCCTGAAGACGTTGGACCCAAAGTGGAATGAGGAATTCTATTTCAGAGTAAGTGATCTTAAATGGGTCCTGTTCTTATTCCGCTCTTTTTTTTATTCTTTTGTGCATGATACTATGTTTATTTCAATTTGATTTACTTGGGTATACTGGAATTAGCTTCTGACCTGGCAATGAAGGTCATTTGAATTTCATCTCACATTGCCACATAGGAAATATTCAGAGTTAAGTGTTCCTGAGATTTAAGAAGGTGCTTACTGTGCCACTGTTGTTAGAGACACAACGTTAAACCTGCTGTCAGCTGGAGGCAGTTATCTTGGCTTTGCTGCCACGGTGAGGTGTTTTCATTAGCTTTAACGACATTAACCCAGGCTGTACTAGCGATTGTAGCCTTGGTGGGAGGTGTGGACTCATATCTGGATACGACAATGTCACGCTGCTTGTTTGCGTGTCTGCGATTGGGGGAGAGGAAGGAGTGGATAATCCTCAGACGTATTCCTCCCCTTTGCAGCTGACGGATAGTTTGATGTCGTGCCGCTTTTTGTCTTTCTTACTGCCTCGCGTGACCCACGATTTCCTCCACCCAGCCGATATTTCAGCAGTTGCTGCCATAAGCGCCGGCTGGCTCAGAAATTTGCCCATAAAAGCTCACGGTGGGTTTTTTTGCTTAGTGTTCGGATGTTTGGGTCACAGATCAGCTTCAGGCTGAGACATCGACACCCACTGCAGTGGTGGCTGATGCATCTTCAGAATAATTCACTGCGTCGCTCGGCTGAGCTACACTGTCAGAAAAAGGAGTACAGCCTTGGTACAGTTTTGTTCCCCAAGGTACAAACAACATTAAAGTACTCAGAATCCATTTCTGTACCTTAAAAGGTACATTTACCTACAGCCCCAATGACTAACTGTACCCTCAAAGTCACAAATTGGTACTTTTTTTCTAACAGTATATGGGGACTTATGACTAAGGCAGGACTGTAATGTTAATAGTGTGGTAGCTGAGGGTTTTTTAGCCACCACACCCAGCGTGGCTCTGACTGCCATGGTGTGTAGAAGCATGTTGCCGTCCGCTGTTGGCCGTCTTCCTTCCAGTCATCCCGGAGCCTTTGAAGGGCGGTAATTGCGTCAGGGGTTGCTTCTTATTCTCTGTGCCAGTTCTGGTTGTCGGTATAATGGCATGCAGCTGGTCTCTCCTTCTTCTTTCCTCCTTCATCGAGGATTGAAATCTAGAGAAGTCAGCGAGGGTGGGGCCTGCAGCTCCTGGTCTCGGCTGAAGGTCGCGCAGGGACCCGGAGGAGGCTTGGTTGCTTTTTTAGGTCAAACCTGCGTCCATTGTTACTGCAAAACAAAGTCCTTCTGTTGCATTATCCGCCTGGTCCCCGCTTCTCCTCCGCTGGAATGAAAGCGACGCTCCCTTAATTAGTGCGGAACTTTAAATGATATAATAATAGGCGAATTGCAACCCATCAGTGCACACTGCTTTGTGGGGGGGGTGAAGGGAAGCTTAAAAAAGACGCGGCGTGAGAAGGATGGTGCTCTTTCGCGGTGATGCTTTAACTTTTAACGTGACCTGTGTTCTTATCATCACCCTTAGCCGTGGGGCTGCGTCCCAGGGGCACGCCACCTGTCAGTGCGGCCACTGGCCTCGCATGACGGTCATGTCTGTTTTTTATGGGGGTGGGGGGGGAGGCAGCTTGCTCTCTGCCGCCTTGGCGTAGGGCCAAGCAGTCTGGCCCGCTCCCCGCTAGATGTGCTTCTTCACTCTTAGGCCCTGCTATATTGCCAACTGGACGCAGGTTACGCTGGCTCTGCTAGTTCTCACGCCTCTGTCTTATTAATAGCCTTATATGACACATTGTGGGCTCTCTGCAGGGCATGATTGATAATTATTGCTTTTGATTTCCATCCATCTTCCAACTGCTTATCCTGGTTAGGGTCAGGGGGGGTCCTGGAGCCGGTCCCAGGCAGCACGGGGGATGAGGCTCGGCACACGTTGGTGAGGCACACACACAATCAGACACTACAGGCGATTCAGAGATGTCAGTTAGCCTGATTGCGTTCGAACTGCTGGAGGGAATCCATGTGAGGCGGGGAGAGCGTGCAAAGTACAGACACTCATAGAGCGGGGGAGGGAGTCAGGCCACCATCCCTGGAGGTGTGAGGCAACAGAGTCCGCCTCTGAGCAGCTCAGCATCCCAGCACGCTATAAGAGAATGTGCTCTTAACCTCACATGGCTGTTATGGGTATTTACATCAATACACATGCACCTTGATGGTAAATAACGCTCTTATTTCATGCCTTGGTTTCTTGTTTAATTCTGCAAGATAGGGTGTGATCTGTGTTGTAGAAGCACCATGTCCCTCTTTTCTGCAGGAAAGGGGCTGTTAATGATGAACTTAAAGCAGAATGGAAGGGGACCTGCTTGGCTGTTTGGTGCCATTTTTGTTTTAACAATTTGCATCTGATTTTGTTTGGCTCTCGGCAATGGAAAGAGATGAGCTCTGATATCACCAGCTTTGCATCTATGTGTGCAAGTGTGCATGTGTGTGTGTGTGTGGGTGTGTGTGTGTGTGTGTGCGTGCCTGCGTGCCTGCACGCGCGTGTGTGTGCGTGCGCCCACGCCTGAGTTCCCATTTTTATAATTATTACATTGTGGGGACCAGATTCCCCCACAATGAGACAAAAATCTCAAAATTTTTGCCTTGCAGGGACATTTCTTCGGTTCACACAAGGATGACATTAATTTTATAAAGATCTGTGAATACTACAAAAAAAACTAAAAATGTAAATTACGGTTACAGCCGTTATTGGGATTAGATTTATGCCCATAGGAATGAATGGAGGTGCAGACGTGTGTGTGTGTGTGTGTGTGTGTGTGTGGTTCGGTGCCTACTGGGCTTTAGAGTGGTGTGATGCCAGTACTTATGCACTGTCCTGCTTGCCTACATTTTTAACAGTGGTGTTGCCTATAGTGAAAGTCTTAGAGCAGAATTTGATACGTCTCCATTTGTATACTGATGCAGTGAGGAGTTATTTTTGTGATACTTGTTTTTACAGTCACACTTGATTATTTGTGAAGCATAACCCTGTTTTTCCTGCATCCATTTAGGTTACTAGGCTAGCATGATTAAATGAAAACTCACTTTGGTTGGCTTATGTTAATAAGGTGGAAATGTATTTATATTGAGATAAAAAGCGATGTTGATACTCTCCTGTCGAGTTCAAGTGCTGTCATGTTTATGCAAGGTCTCATGTTTCATGCTGGCTGTAAAAGTGCCTTTAAAAAGGTTGAAGGAATGCTTTGTTGGGCTTCCAAACATCGGAGTCTGTTTCTCCAATGTCCTGACAGCTGATTAGTGAGTGTGAAGTTTCTCGGAGATCTTTTCAGCCATACTGGGTTACTGTCCTCCCCCAAGAGTGTGGGCCCAGGGCCCAGGGACTGGGAAAGCGAGAGCTGCTCTAGAACCAGAGAAAACACTGGGCACCCGCCTGGGCTGACATTTTTAATGGCAACTACTGGTGCATTAGTAATATTTTTTTTGTTGTTTCAGAATGCAGAGCGTCCGTATATCTGCTAACTGTGCTTTCTTTGTGTGCCTATTGAAATTAAAGCTGTGTTTTCATTTCCTGGTTTAAACGCCTTCAGTTCTTCAGTGCACATTGGGGGTGGTTTTTCCCATTGCTGTGCAATTTATTAACAGTTTTCAAAGACCGTATCAAAAATACAAGGGTGTAGCATAATGTTCCTTGTGGGTGATTTATTTTTCCTGCATTTGAGGCTGTCAGTCTGATGCCTCTCGGAAGGAGCCTGGGTGGGGCTGGTGCTGCTGGTTGGATGAGGTTGGTTGGAGAGATCCGAGGTAGACTGGCAAAGGTCCGCTGATCTCTCTGTTGTTTTCTCCTAGGTGCATCCCCGCAAGCACCGGTTGCTCTTCGAAGTGTTCGACGAAAACCGCTTGGTAGGTGTGTTTGGGCCGGCGCCCGCAAGGCCCATCTGTGTGTCGTTCATGAGTGCGACGGGCACCTGCATTAAATCTGCAGCAGTGATCAAAATTCATGCCTTTTACACATTGTGACGTTCAAAAAATGTCCCCCCCCCCCCATGATTGTGTTGCTAGATTCTTTCTTTCATTTTTTGTTTGTTTTCTCAGCCCATATTTGAAAAACTAATTTGCAAAATTCACTCGGTCCACAGAATACATTTCTGGGAACACTTCTGTGGATTTAGTGAGCTTAGGAAACGAATGGGAAGCAATGAATTAACAATTTTATCCGTGTTGTTTAAATAGGAATGTATGCCTTAATGGCCTGACCTTACGGGGACCTTGAATGGGCCAGTGTAGGATTTTATGGCCATTTTAAATCTGTAAAGCCTGGGTAGAGGAAATGGTTTGTGCCCAGGGGTGGTTTTAAGTTAGTGTTAACTGGTTGCCAATGAACCGTGACGAAGAGCATGCGTCACACGCACGGCACTCTCGCTGACCACAAGTCTTCTCGGCAGTCAGACCGTGCTTTGTGGAGTATAATACTTATGGTTTGAGTTTCTCTGTAATGTGGGTGTATCAGGACGCTGGTTTCTGGGGAGGCTGTCAGACCAGGCCACCGGGGTGAGATGGCTGACCCTGATGATGATGCTGGACGCCGTTCCCAGCTGCCCTCAGACTCTGCAGCTCTGCAGAGGCATCTCTGTTCCCCGAGTCCTTGGGTCTGTGGAGACTGTATGGAGGGACCTTCCCAAATAGTCAGATACTTCATTAATTCGTCTCCCTTGACACATAGCGTGATTCATGAAAGTCATACTTTTGCTGATCAGTGGGCCCCGGAGTAGAAATTCAGTGTGCAGCAGGAAGTCAGATTCTGAGGTTAAGGATCGGAGTGCAGAAATTTGCATTGGGTTCTTTCCAGTGTAATACCTCTGCACGTAATTGTAATATTCAGGAATTCCCTGTTTCCCTTGTCACCATATTCCACCGTATTCCAGCTGGCCTCTACATGGCTGTCATTGTCATATTCTGGAATATTCCAGTTTAGTTTGATCAGTCTGCTTTTGGGTAAAATTTCAATAAAGCCTTTGTGCGCAGCCCTAACCGTTAGTAATCGCTATATGCTCTCAACTGATGGAACAGACTGTGAAGAGCAGCAGACTGGCGTCAGACCAGCTCTGCCCACATGCAGGTCTCATATGACAGGTGGCCTCTCTCTCCCTCTGAGCTGTCTGATTCACAAAAAAAAGCAACAACGGTCATCTGTTTTTCTCAAGACAGGGCTTTATTTATGCCTGTTTCTGTCTGGTGGCCCAGAGAGGGCCGCGGGGCCCCCACAGAGCTCCGGCCACTTCCTCTGTGGCCCGCCGCATCTCAGCCTGTTTCTTCGGGTACCGGCAGCTTTTCGGCACTTGGCTATAAACACCAGTAGCTTCCTGACCGCTCCTTCAAACCTAAGCGGTTTCCCGAGTATGGAGGCTATGTGGAAATTAAACACTCGGTTTGATGCTGAATTATGCCGGACCTCATTCCTCCTGATTTCCTGTAATTCTATACGGCGGGTAAAAATATTAGCGGCTGTAGAGCGCAGTAGAAACTTTAGACATGCGGCTACTGCGGAGCGGAGCGCCGGCTGGCTGCTGTGCCGAAGCGCACGGGAGACTTCCTTGCCACTGAAGCTGTTCTTGTGCCTCGTCATTTTTTTATTATTTTTTTTTTGCTTGTTTAGGTTTTTTGCCAGCCTCGGGGAGGGGCCGGGTGTCGGACCAGCGTAGACGGATCGGAAAACTATAATTAAAGTGGGTTCGGTCGCTCGTGAGCTCGACAGCTGGGCTCGGTCCTCCTTCGGAGCCTCCCGGCCTTTTGGAGAGACGGCCTGCCGGGTCTCGATTTCATTTGTGTCCGCTTCTCTGGGCTCCGGCTGATGTCCCCCCGTGACTGTTAACTCCCGTGCTGCCGTGTGAACAATGCGGCCCGTCCCTGGAGCTATTTTGGCCTTGCGCCACAGCTAATGACCTTAATCGCACGGAGGGGACCCAGAGAAGTCCGGCAGTGGCAGCCTCTTCCCCGGGACACCCTTACCATGCCCCTCTGACAGTATGGCAAGACGGTTCCGTCTGCATTTCGGCACTCGCAGGAGCAACACAGAGCCGCTGTGGGAGGGCCGGCGCTGTCGCGGGGAGGACAGG
This sequence comes from Mormyrus hasselquistii, assembly GCA_026779605.1. Classification (NCBI taxonomy): domain Eukaryota; kingdom Metazoa; phylum Chordata; class Actinopteri; order Osteoglossiformes; family Mormyridae; genus Mormyrus; species Mormyrus hasselquistii. The sequence continues at coordinate 8,587,572 of JAODKE010000007.1, read as the reverse complement.
GACCACGGGGCACCGGCGGAGGCAGGCTCGCGGTTGAGGGGGGCACCGGGCCAGCCCCTCTGCTCGTCGCTGTTCATCCCTGGGGTTAACGGACACAGGAGCAGGAAGAGCACATTTCAGATCTGCCTGCAGTCACGGCAGGTGAGCGAGGATGCTGGTGAAGATGCCAGCACACGACCGTCCCCCAGCCCGGATGAGGCCTCCTGTAGCAGCAGCGGGGCCAGTGACTCGGGCTACTGCAGCGGGGGCAGTGCGGTTGAGCACGATGACATGGATCCGACCCGGGCCGCGGCGCCACCCCCCCTCAAGCGCTGTTCCTCTCTGGTCATCTTTCCACGAAATCCATGCCAAACGCCCCCAGCGTCGTCCGTCGACAGCTTTCGCCAGCTGCCGCTACCTGCTGGGGAACCGCAGGGGTCTGTGGCGACGGCCGTCAGCAGCCTGCGCTTGTGCACGAGCGGGGGTGCAGTGTCAGTATCCAGGGGCGCCCGGCCTGTGCACTGCACTGCCTTCCTGCCGGACGGAGCCCAGGGCGACAGCGGTGGCAGCACCAGACACGGTGGCGGGGCTCAGCGCTCCAGCCTCCTGCTGCGTTTTTCCCGGCCGTCCCGCCACGCCGCCGGGTCCTGGGTCCCGGAAGCTGGGGCTGAGATCCGCAGGCCCCAGGCGAGGCTCTTCCGTAGCACCTCGGCCTTCTGGCCACGCCCGGCTCCAGCAGGCAGGCTGGGGTGCGGCTGCCCCCGTACCCTACAACGCAGCGTCTCCCTGGATGCCCCGCGCCCCCGCATGCCCCTCCACGGGGGTGTGAGCTCCCCGGCGCAGGTACACATCCACGTGTGCCATGGCGGGGGGGGGAGGCCTTCTGCAGTCCTGGGAGATTTTCATTCCCACTCGAGATGTGATTGCATCCAGAGCCAGGGACGGTGCACTGGGGTAAGGGCTCCACCCATGCGGACGCGGCGGTTCCACATGCTTCCAGTCGCTCATCTACTGATAATAATTCAACGTCAGATGCTTTTTTTTTGGTGACATGTTAGTTTAAAGTCTGCTCCTTAAATATTTATAAACGGTGATTAGTCATTTGATAATATATTAATAGATAGAAAGGTTAATTCATAAATGTCATATGTCCTAGTGTTTTTAAAATGTCTTGTAAATCACTTGCAATATAAATCGGTGGGTTAGTAAGCGTACTGAGAAACGAGGTATAATTGAGCCTTTTCAAGCTCTTTAGTAAATACTTTGTGAGTCAGAAGTAAGGTGTCTTTGTAATACACTTCTTAATTTAATTGTGAATATTTTAATTTACTAATATAATCAAACGATTAGTAACAGCTTTTTAAGAGCTGAGGAACAGAGTAAAGTGTCACTGCTCTATGTTTTGCTCAGTAGTTGTTATATAAGCTGAGGGCATGAAGCAGATTTGGCATGAACTGAAATGCAGCCTCATGCTGGCTTGAATGCGTGTGGCCTTGAGGGAGGCCGGCCTCTGATTGCCATCCGCGTGGTTTATCCGCTGCCTTCCGGAAGCGTCCGTGTCACATGCTGTTTCGGGACTGCTGTCCGTGGAGTGCTTCGACTGCCATGCCGTGCCTGTAGTGTTGGTGTGTTGGGAAACAGAGGAACAGCAGAGAAATGGGAATTTTTATGGGGGGTGGTCCTTTCTGGAAGGGGTGTGTGTGTGTCTTAATGTTGCGCTAACCAGGAGTTTGTCTGTATGTGTGTGTGGGTGTGTGTGTTTGTGTGTGTGCGCACGTTTGTATGTATGCGTGCGTGCGTGTTTCTGTAATTATTACGTTGTGGGTACCAGATTTCCCTATAATGTGATAAAGACCTGTAACTTTTTACCTTGCGGGGACATTTTTTCGGTCCACAAAAGAATAACCTCAGTTTTAGAAAAATCTGTAACTGCGATCAAAAACTAAAAACAAAATACTTGTATTTAGTTTGGTTACTTATGGTTAAGGTTTGGGGTGGGTGGGGGTTAAGGTTGTCATTGGTAGGATAAGGGTTTAGCCCAAAGAAATGAATGGAGAGTCCCCAGAAAGATACGACTACAGGTGTGTGTGTGTGTGTGTGTGTGCGAGCGGGTTTACCTATCCTTATGGGGACATTGTGTGATAAATATCCATTTTTTTTTCCCTTATGGGGACCAGGAAAGCTCTATTTTATTAAAATCAGTGACTGCTATGAAAAAACTAAAAATGCAAAAGCTCTTGTATTTTGTTTGATTACTTATGGTTATGGTCAGGGCAGGGTAGGGGTTAAGGTTGTCATAGTTAGCGTTAGCATTTTTCCCATTGAAATGAATGAGCGGTCCCCATAAGGATATGTTTACCCTACGTGTGTGTGTGTGCGTGTGTGCGCGTGTGTGTGTGATGTGTGTGGAAATAACTGTAGTGGTAACTGTTTTACACCAATTTGTATCAGTTATAAAGTCTCTGAGTTAACCACATACATACTCATTGCACATTTTTAAAAATATCACTGTACTTTTCAGCTATCAAACCGCTTTTCATCCGGTAGGATTTGAATATGCAAACTTTTGCCTTCTCCTCTCAGCATTAATGTGACCCAAGAAAATCGGTGCTAGATTTAAATATATCTGAAAACATTTTTTTCTGAAAGGACACATGAATTAGCTACGTCCAGTTGATTATGATGGCAGAAGGTTAAGGTATTAGTGGTGAGCCATTAAAAAGTGATATATCTGTGGTTGATATTTAGCCTAATATGTAGACGCTCCCTTGGCGCTCGGGGTGCAGCCATGTGTTGTACTCATCAGCGTGCTCAGAGTAAAGCCGTATTTGGAAATAGCTTTCGTAAAATAGACATTTTAAATCCCTGATGGGTGACGGGTTTATGCCTTTAGGTGATCCGTCCAAGACGAGCTTGGTGATGATGGAGCGATAGTAGCCCTCCCAGGAGTGACCTTTAACATCTCAGTGCTGCGTTCTGCTATCTTCTCAAATGGACTTTAGTCCTAACTTGTGACAAAATAAAACATCAGCAGTCTTTCATTGCTTTAAATTTTGATCTTTGTTTTAAAATTTTTCTTAAACGAGTTAGTGGATATACACTTACTTAAAGCTTAAAATGTATGATATGTGAGTCCAAAAAGAGCTCAGGAAAAGGCTGTGAAATGGGCTGTTTTCAGACAGAGTCGAGCTGTTCATAGATTATTTCGAAATATAATCTTTCTGTTTGTTAGAGAGGTTGTGTTGTCTTTGTGAGGGACGGTATGGCAGTGAAATCCCACGTTCCAGGGGGTACAAACCCATAAAACAGCTTATGTACTGTTTTTTTTCCTTTTTGCCTGACGAGCGCGACGGGCTGTTTGTTTACGTTACAGTAACTAGTTAATGGTGTGCAAATGAAACACTGTCAGGGATTAATGAATCTGATACCTGTCCAGGAACAGAATGTACTGCAATGTGTGTGTGCGCGTGCATGTGTGTGTGTGCGTGCGTGCGTGCGTGTGCATGCATGTGTGTCTGTGTACGTGTGTTTGGAGGGTGTGGGGGGTCTCCTTTTTATTATTCTGCTGGCTATCTGTCTTCATTTAAAATATTCACCCTGGGTTAATTATAGGAGCGTGTGTCTGAGAGAGTGGGACCCCCTACCTCAGCTATAAATAAACAACCTCAAAATATTCCTCCTGAGTGTGAATAGTCTGGCCTGCTGCGGTAACACAAACCCGTGGTACAGGTGTTACTATGGGGAGTCAGGGCTCGCCAAGCTCGCCGCCCTGCAGGAGGGTGGCGTTACAGCCCTTCATGTCATCTCATTTGAGGCTTAATTCACACTTCTGCCTGTCTGCTTCCTGTATACAAGTAATAGCCTTTGCATGTAAATGCATACATGTATGCATGATGTTAGGGTGCACAAATACTAGTGACGCCGTCTCCTTTCACACAACATGCCTGTGTGTGACTGTGTTTCTTCAAAAGTTTTTTTAAAATCCAAATCGTGCCCCTCTTGTAGCTTGATTAATACCAATTTTATGTGTGCATATAAAAAAAGAAAGAATAGGCCTGCCTCTAGTTTATTTTGTTTCTGCTGAAGGTGCCATCTGCCAGTGGCCGGGGGTTCAGCCAAAATGTCTTGTCATCTTGTATTAACTTTGTTTGTTTGTTGACATTAAGTGACTGTTACCTGCATCGCAAATGTTAATTTTGTATTTAGTTACGCTGGAAAGCGACGTCTTCTTTTACCATAGCTGCCTGCCTCTGGGGCCCTATAAGGTTTCCCGTATCTTTAGCTTGGGGGAAATGCTTTTCCTAGAATTAAGTAACTGTCAGAAACACATTACTCCTAAAATTGTTTCTGAATTAGATTTTCTTCAGTGAGAATAATGGCACTCTGCTCTGCTCAACCATCTGTAAATAGAAAAGAGGGTGTGTAACAGCAGGCTGGCACACTTTCGCCTGTTCCTGGTGGTGTGGCCCGTTTTCCTGGGGATGGGGTGTGATGGGATGCCCCCCCCCCCCCCATGGGGCTCCTGGGAGAGCCATCCGCGTCTGGTCAGCCCGGGGGTCCGGATTCTTCACTCAGGATGCTGATTTGGTTTTCCTGTGGAATCCCTCCCCCCTTGAGTCATGGCCTAGATCAGGGATGCAATATTTTTATTTCTCCTCCTGTGTGTGGGGGGGGGGGGGGGGGCGCCCCCCTCCCCGGGCCGCTGGGGGACTCCAGAAGCAGCAGCACCCCAAATGGAGAAACCCTGTGGCCGCCCCCCACGGCCCGGGGGGTTCCCCCT
>JAODKE010000007.1:8556350-8568938 GCA_026779605.1 Mormyrus hasselquistii | reverse complement strand
GTACAGCACTGTGCTGCACGTGTTTCTGCCTCGGGGTTGAAATCAGACACGCTGTGTGTGTGTGTGTGTGTGTGTGTGTGTGTGTGTGTGTCTCCTGGTTTCTCACAGCTGCTGATGTGTGGCCTGGGTGATGTTGATGTCAACGACTGGAGGGAGAACACCAAGTACAAGAATGGCTACAGCGCCAACAGTCCTGTCATCATCTGGTTGTGGAAGGTGAGGCTTCCCGTGTTAATCCATGCCGTACGTAAATCCGAGCGCGAGACAGGCAGGGAGCCTAAAGCTGGGTGAGGCCTGGAGTAACGTCCGAATGTCTCACCTTACAGGAACATGTGGATTTCTCTGGGTGTTTTTGTGAGAGCAAGTAGTCATAGAGCTCGGAGCAGCCCTAGCTCATCACTCTGCCCTGTAGCTTTTACCTAAAAGGCTGCTTCTGTGTTTCCACTAGACGGTGCTGCTCATGGATGCGGAAAAGCGCATTCGCCTTCTGCAGTTTGTGACCGGGACATCGCGAGTGCCCATGAATGGCTTTGCAGAGCTTTACGGTGAGATTCTCCTCTGCAGAATACCAACCTAAACATAGCTGCCCTGAACATTTTGCTAACTCCAGGATATGGTGCTCTTCCGGTTTCTGTTTTCTGACTGATCTTTGTATGTTTAGGGTCCAACGGTCCTCAGCTCTTCACCATTGAGCAGTGGGGCACAGCAGACAAACTGCCCCGCGCTCACACCTGGTGAGTCCTCCCTCGTTTCTCCTTTGTCCTCCTCACAGTGCCGCTCTTAACACTGTCAATAATTAACTGGGAACGACGCACTGCATTCGATGGGTAAAATGATTATCAGAGCTATGTTTCATTTAATTTAGTTTGTTGAGCTGTGTTTGTTCACGTGCATGGGAAGAGTCTTTGTGTCACATGGTGTGTGTTATTCTTCAACCCCCCCCCCCCCGCTCCCCCAAACAAAAAAAAGCTTCAACCGCTTGGATCTCCCCCCATACGAATCATTTGAGGAGCTGCGCGAGAAGCTTCACATCGCGATAGAGAACGCACAGGGCTTCGACGGGGTAGATTAGAGCGCCATGTCCCCGGCAGTGACGTCACCGCGGAGAGCGCAGCCACGCGTCAGAGAGACGGGAATCTCGGCGCTCCAAAGCCGGGAAGCGGGTGCTGTCCCAGGTGCCTCCCACCCTCGTGTGATCCTCTCCTATGGAGACCAAGCAGAGTGGACGTGCTCTTATCCCTGCTTAAGTGTTTGTAGTACCGATCATCTATATAGTTTGGAAGCTCTTAGCTTTTTACGTGTCATCCATGTATTAAGTATAATTTGTGTATGCAAACCTCTGCTGTAGCTTGGATAACCTGTAGACTGGACACAGACACTGCTCTAAGAACTGACGTGACGGCGGCACTCAGAAAGCAGCTCGCTGCTGTTTCCAAGAAGCTGAATTTAGACTTTGATCTAGCCTTGAGTTGTTAGGAAGCTTTATAAACTTCAGTGTTAAAGTTTCTTATGCACACAGCTGCAGACTTACTGAAATACCTGAACATCCCAGTCGTTAAAAACACCTTCCCTTCCATAACTGACTTGTTCTTTTCAGATTATTGAACATCTTTTTACTCTTCACTCTATAGGTTTGAGTGATCTTATGTTTACAGAATCTTTAAGTGTACAGATTGACAATGTTAATCTCGTGTTTTCAGAAGTAACTTTTTTACTGTTGTTCTATTTGAAAATTAGTTTTGCCTCCTTTAGTTTCTGAAGCTTTTTCAGTCTTCAAATGTGTTTTTCACCCAATTAGCTATTTAAAATGTATAGTTTTTCTTAATTCTGCTTCTGTGTATACTTGACTCCTGAATATATGTTTACATGTAAACATAGCTGGATATAAGCACAGACCTGTTTCACAAGTAATATACTAGACTGTTAAATTACAGACCTTTTTTATAAAATATTGTATGAAATATATTTGATTAATAAAATTGTATTCAACAATGATACGATTGTTTAAAATGTATAATTAATAATAAAGTTGAATGATGAATGTATATATTATGAGAATATTCATTCAAACCTGGGATAAATTATTAAAATAGCTATAGTTCATAATTTAGCTATTTTGATGTTTTAAAATGTGCATGGAAATAATTTGTGGATTCTTTTACAAAATCTTATAATTAAAAGAATGTGATTTCTTGTAAATTTGTCCCGCTTTAACTGTTAACAGGCTGATTACCTCAGATTCATGAATGTGCAGAGATACTAGTTTAATCTCAACACCTCTTAACTGATACTGGTACCTTTTGTGTCACAATTAAATTTGAGTTCTATTTACACTTTGTACAGAACTTCTGTGTCGGTATTAAACATGTGCGAAGGTCCATCTGTCCCAGGCGGCACAGGACACGAAGCGGGGATGCATCCTGAATGGGATATCAACGGTGCCATTTCTTAATTAAGTGTAGCAGGGCTCGCTGATTTGTACCAGACAGTAAAGGGGGGGGGGACGGTAAATCTATTAAATTACTGGTGTTTTTTTTTTTTTTTTTTTTACATGTATGGAAATGCTCCAAGTCTCAAAAGCCTGCCGAATGGTCAACCTAAAAGTGTCACTGGACAAAGGTGAATGTTTTTATGGCCGGTTTGTCAGTGATAGCTGGACCGTACCAAGTTTCTATTGCTGTGTAAAACCGTCACAAAATTTTGTGCACTTGCATTGTAAATTAATATGCTGTTTATCATCAGAAATGTGTAACTTCAGAGAACTTCGCTTTGAATTTATTTGCGTTTTATTGTACTTCGGTGTTCGCACAAGCTACAGTATAGCCTGATGATCCACAAGGTGGCGTTGCAATGTTTGTCGCACGCGGTCCTAAGTCTATTTTACGGATAGAGATTAAGAGCAGTGATGAAACACTATTAATCATGTCAGGAATGGTTAAACTGCTGAAAGAACCATTGAGTAAAAATATATATAAATTTTTATAGTTTTATTACATTCAGATTAGTTTTCTATATATGTATATAAAACAAGTTTTATTTACTTTTTCTTTTAAAAAGTAACGGAAATATCTTGATACTTAGTGTGACATGGCTAGATAACAGTAACGTGACGGATTTCTTAAAAAGAGCGAAAGGGTCGATTTCTTTTATCAAGAATGCCTGTAATCAAAGAGAATTCACCAGGATCTGACATTGCCTAAAAAACTGAACAAGATTGATTTTTTTGGGGTTTGATCTTAACAGGAGGCGTAACTTAAAGGAAAAAAAAAGTGGTATAGCATGATGTTCCGGCTCCTAGGTTTTTGTCTCGGCTGCTTGTGGGGGAAACGTTCCCTCCTTGAAGGCGACGTGTGTGCATGCGTTTAAACTTACGAATAATTGCGATGTAATGATCAGCTGCTGTGATTGTGTTCGTCGCAGCGAATACACCTGAGTCAAAATACGGTTTCTTTTTCTGTCTAAAAAAAACGCAAAACATTGTCTGTGCATTAAATATTATTGCAACCTGTACTGATAAACTAAGTAGGCAAAACAACAGACATTAGCATTTCTTCTAGTGTGTAATGAGCCTACCGATTGCGGAGTTGGACTGAGTTAATCTTATTTTTAGTATTTGGCGTAGCTATTTGAATTAATATTGAAACGGGGATGAAGAGAAAAAAACAGGAGGCGATCTCTTTCAGAGATGGTCTGCATTAAAAGCTTGACATTATTGTCCAGGCAATGCCTACCACTCCTCTCCCCCAACCCCCAACCAAATGTGAATGCTGCAGGGTATGGGACCACCCTTCTAGGGGTCAGGTCACACACAATTCAGCTCTTTGGACACTGAGGGTCACTGGGGATGGTCCTTTTCTGGAGCGGGATGACCTGGTCCTTGCCCAGAGGTGCCGGATCTCCTTTCCTTGGGCTGTCGGGACAGTCATACAATGGTGATGACTACTACTCTATTGATCTGGAATGGGAGCTCAACCTGCACCAGTGTGGATATTTCCAACCCCCCAAACCATTCCCTATTGCAGATTGTTGAACCAAATTCTAAACTGAAGTCATGTGAAAAGTGATTTGTTAAATCAGCACATATAAGACCTTGCATTTATCTGCAATGCAACAGCTCCTCAAATCAATGCAAAAAAAACACCAATTCATGATGAACTCCTAATTGCATGTCGTCAATATAATCTGGCGCTAGAGTCAGTGGAGAACCATTTAAGTAAAACATGTGGATACGTCATTTTTAGATTAAATCATTTAAGGAATATTGAAACTTAACTCATGTAAACGTACAGCAATTAAAAGCAGCCCTGATCCACAAGGTGTCTTTTATCTGAAGGGGAAAAAAATTGACAGCTGCGTCATGTGATGCTTTATGTGACTTACACGCCAAGAAGTATCTGCTAAAACGTATGAGAGAGAAATGAACAAACAGGTATCTGTGTGAAACGCCCACAACGGGGCCTCTGCTTGTCCTTGTGAACAGCTGATATTGCAGCTGGGCCTATTGTGCATCTCCTGAATGAGAATCCAGAGAGGGGAGGTGGATCCCCCCCCCCCCCCAAAAAAAAAAATGAACACTGGATCAATATCGGCATTTGCTCAGCAGCTGCCCCGCTGCCGTCGATATCCTCTCATAATTACCCGGCGCGGCTTTCAGACTGTGGATCCACGTGAGGCTCAGCTTATCCCAGCAGGTGCCAGGGCCTAATGTCTCTTCGCCGCTATCACCTCACCTTTTGTTGTAGAAATCCTGCCCCTCTCATGTGACCTCATGTATCATATCTCCTTTGCTGAAAGGCCCCAGACATGCTGCTATATTTCAGATGAATTTAAGAAGCTCCTTTTGCTTTTTTTTTCCCCACCCTCCAAGTTGTGCTGCATAAGCAGTGCTTCACTTCGGTCGGTTAAAAGGGAAAGAGTTTGACTCGGGAGCCTAGTGTTACTCTCTCCAGCTGTCATCAACAGACTGGGAGGATCCGAATGCAGGAGGTGTGGATGTTTTATTCAGAAGCTCAGATCAAAGTCAGTGACAGGCAGGCTCAAAAGCAGAGAAGCAAAACAAGCTGAAGATGTGATCCAGCAGGGAGAACAGAAGCACAGGTGATGGCTTGGTGTCAGGGAAGCAATCGGCGGTGCAACCGAAAAAGGAAAACACACAGGCAAGAATCAAACGTGCAGGAGGTCACACACAAGATCATACACAGAAGGGCTTTAACAGACACTGCTGGAGGTGTGGTGGTTTCGGGGGACGCGGTTGGGGGTCAATCATACGCAGGTGTGACAGTAGCACTGTAATCTGTGACTGTCATCCAACCAGGCGTCGACATTTTCATTCCAATGCTTAACAAAGACTATATGAAGTACTCATGGCAATTAATTTGACTGGTTAACTGAAGGAAATTATCACACAGTTTAAGAGGGATGTTAAGCACGGTCATCCAGTAACATTAAAATACAATGTAGATAACAGATCAGGGATACAGTGTCTGACAGGAAGATTTTCACACAAAGGAAGAAGATGAATGGAGCCAATTCTGTGGCTCTTCATCCCACATAAGCAGGATGTGATTCTTGTTACTTGGCTGCTTATTCAATGCTCCCCCACCGTAAAAACAGCTTCATTTATACAGCTGAATGTCAGTGCTGAAGGTGTTTGTGGCTGCTGAGGCCTGCGCTGCTTCTCCATTCCACAATGCCAGTGCGCTGCAATGGATCTTTCTTTGTTTTATCAGTGAGCCAAATGGTTATGCCGTCTGTTTTCATTATTCTTCAATGTTGAGAATGAGGAATTCTGCTGTTTAATAACCAGACCAACAACTGGATCAAAAAGAAAAAAAGCTGTGGTTTGTGGTGCTGGGACAGCTTTCAGGCAAGCAGATGACGCATGCGATGCTGAATTCTGGGGAATGTATATGTTGGCATGAAGTCTTCTGCTCCTCTTGCGAGGAAAAGATCTGCTCTTAGGCACATTTAAAAACGCAGAAAACACAAGTCACTTTACAAAAGGGCGTGAGGAGGTTAAAGGCGTATGAAATGAGCCTCTGCACGGAGCCAACCAATATTGAAGAGGGAACAGGAGGACACTGCAACAGCTAGGCTAGACTGCCTGGCTATCTCAGCCTATCTTCTCAGCCTTTACTAGCCTTTACTAGTATACTGCACTATTGTGATATAGGCCTACTACATAACTGGCAAAACACGAAAACTCATGTTACTCATCATACTCTCATGTATGGGTTAATTTTGATTTATCATTAATAAATGCAATCTAAAAATGCCCCATGCATGTGAATGAATATCCAAATTCAAAATACACTTTTGCATATAAGATAAATGTGTTTATGCCGTTTTATATATATTTATATATACCTTTTCCCACAGACCAAATAAACGTAAATTAGGATACAGTGTTTTACACCATTGTCAGGTTATTTTTTTAATTACATTTTTGTTATAACTTGATGCGCGCAACATAACAGAAAATCCAGACAAGACACTTAAATTGAGTTAGACACGAGGAATACTTGTAAAAGTTAATGTTTTAAATGATTCAGCTTTTTCTTATTATGTTATAAGTTTTTTTTACATGCGGTCCACATATATGCTATCATCTAAACAGCCTCGGCCGCAGTACAAATGAAAATATTTACAGAGCTCACGTGCCTATGTAGCTGAAGCTCACGTCTGCTATTCGGCGGATGAATACATTCACATTCCCGAACTACTCCGGCCTCAAGCGCAATTTTGTAACGTTGAAGTGGTTGTGTTGCTACGCCGAGCGAAAATAGTGCCGGATGCGATCTCAAGCGCGCTCAGTTCGATCCAGGATAAGCACGAGTCAGAGCGCGAGGCACGTAGCCCGCAGAGTTAGCATGCCAGAAGTATCCCAATAAATGGCGTCTTCTGAAAAGAAAATATATCAGCGGTTGCTGGTGTTTGCAGTATTTCTTTCAATATCAGGTAAGTAAATTTTTAAGGAGAGTTGTTTTATTTTCATACAGGTAATGCATGTGTATCATTGCAAAGCGCATTGACATGCCTGCTGTTATTTCTTGTATTTATGTTAAATTAATAATAATAATTTTTCATTAAAGGCTTATTTTTCGTTTTCTGCAGACAGCTTCTCTGACTTAAATGTTTTGTGCTTGTCTGGTAGTACGTTCACGTACGCCGTGGTCAGTTTAATGTCTCACGACCTATCCTGTCTACTGTGCATCGTGTCTTGTCGGGTTATTTAATGGAAAGTACGTGTCGCTTTTCCATGAACAGTCGGTGTCGTACTTTCCTTGATCACTGTATGATTCATTCACAGGCCCAAGTTTGAATTATTTTGATACACGTGCGTTATTAAAATCTTTACTCACTTTGCGAAACATTGTAAATGACATACAGCATGGCAAAGGGCACAGCTCTTTTCTTGCATCCTAACATATTTATCATCTGAATTTATATGGGCTGCTTTTAAACACAGTTAATGCAGCATTCGATTGATAAGTCAGTGCTTTGCATTTTACAGCGCTTTGGAATTTGATTTTTCGTGGATTGCCAAAAACTGTTAAGCATTATATGTCAAAAACTGTTTTGTGATTTGAATGGATTCAAAACTTGTATGTTGCGTACTTTAACCTTAAACCTTAAATTCATGCATTTAAATAATATAAAAATAAATCAACCCACGTGATACGTACGTAACTATATCTTTAATAATTGGAAAAGCCTTTATTTTTCATTGTACCCAGTTATACATTTTGAAATGAAATCGTCATGCCAAATACCCTCCTTTATATTAGGGAGTGGGAGATTCCTATTAATTACCTCTTCAGGCATGTTTATACCCTTGTAATTATAGGGATCCATAGCGGCAAATTCTGTATGATCATATTATGGACGTAGTTATAGCGCCTCCCAGGGTACTTTTGAAATAACGTATCAGGATGCTTCTCTATGAGAGGGATTTAATTAGGCTTCTAATGCTTCGGTGTTTACGTCTTTTTACAAATACTATACTTTGTACTTTCTAAGATGCCATGGAATGAGAAACTTCAAAGCAAGTATCTTTATATATAATGTATTTTGTCTGAATGTTGCTGCAGAGATGAATTTGCAGATATTTGTTTGATTACTGTGGTGGTTCTACCAGATTCATTGTGTGAGTTCAGTCTTGAGACTCTTATAGTTTTGAGTTGCCCAGAATCCTCCACCTTCAGTACGGTCCAGAGCAAGACAGTTAGTGGTCATGTATTAATGCGTGTCTGTTGCTCCGCTTGGCCTTCTTCCCTGGGCTGTGACTCACCTGCCGCACTTCTCTCCCTTTCACAGGTGTGTCATGCTTCAGTGAGCTGTTCTTCATCAAGGAGCCCCACGATGTGACGGTAACACGGAGGGACTGTGTCATTTTGGACTGTCAGGCTCGCGGGGAGACGCCCATCGCCGTCACGTGGCTGAAGAACGGACTGAGGATCTCGGAGAGCGAACGCGTTTACCTTCTCTCCAATGGCTCCCTGTACATTTCCGAAGCAGAGGGCAGGAAGGCGGACAAGTCGGACGAGGGATTTTACCAGTGCCTGGCTCAGAACAAATATGGAGCCATCTTGAGCCAGAAGGCTCGTCTAACTATTGCAAGTAAGTATTGCTGGAGTTTGTTTCCGTGCCGTGCATTGGGCCAGAAATGGCTGCCTTGACTTTAGGTACCTGATGGATGAGACGGTGCGTGGGTTTTTCTTCTGAAATGCAAGCCAGGGTCCAGTATTGCTGTAGAATCTACCAGACCTTTCAAGTCTTGAGAGAGGGATAGAGACCTGATGCAGTGAAAGGCATTCAAATTGTTATTCTGTGGCTATCAGGGGGGTGAAGGAAGGTTTCTAACATCAGCAGCAGGTTGCTATCATTCCCTTTTAGTTCCCTGTGTCTAATGTTGGGGCGGATAGATTAACCTCTTTCTTCAGAAGTGTAATTCCATTGTTGCATTTTGGGAATCCCGGTCCCCTAATCCATCTATTAGCTGAAGAGGCATGGGTGTTGGGTTGGGGGGGTGCTTTTTTTTGTAGAAGGGGGAGGTGGGCTAATGCCTGTAAAGTTAGAAGCCCAAAACTTAGAAGTTACTCTGTGAAAATGGGTCCATTCATGTGCAAATCAGGGAGTGGAGTTTCAAAGGTTAGGAGCCGTCCAGGATGTGGGTTACCCCCGCGCCAAGCAAGAGATGACCCCCCATTCACTCACCGAGCCTTTCATGTCGTTATTCACAAAGTGCGTGGTCACCAGGAATTGTTCTTTTGGAATGCAATTTTTTTGTGGTGCATATAGGAGCTGGCCTTTTTGAAGGGAGGTAGTGAGGCTTTATCAGACCTGCTCTTTAGGGAGACACCCCCCCCCCCCCTCCAACCACCACCACTCACACACCCCCATCGGCAACACCCCAGGCCAAGGCGCTTGTTGTCCTGTCCCTCACAAAAGGCCACTGGCCAACTCTTTTCCTCTTCCCTGCTCTCGTTTTCATGGTGGAAACCTGATCTTTTCAGTGGCACCTAGTTCCGAGAATACAAGTTCTCTAGTGTGTGTGCCCCCCCCCCCCCGTGTGGATTACGTCATCGTCGGTTTTGCCTCCATGATCAAAAGAATAAGGAGCGAGCCCACATGTGGATGTACTTACGTCAGGCTGAGATAAGAGGGGTTCTTCCACGATATTTAGACATCTTGCTTCGATAAGGTGGCTTCTGCAATTACACAAGGAAATAAATATATTTTATAAAAATGTGTAGATTTAATAACAAGCCACTAAAAACTGGTTTCTGTCTGTGTCCTTTTTCTGTAGAGAAGTCTTGCACCAGGGAAACTTGTCAACTCTGAATAAGCTTGTAAGTCTGTGTGCACATTTCAGTTTAACAGAATATTTGCCGCATTGTCTGTTTTCTGTTGTCTGAATTGACTTTTGGAGCAATTGAGCCACAAATAATAACAATGACTTTTGCGGTGGTCACTGCACAGTGGTCACTGCGCAGTGTTGTAAATGGAGTGGTCGTAAAACTCCCAGTTTATGGACCCTGAGGTTGGGCTGAGAATTTGTGAAGGGGGGGGAGGTAATCCATCAAAGTCTGGTAACAGAGGGTATCTGTTAAAAATAAAATCACGCAAGCCTCAGATTCTCTTCTACAAATGGCGTTTCTGCTAATGGAGGCTAATTGTTTTCCTTTTTTATTAATTGAAGGTGTGTAACATTTTATGTTATGAACTAAAGGGGTAATAAAAGAGGCCGGTGGCTTTTACAGGCTTGTTTTAAAGAGTCAGCCCTGATGGAAGGTCTATCTGGAAGCTCATAAAATTTGCAGGTACCTGAGAAGTAGTCAGTGGGAGAAGACAACGGTGCTGGTCGTTCTCCTTCACACACACCCGCCCAGCGAGGCACAGCACACTCAGATGGGACTTTTAACCTCTTTAAAGTGGTGCTAATTCCCGCCGTCGCTCACTTGCGCCTCAATCCCCTGCATGTCGCAACAGCTGGAAGCGAGGGCCGTCGCTATCTGGGCTGCTGCGGCTTTTTTAGCCCCCTTACCCCTAAGAATTAATGAAATGCTATTCAGCCTGGCCTCTATTGTCCCTGATGCCCGCAAAGAAAGGATTTTTTTTTTGGGAAGGTGGGGGATCCGTGTTCATCCAGAGATCACTGGACAGAACTGCTGGACTCTTACCTCTTCTGGGAGAATTGTGAGAATTAGATGGGTGTCCTCAAAATGTTTCTGATACTGAACTTGTGAAACGTTTATGTAAAACTGCTTTTATAAAAAATACAGTGATATACTGCTGGTGCTGCAGTTCAGTGCTCATCTGCTTTGGTGTGACGTTCCTAACTGGAGCATCACTGGCAGGTTACTTTATAGTCAGTTTAAATATTGCTCCAGTGCCATTTCAGGGCTTGTGCTTTGTACTGAGCAGTGCACTGGAGCACCCTGTGAAGGGCAGGGGAAGGGTTAGCAGTAGGTGTGACTTTTTTGGCCCCTGCTGCCTTTGTGTGCCGTGTCCGTCGTCAGAAAGATTGATTGTCCAACATTTGGGGGCCTTTTGTAGCGTCTGCCCTCAAAGTTCTTCACCTCCAGGCTTGGGTGGTGTCCCTCAACATCACTACACAGTTACTTCGTTCGGTAGTTAAAAATCTTGTTGGGACGAGTGCTTGGGTGACTTTGTAAACAGGCAGGCTATCAGATATTGGTGTAAGATTTGTTTAAAAGGTGGGGAAAATGTCTTTAGGAGATGAACAGAAATCAAGTTTGCAGTACTGCTATGGATGTCTGCCAAAGACATTGAAAGCAGACACATCATTTTGTCATATAACTACAGATTTAATAATAGAAGCATTTTATTAGAAGTAGGAAGATGGACGTGGAGTCAAGAGATATAAGCTATACGATGACAGATGGCGGGGATCCCTTTCCTGGAAGATGTTTGCTGGCCTTGGATCACTGGTCCCAGCTAGATATGGGCACACTGGGTTTACTGGGATCCCGCTGGATCACTCTGGTCATGTTTCCAGAGGTTCATGAGAAATTATTTGCATATGATAGCATCATCCGCATGTTTCCCATATTCCTGCAGTGATACTCCTGACGGTGTGATTATCGTGTTTGACCTTCTCCTGGAAGTGAAGCTGAATGGCATTTGCCGTAAGGATGGGGTCAAACGGCTGAACCCCTTGGTTTGCAGACTTTTTCCCAATAATGATTGTAGCTTACAATACAGGTACCAGTCAGAATATACTGGTATTAAATTAAGATGATGGAACAAAGTAATGCTGGACTTGCACTAAGGATACAAATCTGTGGCACCAAGGCAATTAAGGGAAAGATTCCATGCGTCAGAAATGGTTGATGTCCAGCACAAATCAATTCATTATTCGCTTATTATCATAAGCTAAATTCAAACCATTTTTTAGCGTCACAGAAAAAAAATCATAAGACCATGTTAACCTAATTACAACATCTCTGACGCTAACTTTACTTTTTACTTAGCTATAGCTAGGTAGCTGCTTCAGGCTCTGGCTAGGAAAAAGAAAAAACCTCTTACTCTAAAAAAGAAGAGTGCTGTCCTAAAACATTATAGTGCAAAGATTATCTTAACTGTTAGAGAAACGGGCGATCAAATAATGCTTCCTTTATGAATATTGATGATCCTGCCATTTTACAGTTCAGAAATTCAGCACTGCTACTTTGCAAGTCTACCTGCAGAACAGGAATGCAAGAATACACAACCTGGAAGTAGGAATATCTTTAAGGAGGATTTTGCCCTAAGAAATTGATTCTAACCAATTTTGACATTATAGATCAATGCAGTTGAATTTCATGTCACTGGATAAGTATTTTACTGGTTAACTCCTGTGCCAAGTTAACACGCTTTGCCAGTTCTCCTTGGTCTATCGTTTAACTCTGCAAGCCCTGAAATGCAGCTCATTAAGTGCATCCCAGGAAGTTGTGTTGAAGGATGGACTCTCTCAGCCAAGTTGGCTGCCTGCCGCCCAACTCCGCCGCTGGCTTCACAGGCCAGCGGCACTGCGGACGACTGGCCACTGATTGATCTGTGGAGCTTTTTCTGTGGTCATTAGTC
>JAODKE010000007.1:8515330-8530271 GCA_026779605.1 Mormyrus hasselquistii | reverse complement strand
TGAAGGACTGTGAGCAGGAGAGCGGGAATGAAAGATCCATGGAAGAATGTTGTTTTTTCTCAAGATTTTATTCAGGGTCTTTTTGTGAATGTGTTTTTTTATTTTTGCATTATTCTTTATTTTAAATGTGTGTCTGTTCAAGAAAATCTCACCCACCGTGAATGTTTCCAAAGATTGTCAAAAATGTGAACTAGGACTGTCACATTTTTGACTTATATTTAAGAGAGTGTATCACTGGAGCTGAGAGGGTGGCCGGCCAGTCTTAGCTTATTATCTACCTCAGTTTGCCTCACGGTAAACTCCAAAAATGTATTATTTAACTACTTTCATGAATTATATAAACTGGGTATTTCATTTCCATAGCAAGAGGTTCAAACTTATAGCAATACTTTGTGTTTGTCGGAGTCTGTTTGTCTGTCTGTCTTTGGTTCTGAAGTAAGTTATTGTAAGGAAACAGCACTTCACTTAAAGCCTGGGATTTCTGCCTTCACTACAGATACAAGGACATCCGAAGTTAGGAAAAGAAAAAAAAAAACATGTAGTGACACGTGGTATGCATCAACATGGCTGCTTGTAAAATTGTAGTAACCGTATGCACTTCTGAACATTGTACTCATAGATAGCTAGTTGTCTTGGCAGCTCTGTTTGCTCTGTGGCAGACTTGTCTCTGATTAATTAATATAGAGCAAAGTCATTTGTGGAGTTAAAACCCCTTATGACTGTTTTTGCCATATGCAGTGATTCATATTGACATTTCAACGTGGAGAAATCTAGATACATTGGCTTCTGTTTCATGAAGCATTACGTGACAACATTTTGTCTGCAGTAGAACCTGGGCATATAATTTGAATGTTTGTTCTTGTTATATTAATGCTGTTGACCTTACAATTTCTGTTTTATACTACCTCCTTTAAGGCATTGTTTCAGTGTTCTTTTCCTTAACTCAGGGAACAAGGTTTAGTATGTTTTAATAGTTGCGTGTTGCTCGTTGGCACATGATTAACTCACAGGGTATATTGTTACAATTTAGTTTGTTGTAGGGTTTTAGTTGCTATAGATCTATATAAATGTGTCTCTAGAATTTAGTGCCAGACATGGCTCACGGCCTCGGGATGACCTTGTCACTCTTGGCTGCAGAGTTTTTTCGTTTGCATGTAGAACCTTTTCTGTAGAGATTTCTTCTGTGCCAGTTTTTAATTTGTGGGTTTGTTTTGTGAAATTCCTTAGTGAAGGGACATAAGAATTAACCAAAAAATGTTTGTGCTGTTATGCACAGTACAACAAACTTTTAAAAGCTTTAAAAATGGCCTTAATGCTGAAAAAGGTCCTCCAGATGTCAGGGATGGAATAAGTCGTGAATACCAAAGTCATTTAACTGAGTGTGGACCTTTTTAAGACATGCGAGAGGGAGATAGGTAGAGAAAGTGTTGAAGAACCAATGAAATGAACTATTCACCAAAAAAACCCTTTAATCTTCAAAGATATATTTTTGCTGGCTGCTTTGTACTACTGAGTACAAATGTTTCGTAGTTAACTTTCAGCTTGTGATTTTTTTGAGTTGTAGAAGTTTTAGCTTGTACGCAGCGGTAATCGACGCGTTTCCCCAAAGAATTGTTTGCCTCCTCGGTTGATTTCGGTTGACTGTACTGGTCCTGGGGATAAAGTGGTGGATCAGAGATGGTCAGTGCAGCTTTCCACAGTGGACATGCTGTATATAAAGTAGAAAAACGCCTTCTCAAACTCAAGTTCCCCTTCCTTAGTGCATAACATTGAGGGATCGGGGGGGTTCAATCTCATGGGAAAGTTCTTATGATGTTCATCGCCTAAGTATTATCCAACAATCCAAGTACTGATTTAGCTACAGTATTTCCCAAGGTGATGTTACGATAATATTTTTGTTGATGAGACTCTAAGGATTGGGCGTTGAAGTGACACAATCATTTTTGTTTTATTTGGAGTGCAAAGAATATATACCAAAGATTTTTCGGTTACCATTGCAAATCACCTAGAAAGCAACATGCTCCTATCTTTGCATGATGTTTAAATGTTTTTTTTCCCTTGTTTGTTTTTATCCTTAATATCAGGTGTCTTTAAAACCACAAGCCAAGATGGAAGTGGTTCACCATCAGTGCTTTTAAAACATTTATTTGTAAAACATTTATGCAAACAGAAGCAGATATTTCTATAGTGGTATATTTTATCATTTCTCACTGGAGGAGAAATGCATTTTACTCTATTGCATTAAAGGGGCAAAATATACTCCCCAGTGTTCAGGAGAAAAAGCAGCAACTGAATTTAGGTTTTGCCTTGAGATGCCTAAATATTTTTTAAAGTGCAACTGTCTTTTAAAATGTTGTATAAGAGCATTAACTTGGGAAGCTGTTACTCTGTCATTATCATGTGATCTGGGCTTTTCTGTCCCCCTTGTGTAATTTGAACATCTTGTTACTATTCAGTGACTGGAATCCAGCTCTGAAATGGTTTCAGAAAATTGTAATTTTTATTCAGGCAATTTCCAAGTAACCTCTCAACTTGAGACTCTGCAGGCCTAGCAAAGATACTCCTTTGCTTTTATTCTTGCTGTGAAATTAACATTTTCTGCAACATTTCAAACCATAAATGTAAAGGAATACCTCTGTTACAGTTGTAGAGTTCTTATGTATAATGAATGTCCAAGAATGTATTGTGAGTGTTTGTAGCAAGATCCAAGCTCTGGGTTTCGCAGAGCATTAAGGGATCGAACACTCCACGACAGCTGGTGCTATACAGGAGAAGGACCGGTTTGGTTACGTTGTTAAGCTTGTTCTTTTCTGAATGTGAAAGGGACTGGACTGGAGTCTCGGCCTGGCTGGATGACGCACGGCAGCCGCTGGACGTTCAGCACCAACCCAGCCGTTGTGTGGGGCTGTGGGCAGCAAATACAGTTAAGCTCAGGGGGTCTGCAGCCCCCCACCACTGCTAGAGGAAGGCGGGCCTGAGCCTCCAGTGTTGAATGTATGTCTTGTACTTATTATTTTGCGTATTACTGCTTTATCTATTCATAACATTTATATTTTTCTCAGTGTCCAAGATTCTTGTCTCTGCTACAACATAAATGCTTATGCCAAAAATGCTATACAAATATACCTAAATGCCAAAAAATGATTTTGTAAGCTCACATAAATTGTGAAAATAATCAATTGCTTAGATTAAATAAAATTTTTCATGAAAGATGCGGTGGGTTTTTGTGATTTTTTATGGATTGAGCAAAGAGCTTGTTTTTGTTTTTTGTTTTAAAACGATTTTTGATTTGGGGTTTACTGCATTTTTCTTTTGTCATGAGATGTCTTGTCCTATGTTGTTTGAATGTTTTGCCCATCCAGGGGCGAGTTTGTGCTTTCTGGGGCTCCGAGTCAGTGTAGTGACTTTGTGGTCAAAATCCATGTTTTTGGTGGTGCTGAACACTGAACACTGCTGCTGTGCCCATCCACAATCATTCTTTAGAACTTTAGAAGATCCACAGTGTGTTGTGAAATTACATACATATATTCGACAGTAATAAAAACATTCACTCGTTTCTTTTGCAGAGATATTTTTTTAAAAAATATATATTAAAATTCTACTTTTCATTTTAAAAGTTCTCTTAGCACTAACCTTTTCCTCCTGGTAGTGTAAGAATCATTGGTACCAGGATCTCAAAATTCATAACTCTGCCTTGAATTGTTTTCTAGAAATATTTGTTCCACACAATCCATTATTCATGGCTTCATTTCTATACTGCTCCTGCTTTTAAACTTAATTTCCAGCATATATTCACTATCCATTACTGGTTTACTGCCCGCCTTGTACCTACAGCAGCGCAGCAATCTTGAAGCGCACGACGTGTTCTAGCAGCCGACCGAACGCAAGTTCAGATGGGAAATGCAGCTTCATTACCTGACAAAGGCTGATTATGTAATGTACAGAGCGGCGCCCTCTGCTGTAATAAGCTGCACTACAACAAAATGACGTTTCACCATTAAGGGCCGAATCAGAGAGACAACTGCACTAATAAAGCACAGTGGTGCCTTTTCGAGTCATTTAGAGATAGAATCTTATCGTGCAAATTTCACATTTATCATTGTGTAAATGTTTATGTACGTAAGCATGTAAAGAATCATTAGAGTAGTTGGAAGATGGACACGCGCATGAGCGTACTAATGTAATGTCACCTTGGAGTGCCTCTTTGCGACCTGAAGAAATATCAGTTCCCTACGGTAGATAGAATTTGCTGAGCTTATAAAATATCATGTTTCATATTCAGGGGCCCCAATAAAGTGCTGAGCTTGCTGAATCTGCCCCTGAACATGGATGAATGGATTTTGTGTTTGAAAGAGCAGATAAGATTTCACACCAGTTGTATATGCCATTTGTCTGCGTAAATGGATACACTTTTAATCTGCATTTATTCTACAAGGAGGTGTATTCAAAGAGTAAATTTGCTGTGCTGATGGGGAAGAAATACCAATTTTCTCAACTGGCAGATAAGATAAGTTTTTAATTTGTGATAAAGTGCTTACCTGAGACATTCACTTTTGGACAATGACAATATATAAATATATTAATATGTATAAATGAATACGCTATAAATTACTAGCCAATACAAGAGTCAGAACAATACTTAACACTCAAACCACTGCTGTTACATGTATACCGACAGTCAACCAATTAAAAAATCCATGCAGCATATTCAGTGATACCAAATTTTGTAGCAGTGCGTTTGACTTCTGTAAAAAGTAGAATATCCATCTGTGTGATGAATGACAGATAAGGCCTGCCGGAGCTCAAGGTCAATGTTCCTCTTCCGGGCATTCTTCAGCACCAGAGCATTAAACCTGGCTGCATTAGAGAGTGGTGCTACCAGGGGCGCTGTAAGGCAATTCCAAGAGCTTCCTGAGTGACAGGGGGCATAGGAAATTTGGAGAATAACTAAATTGGTGTGGACGGGGGGCCAAATATGATATGCCTTCTTGGGACCAAAGTTCTGTGAATTAAATTCTGTGAAATAGCGATTAAAACCTGATTCTGTATTATGTATTGTTTGCCTTGTTAGTATAATAGTGTAATAGCGATTAAAACCTGATTCTGTATTATGTTTGCCTTGTTAGGGGTCCCTGTTCAGGCTGGTCTGTAACCACTCGATCTGAGTGCAGAGCGCAGGAGATGGAGGAGAAACAGCAGGACGGACAGACGGCAGTCGGTGGTTCAGATGGAGGCTGACCTCTAGAGGTACCACTGAAGAAATATTATTAACGTTAGTTCGTTCGTGTGACCGATCTCGCTAATATGTACAGCGTGTCGAAATCCACCATCTCGACAATGTCAACTCTCCTTCCAACTTCCATTTCATCCCATCTCTCCTGCAAGCTAAAGATGTCAACTTGAATGGTGAGTACAGTATGTTGAGTACAATAATATATGAGTACAATAAAAATTGTTGTTTCTGGTAGGCTAGGCATATTTTATAACTTTTTGGTGAGTACATTACAAAAATTGTTGACGTTTCTGGTAAATTGCACACATTATACAAGTCTTTTTTTATTATGAAGAGGTTAGGTAAGGAGTGTTGTGGGAGATTAGGAACACATTATGAGTATTTCCATTATTTCTTATGGGAAGAAAGTCTTGACTTATGACTAACTTGAGTTACAACTAGCCCTCGCGAATTAAATGAATTCGTAATTCAAGGGCCCACTGTATCACTTAGCCTATAGAAGTGGTAGAACTGTCCCAATAGTTACAAAACGATAAGTAGGAGTACGGAAAATTATAAAACGAAACTCTGAGTAATATTTTGTGCAGGTGCATGATTTTTTTTAATACACATCTAGTCCACTTTCGATAATACAAAAGACTTAAAGCAATCCTTTTCTCATCATTTCCAGACGTCCCGAACAACAGACGCCCTCAACAGTGAAGAAAAAAAACTCAAACTCGGGATCAAACGTTTCAGCAACAGAAAAAGGATCAGAGGCAGCCGGGAGAAGAGAGGGGCAGCCTGCGGTCGCAGCGTTACATCAGCGGCTCATCGCGGCGTCTGAGTGCGGCGCTACATCAGACGAGGCGTCGCAGACACACTCACACGCTAATGTGCAGGGGTTTCCACCTCGTCACATTAATAACCATTCTGGGTGGGCGGGCAGATTGCGGCGCTTTAGCGGCGTCGGCCCTTCGCCCCGGAGATACGCGGCCCTCCGCTAGTCCGGCTCCCCGCCGCTTGCGCCACGTGCCGCTTTATATCGCCCAGTTCAATCCGTCCGCTCCTCCCAAACTTTGCGAGTCCTTTGCCGCTTCCCCTCCACACGCGATCACCGCAGAGGGTGAAGACAAGCGCACTTTACCCTCCAGCCGACGAGTTTAATGCAATAACAGCACACATAACCCCCCCCCCCCCTCGAGTCATGCAAGGGACTCCGTGATGTCAACAGAGCAGGATAAAGACGCGCTGTCTCTCAAAAGAAACAGAGGTATTTTTCCCCTTTCATTCCCCCTCCCTCCTCCTTCTGTTCTTTTTTCCGATCGCTAGTGCGTCGCCGTGTCGGTGTCTGGGGGGTACGGTAGGTTCGTACGCAAATCCCGGCCGTAATTACGACCGCGAAGGAGCTCGTCGGCCTACATCGAGGCCTTTGAAGAATTGAATGAAACTCTGTAAATGGATGGAGCCGCGCCGCAGCGGCCTTTAGGGGGCTCGGGAAGGGGGGACGGTGCACGCCGTGCCTCGGGTGCGTTTAGCTATCTGGCCGCACCGAAGCGGTCTGCCTTGTTTTTCACGCCGGAATGTGCGCACTGGCGCTGGAAAGTGCCGTGAACTTTTACTGCGGCTTCTTGACGTTTTTATAGCCGTTGGTAGCTGTAATTAAAGTGAATTTGCGGGCGGGAGGCTACAAGTTGAGCCTTTTTCCCAGTCGGAAGTGTTGTTGTTACAGTTGCAGTGTAATTGCGTCAAATGTATTGAGAGTTTATTTTTTTCGTGCCTTTCGTCGAGTTTATGCAATGAAATACTGGACTACTTTTGGATCGATATTAACTCCGTGACGAATAGCCGAAGGAGGCAGATTTTCAATAGAAAAGTTATTACTCATGTTTTGTATTTCGAAGCTTTTAATTAAAATGATCGAATTGCGCTGTTCTGGAATCGGGCTGTAATTCATAAAGTTAACACTGTCGCCCTGCCGAATTTATAAATATAAATTTGGGCCGAACTTGGAAAAACAAAGTTTACCACCGTTTGGTCGGAACAAACCGGTCGATATAATGGTCGCCTATCTAATAATAAGCTCGTCTTAAATGGCTTCGATGATATTTTTATGAGATCGGGCAGATGTGGCATACTTCAGCGCTACGCCAAACACGGATGCTCGGCGGCATAGGACTGCGTTGTTCGCCGGGGAAGGTGTTGCAGTTGGCGGCGCTTGCGGGCTGGATCTCTAACATGCGTTGGGATATGATTTTGCAGGTGGAGACGGTGGGCTGGATGGTTTAGCAGGGCCGGGTGCACTACTGGCGAGCCCAGATAAGAAAAAGCGCAAGTCAAACACTCAGGTAGCTGCAACTGAGTTTACTGTTTGCTGTGATGCACCTTGCATTTCTAGCGTTTCAGTATTTGCAAATATCAGAGTAGAGGGAGGTAACTCCTTTTTCTTATCTTTTTTTTCCCTGATGTACATTCAGCACATATTAAAAATTTAAAGGTATCACATGCTAGTAAACACCCTACTCGTTGAAATTGGAGCTAGTGCACAGCAGATGGCAAAGTTTTAACATAGTAGGGCTTTATTAGACATGAGCAATTCTTTTCTTTGCTGTTTTCAGTGATTCTGTTTATGTTTTTCCACCTCTGCAGCCGGCCTTGTTCCCCCCCCTCTCTGAATATGCCCCACCCCCTAACCCAAGTGCGGACCACCTGGTGGCTTCCAACCCCTTTGACGACAGCTACAATGCGTCGTCGTTCAAGCCACTGCCTTCCGGAAACGCATACCCTGGCCACTCGCATTACCCGGGCTTGAGCAGCTACGCCCCACACAGGATGCCCCCCCACGTGTCTCCCCGCATCCCCTCTCCTTACGGGGGCCCTTACCAGGTGCGAAATCAGCTGCACCCATTTGCTCAGAACCAGATGGGCATGGGGTTAGTCAGGGCACCGGGATTCGGCTACCCGCACCCTGAGAGCCCCGCGTACGTGAATCAGCCGGGGTTTTTTAGCGGTGTTCCCTTGGCTCGCAGTCAGCCCTACAGAGCCGGTCACGGAGACGCCTTCAGCCAGGGCCTTCCCCAGATGCTGAACCGAGGCACGAATTGCGACGGCCCCACATTTGGCCCCGAGGGCAGTGTTGGTGTGAACGTAGCCATGCGGACTTGCGTGGACCCCAGAGCGGGCTTCGCGCCGCAGCAGAGCAACCAGCAGCCTGAGCATCATGTGCCCAAGCAGGAGCTGGGCGAGGCCGCAGGCAGGGGCGCGTCTCACGGCAGCTCCCCCCGGAAGCAGGGCCCTAGTTTGGAGGAGAGCCCCTGTCACGAGGCGGCCCCCGACCCGAAGGCTAAGGGCAGAAATGCTCCCGTCTGCCAGGAACCAGCCCACCCTCACGCCGCAGATAAGCTCAACGGCATCATCTCCCCCAGCGCTGACGCCTTGAAAAACTCCCCCCAGCCATGCGGCCCCAAAGATGTGCCCCCCCGCGCGGGCCAGAGGCGACACGGCAGCGGGGGGACCGGCGGCAACAAGACCGTGGTAAAACCCAGCGGGCCGGGCCCCTGCTCCGCAGACCCCATCTACCCGTGCGGGATCTGCCTGAACGAAGTGAACGATGACCAGGAAGCCATCATGTGCGAAGCCTCGTGCCAAAAGTGGTTCCACAGGATCTGCACGGGAATGACGGAGACGGCGTACAACCTGCTGACGGCAGAGGCCTCGGCCGTGTGGGGTTGTGACGTTTGTATGGAGGACAAGGGGGCACCGCTCCTGAGGACCAGGGACCTTGCCGCGCCGCCTGCGCTCACTAGTTAGGGATAACGGGCCCCACTGAAGACTGGCCCTCCTTCCCTTTTTGCTTAAATTCCTCCTGCCTATCTTGCTCTTATTTTCTAAATGCTTCATTTTTCTTATTCCCGCATTCTTTCCCGGTGGTGAGCACATTCTCCTTCGTTTAGTCAGGAATTCCACTTGGAGTCTCTCTTAGAGTCTGTCTCTCCTTGATGATGCTCTCTGTTTTGACTTCTAGCTTTGTCTTAGTGTCTAAGTGTAACGTCCCTCCCGTTAAAGCCTCGTCTGAATGACTTTATCTCTGACATCTTTCTTTTTGCTGTTATAGTTTGCTGTGGAATCAGTCTCCAGTCTCCTAACATTTTACACTAAACCCTTATGGTTGTGTTCATCGTGGCTCTGTAGTGCATAATGAACATAGATGGCCATTTTTATGCAGACATCTAAGGAGCTAAACACAATTCGTTACCGTCTGATATTTAATTACTGTCTCGGCTTCCCCTAATTTAACAAAGTGTTTGTATTTATTTTGCATCAGATTTATTCTTCTATATTCTTTTGAGAGAGTCGTCATTTACTATTTAGAGGGTTTTTGCATTATCACAATACTGAAAGTGCCAGACAGTGATCTGGTTGAATGAAATCTGCTTTTCTTATGGCTGTTCTTTCCTGCGATGGATAACCGCTTACATGCGCTTCTTAATAGAGAATTCTGTTATCCGGGAAATGACGGCGACTGGAATAGCGGCGTAATGTTAACAGTAAGGATTACTGTTGCGTGAGAGGGAGGGTCTCCATAGCTTTTCATAACGGTGAATTTGTGTGTGTGTGTGTGTGTGTGTGTGTGTGTGTGTGTGTGTCAGCTTGGTCAATCCTCTGACCATTTCTAAAAATACAGAGAATTAAATTATTTTGAAATTTTGGTAATACTTAAGGCCATGATTTTAGTCATTTCTAAACACATTAATAAATAATAAAAAAAGGTTATCTATAATGTTATGGATGGAAGCTTCATAAAGCATTCATAATGCATAATAAACATGGCTATAATGCGTTATGCCTTTTGATATTCATAGCTGTGTTTATGCTTTATAAATGCATTATAATGCATTATGAATGTGTTTATAAATTACTAGAAACATGGCTTTAAGTAAAGTGTTACCGAAAGTTTTAAAAACAGTTTTGCATTTGCTGTTAACCTTTCATTGTTCTTTACACATTTATAAATAATAATTTCAGCATATATTGTGGCATCCTGCAGTGAGCGCGATCCTTCTATTCTGACTGCAGGGTTTATCTTTCTCTCCTTTTACATTATTAAATTGTACTAGTCATTCCTGTAAAAATGATTTTGTTTGATGGTGCAGTGTTTTAATGTTGCAGAAAAGATGGTGATATAGTTATGCAGAAAGCCTCCAGACTTGAGCAGAGGTTTTTGGAACTTTCCAAGTCTTCATTAGTCATTCATGGCCACAGATACACACAGAGAGGTGACCATATTAAAGATGCTATCCTGTTTGCGTCATTACTAAAACAAAAACAAAATAATATAGGACTGGTACCATTTGGAGTGGAGTATGATTTGTTTAGATTATTCACACTTAACACAGAAGTTAGGCTGTAAATCTTTGTTATATTTTTTGAAAGAGCTGTGGCAAGTAATTTTTAATAAATATGAGTAAGTTATAGTACGTTGACCTGCCAGATACCAGCAAGTTGCCTGTGTTTGGTTGTGCAATAAGGCATACCGTGTTCTTTGGTATTCCTAAAATGACGATTGCTGATAAATTATGGAGTGGTGAAGCTGTTTTGCAGCTAAATGGTGGTACGCCAGGTGTAGGTCACATTAGCAGCTACGTCCAGTCTAATAGTGATAGTTAAACCTCCAGCAGGGACTGGCATATTCTACACTTTTTCTTTTTTTGTTTGAAGTGGGTAATGATCTGTCGTCTGGCTATTGGTTAAGTAGCTTTAATGCAGTTGAATTTGACTAGTTTTTTTGTATATGGCACACAATGTTTTCAACTTCTAAATATTACTGTTTACTTATCTTATGTACTGTTACCACATATCAAACACTTATTACAACATTCTTTTTCTCCTTATATGGTATTTGTCAATGCCAAAAAAGGTTTTTCTTTGTATGTTACACATTTGAATCAGATTTCACTTGAAGTAGTAAGGAATATAAAAATGACAGAATAAAGTTTCAGTTCAGCCCAGCTGAACTTAATTGAATGTTGAGATTTAAGAGGATTCTTTGGAATTTAAGGTCTTTAACATTTTTTGTTACGCTCTTCGTCATTAGCTGATAATGTTTTGTGTGGGGGTGATTTCTAACACGCTCCATTATTGTATAGCGCAATCTGTTCAAAATGTTGCAAATTTTGTTTTAATATAATGCACTCTCCGCTCCCAATTAATTTATAGATATTAAAATAGAAGATAGTCTTATGCACATCTACATTTAAAGCTATATGACTGTTGACACCAGGTGCCTTAAATGTGTTTGGTCACAACTGTAACGTGGGTTCAGTGTGGACTCGGCAGGTCTTTTGCATTTTGTACACGTACATGTGATGATATGCATTTCACATGCTGCGTTTCTGTTAATTGCAAGGGTTCGATTTGTCGTTCGAGAAATGCTTCGTAAGAAATACGTATTCGGATGTGCACATTTTCTCATTACAAGCGTTGAATGTGCATCAATTGTACAACATTTTAAAGTGTTTTTTTCTGTTATATACAAGGTGATGTGATTTTTATTAAATGTATGGACAGTGTTTTCTGAAGTATCACAAAGGCACATCTAGTGTTTAAGTTCTAATGACTGCAGTTGTTATTACCTAAATGCTTGTAAAAGATAATAGCAAAATCTGATAGCACTTACGTGCTACGAGGTTTGACCAGCAGATTATTACGAAATGGTGATCTTTTTTAAAAAAAATCAAAGGGTCACAGTCTAGTTCGTTAAAATATTTGAATGCAATGACAAGTAAATTAAGCACTGGGCAAAAATACGTTACGGTAATTCAATACTTCTTATGTAGTGTAAAGTTCTCAAAACTTTGCTCTATTCTGCATGAAGTATTATGATGAATAAATCCTTTAAATGTTTCGCTCGTTTTGTTTTTTTGCCAACCATGTGCTGTTGTTTAATCAAATTATCATAGCTAATAAAATACTTCGATGTTTGGTGTTCGACCTATGATTTCATGCCCCTTTGAAAAGATCATTACAGAAACCGGAAAGAGGAAAGGGCTGTTTTCGTCCCCGGAAAAAGGCCACGCGCTCCGCCCCCAGCAACCACTCAGGCGTCTATAGCAACCTACATTATGACTCGCTCATTAAATGTTTGATGGCAACTGGATGAACAAAAATGCCTTTGCTTGTTAAGGATTACTCGTGGATTCAGACGCCGTCTTCAATATGCTTAACTATCCCGCTAAAGGGAGCAAACCCTAGGAAGGTGGATGTGTTCGCCACAGACGAATATCTTAAGGTAGAGTGCCATTGCGTTTGTAATAGTTACTCACTCGAGCTCGCAGCAGCAACAATGTGTATCTGGCAAAGTCGAAACGTTCATGTAATATTTTTACCATGTATTTCCAACTCCAACTGATGATTTGTCATAACCATGCTTCCGCTTGTTTCAGGTACATTTTCCTCCTTTTCTGTTAGAAGTCTTTTTCTCTGAAGCCATAGATGATGACACAAGCGTCGCAAAGATTGGAAATGGTGTAGCGGTATTGACGTTGCGCAAAAAGGAGGACAGGATGTGGGAACAACTTACAATAGACGACGGTGCGGGGCTACTGATGAGCGATTTGGTTATACAATGGCCTATGTCAAACAGTATGTTTTTAAATTGAACACATATCAATATTAATACTTTTTCCTGTTCGTCTTAGCTGACAAAGAGATATTAAAAGCAATCAGAGAGCGAGCTGTGCTTAAAGCTCAGGAAAAGTCAGCAGCAGACTCAAAAGCCAGGGCTGAGAGAAAACAACAAGAAAACAAATACACGCTGGAGAAGATGATGAAGGTGCAGTAAAATTACGCCATTGGCATCTATTGTTTTGTTTTGCACATTTAACACTATGAAATATACATATTTTACACTGCTTCAGATAGATGAGGAACAGAGGAACAACATTGAGAAATTAAAAGCAGATGAACGTGAGAGGGCTACAGCAGAGCTGGAGGCTTGGAAACTTCAACAAAAGCGGGAGGCTGTAAAGGAAGAAGCTCGCAAAAATAGGCAAAGACAGACACAAGAGCAGAAGATACAGCTCAACCATATATCCCAGTTATCGCCTACGAAAAATACAGGCATCGTTAAATGTAATAACTTTATCAAAATCTGTTAAAACAGACAATGTTTTTATTTGACATCTTTTTTAGGTCTTTACGTACACAAAAGTCTATTTTCTTTTATCATGCAGGCCAAAAAGATTATGACAAGAAAAACCCGACACCCTTGCCTGCTCCGAGGGCCTCCTGCACTATCAAAATTCAGTTCACCCCACGGGTATTTCCAACAGCCCTGCGAGAATCCAGAGTGCCAGAGGAAGAGGAAGTAATGCATTTGATTTGGTGCCAATAAATAGCCATTTTGGTCCGCTGCTACGATTAAAACTAATCTGCTAATACGTGTTGCGTGAACAGTCAAATTATAAGAAAATGTTACCGCCACGTTTCAACTTTCACAATACAGAATGCTACTATTGGAGTAGCCGAATCTTTTTACTGTTGAGCGTTTGTTGAGGGATACTCTTCTCGTAGCTTTCATTCACTACATCTGGTTGTGTTTGACAGTGGCTTAAAAAGCAAGCTGACGCCAGGACACAAAAGAGCACAGATGTATCAGAACTGAATGACCTGAAGGAAGATGAGCGGAACCCTGACTGGCTGAAAGAGAAGGGAAAGTGAGTACAGCGGACACTGCCGAGCCACGCTACATGCCACGTGATTATGCTTATGGCTTATTGCTCCTCTCTCTTTTTTATTAGCAAATTGTTTGTGACTGGTGACTACCTCGCTGCCGTCAATGCCTATAACCTTGCCATACAGCTGAACAGGAAGATTCCTGTACTATATTTAAACCGAGCTGCTTGCCACCTTAAATTGAAAAACCTGCACAAAGCAATAGAAGATTCCTCTCGAGTGAGTTCTTGGTCTCTTTGAAAGAGTGCATGCCCCCCTTTTAACCATAAATAAGTGTGAGTACAATTTAAAACTGCATTTTTTGACAGGCGCTTGATTTATTGGTGCCGGCAGTTGCCGACAATGCGGACGCAAGGATGAAAGCCTATGTGAGGCGGGGAACGGCTTTCTGTGAGCTGGAACTCTATGCTGAAGGTTTGTATTATATGTATGGTGGGTGATAGGCTGAACCGGACTGCTTGTTAACCAGCCTCTGCTCTCATTTCTCCTACGACAAGATATTCCCAGAATTTGACATTCTAAAGCCATATATATATAATTGAACTTTAATCCCCGTGGGGAAATTATTTATATATATATATATATATATATATATATATACTTATTTTGCATATCTGATATCTGATAGCTGGTTATTTTTTGGCTTGAAAATTTATTAGGTCTTCAAGATTATGATGCGGCTCTCAAGATAGACCCTTACAACCAAACTGTTCTGTCTGATGCAGAGAAAATCCGACAGTTCATTCAAGGAAGTATGCCTGACTATTTGGACCCCGAGAAGAAAATGTAGACCTCACAGTTCACACAGGTGTCCTTTAATAGCTTGAGTGTGATGCATAAGTAAACAGGGCTCGAAATAAAAATGAGATTATTCTGCATGTGTAAAACAGTCTACTGCCACTATCTATGTATAACTTGTTGCAGGCCCGTCGCGACAAGGCAGGCAAACCAAGCAATTGCTTGGGGCCCCGAGCTGGCCTGGGGCCCCAAGACAAC
>JAODKE010000007.1:8498082-8512482 GCA_026779605.1 Mormyrus hasselquistii | reverse complement strand
TGAGTCTTTCAGTCAAGGAAACAAACCAGTCAAGCACAAGCAGACCTGAACTATTTAACCAAACACAGGAGCCTTTCGGTTTGAAAGTAGTTTGTAAAACCCAAAGTAGCTCAAAGTGTCCTCCCTGACATGGATATTCTGGTCACCCTATATTAATATTGTGATGTAAATAATTATATCTTGATGCTGTTAATAGGCATGTTTTTTGAAGATGAGTGGAAAAATAGTATGTTTGTTTATCATTGTTTCCAATGTAACCATATGATGTTTGTCCTGTGATATCACTAGGTAAGCGTTTGGAAGGTGGAGGCATTTTGTTTCTGTCAAGATCTTTCTTTTGCCTTTGTGTTATATAGTCTTACAGTTTTTGTGTGTTTAGTGTGTTTAATTCTCCCATGGCATTTTTAAAAAAGCTAATTTGTACACAAGTTGATATTGTGCATTAACGTTTAATAGAAGATATACATTTTTAAGAGTAAATCGTATTAATTGAATTAGTGTTGTTTTTAATAGCCTGATACCCTAACAGACGAGAGTGACGTTAACTTCCAGTGACTTTGGCATTATCAGTATGTAGCGATGGCGTGCAGTAACAATACTGATATAGAGCATAAAATAAACACTTACTTGAGCGGAATTATTCATCAAAATCTGCTTTGTGTCAGTCTAACATTTGCCCAGAAAAGTAAGCGCAGAACTGTTCTATCAGTGTTTTTTTGTATTTTATCCCCTTAAAATAAATGATGTGTTGAAGGTGTAGATATTTGCTTTGGCATTTAGAATGGATTACATTTTGTTTTGGGGACAGTGGCATAAGTTGTTGTTTGATATAATAGATCATTTTGTGAATATATAACAGCATCAATAATCATGTTATAAACGGTGTAATTCAGTACCCATAGTACCGTTTAATTTCCGATTGACATTTCAGCTGAACTGCAAAGTGTACATGTCTTCAACAGTCTGGTCCGGTGAAATGAATGTTTTCTGAAGTGATGTTTTTATCGCAGGTGATTTACAATATGGGCTCACTGATGCAGTGAGGTATTTCCAGGGTTGTTCAGCTTAAGTTCAGCTGTTAGGAAGTGATGGATATTTGCTTAAGTGCTTTAAGTGCTTAAGGCTTCCTACTGCAATTTGAACTGAAAGCTGAAGTCCATGTCATGTTGTGATATGGAAAAATCTTAAATATGCCAGTTAATGCAGTAACTGGAGTAGGAATAAGCATTTGTTTTGGTGTAACTTCTAATTCAATTTACCTTTTTGCATAGATTTAAAAAATCCAGAGGGACTGTGAGGACATTGTTACAGTATCTTTGTGTGATACGTTGTACAGATAAGTGAGTCAGTCTATATAAGTACTATCCTTAGGGAAGCTGCCTCTTTCGCTCAGGATGTGTGACTGTGTTGGTAACTACCACTGTCATCTAGGGCTCCATGTTAATTTAATGGGTCGCCAGCTTGCTCAGATTACCTAGGCAGTGGACAGCCAGCGGGTTGTGTTTACCTGAATTACGCATGTCGTTTACCTTATTATGATCCCTGGGGTTAAAGAAAATATCTCCTCTTGACCCTGATGGTTTGTATATGGAGCAGAATTAACCCCCCCCCTTACTATTCTGACTGTTTGTGTGTCTGACCGAGGGGACATACCAGAGCCATGCTGTTAGTGATGTAATTTTCGAGAGACTCCACATCCTGTGTATCGTGCAAGTTGGTTTTTGGTGGTGCATGCAGCCGTGTGATTGGATGCGAGAGCCAAAGATGTTTCTCGCTGTTCTGTTACATTTGTGTGTTGGGGGGGGGGGTCCTGCAGTTCAGCTAACCCTGTTAAGACGTGGTGTCGCTTTCCCTCCTCTGTGGGACTCTTGACAGCCTTGCGGGCTCCTGAGATATGGAGCGTGCACCGGGCTGGATTTAGAGCTCTGAGTGTCTCCAGTTGCAAAGCTCACCCCCTTGTTTTATCCTCTTTGATTCCCGGAGATCCCAGGGAGGTAATATAACCACGCTGTTGGCAGAAGCAGCAGCGTGTGGTTAACGTAAGTCATCACACTTGCCGGGTGCCTTCAAGAAGTAAACAAATCCAAGGCCTGATGTTCATTTTATTCGCCAGGCAGTCGCTGCTTTTCTGTTAATGCTGCAATTAGTCATGTGACTCGGACCACATCAATACGTCCGTTATTCAGCTGCATATTCAGTGTGAGTTTGAGGTGTTATCTTGGGACGCGCAGGCCACATGATGGGGGCCTACTTAGGATGCCAGTCCATCGCAGGTCTCATACACACACACGCACAGACACAATCAGTCATCGGCCAACTTGGCTGCAAATTGCCAATGACAGATTGTCCTAGCACATGTTAAGGGAACAGAGGGATGAGAACAGATTCCCTGGAGGACACCCACACAGCATATGTGTGGAACCTGTGCATGTATTACTGAGCACTGTATGTGACTATACCAGTGATGCACATGGTTAGGTGTATTCTTTCCAGAGTGGCTGCGAAGTTTTTTTGCTTTATTGTCAGGGCTCAGACATTGAGACCCTGGGGCCAGAGACTGCAGTGGACGGCGGAGCAGACGCCGGCCTCGACGGTGGTTCAGAGGGTACTCCGGATCCGAGCAGGTCTGTTCCGGTCCCGGAGCAGGAGGAGCTGAGCGCGTGCTCCGGTAGGTGGCCGGTCAGAGCAGCCTCTTGTTATGTTCTCATCTCTGGTTTTTTCTCCGCATTGTATCATCAACTTTGTAATGCAATACGGCATAAAAATGTGGCTTTGGTGCAGAAAGCCAGTGGAGTTAAATCGTGGTGTTACATTCGAATAAGTCGTGGAGCCTAATACAGAAAAACAGCTGGTACTTGTGTTTTTCCTGCCAAACTTGTAAACCTTGTAAACATGATGATTAAAATCACAACCTTTTTTTATTTTAGCTGAGGGCACTGAAGAGGTTGATGAGGAGGTTGCTGAGACGTCGCTTGATTCCACTTTGAAAGTTGAAGGGCTTGAAGAAAGTCTACCCATCTCAGAGGTACAATAATAACTAGGAAAGTTAATGATGCTGGTACTAGTATCTGATGAGAAGAATGATAATACTAGTAATTGCGCCCTTGAACTATATAGACAGTTATGGAAGATGTGTCTAGGTAGATGGTAATAATAATTATCATTTGGCTCGTCTCAAAATCCATGTGCAGCATTTTCTTGTAAAGAATGAAACCTGCATCTGTGTGTGTTACCTGTCAGCGGGTTTGGTAGACCCTGAGATACCAAGGGACTTGGCGGGTCCCCATTTCAGGTGGTGAGGGAGGCAGCCGTGGACGAGCAGGTGACCCTGAGCGGCAGCGATCACTCTGACATCGTGACGCTGGAGCCGTCGGCGGCCGAGCAGTGCGGGGGGGAGGACGCCTCTGCGGCCCCAGGGGAGCAGCGCATGGGGACCCCTTCCAGCAGCCAGTACACCTTCAGCACCGCCGAGAGCCGTGAGCAGAGCCGTCTCGCCCTTTGTGTCCGCTCTGAGAGTGCGTGTCACGGCTGCGATGAGGCACCGATAAGGCGCCCAACTGCAGCGAGAAATCCTACGATATTTGCATTGTAAAATACGTTAAAGCACATGGTTAGCGAAGTCTTTTATATTTGTGTTTGAATGTTTCTTTTGTTCAGTGACTCCTGGGAACGGGGTGGGTGGGGGTCACTGGAAGAAGAGGAGAAATGAAGCAGCCAAAAGTATTGCTTCACTCCTCTGCATTTCAGTACAAATTAGAGTTTTTGGAGACTTCCAGAGGGTCTCCGGGACCCAGGACACGCCTGAAATGGGAATGTTTGGCAGGTCTCTCTGAGGGATGGCGGTGGCGTGTCCGGCACTAGTGACGCAGTTACGGTCCCGCGGGCCTTTTGCTGCCTGGGTTTTATAAGGAGCCCTGCTGTTTTTGAAGGCTCCTCTGCTTATGCGGCCTCTGAACCTCTGCGCCATGCATGATGGCATCTGTGTGTCTGCCTGTGTGGGTGTGCTCGGCCGGGACGAATGGTAAACACGCCAAAGGTTGTGGAAGTGGTTCGGTGGGAGAACCCACACATATTTACTGTTAATGTCATTCTAATGTACCTCTTCTGATTTGGCCAATGGAAGGCAGCTAGGTAGACGTGTTTCAAAGTCAATCTTGTCACATTGCTTTGTTTGATTCTCCATCTTGCTATACTTAGAATATACCATGGTACTATGAATCCCGGCCTGCTTTGCTGGCATGCTCACTCCGTTGGGCTACTTATTTACCACAGTCAAACCTGATATGGGCACTGCCTTGTTTACGTCCCAGTTTTGTTGTGTAACACCGGTGTGATTCTCCAGTCAGCTTCTGGAATCCCTGATCACATGAGGTGTCAGAGAGACGATGGGTGCGTTGCCTTTGGCCGTAAGAAGCTGTCGGATAATATTGCAAAGCAGTTTGCCAGCGTTTCTCTGCCTGGGGTCCTTCCTCATTATCTGTTCCCTCAGATTTCTGTTTAACTCCTGGTTGTGAAGGTCACAGATGGTGTCAGTCAGGAACTGCTTTCAAGGCAATGTTCAGCTGCCCTGATTAAAAATGGCACTTGCTCTGCCGGAATTACTACGAAAACTGTAACTCTGTTCCTGCCTCTCAGGCATTGAGCTCTGCATAACTGCCATTATGAAGGAGCAGTGAGGTGTGTTTTGTGTTTGTATAGCAGCTCTGGAAAGAGCTGTTCCCAGAATCTCACAGGGCAGCATGCTTTTGCTCTTTCCGGCCAGTGATGCATATTTCTCTTTAATGATTCATAAGAATAATATGTTGTGCGGTGAGAGCTCTTTAAAGCATTTCTGTAATTGGTGGCTGATTGTGGTATGGAGACCTGTTGCTAGGCGACTCAACGGGGCGAGACTGCAATGCTTTTAGGAATGAAGAGATCTTTTATTATGACAGCATGAAGGTGCGAATGGGGGAAGGCATCTTTAAGAAAGAAATTCTTTTTCTTGCGATTGAAACGGCAAACGGAACTCCAGGGTCCTGCATCTTGCCTGAGTGTGTCTGCTCCCCTGTATCACAGTGTTCCCACCCTCGCCCCCCCCGGCTGACTCCAGCAGCAGCGAAACGGAGACAGAGGCGCAGCCGAGCACCACGCTGCGCAGACGCAGGACCAGGAGACCCACCGTCACCCAGGCAGAGGCGGAAGAGCCGCACGGCGAGCAGCCGGAGCCACAGGGGCCGCCTGGTCCCGCCCCTCGAGGACACGTCAGTGGCACCCTCAACAAGTGCATCTTACTGGCCTTGGTCGTCGCCATCAGCATGGGTTTCGGGCACTTCTATGGTGAGACGGTGATCCAGCAGCCAGCTGGCCCTTTTTAAAGCCTGTTGCGTTCTTCTATGTAGCTGAATAGATACATTTTAACAAACATGAGTCCTTTGACGTAGTACAGTAATGTAAAGTACTGTATGTGCAATTGAACAATGTAACGATGCGGTCAATGTGTAATTAAGGGGGTATTGGCATCTATACGGAGATGTATCCTCTATCTGAGTAAATATTCATGTGTTTGCCTCACATGGGCATTAAAAGCACAACCCAAAGCCTTTACGGGGATCAGTGCCGGTGTCACATGGGGCACCAGTTAGTCGACAGGACAGCAAAATATAAATTTAGTTCAGTTCTGTCAGTCTGAATAAATTAGTGGGTTTTTCGTGTTCTTTGCTCTGATAACTGGCACAGTTGGCATTTCCCAGAAAGTTGTGTTGATTTTGCTTTCCAGGGAAATTTGAAGGTATGAAGTAAGTGGGGTTGAGTCAAACTGCCTGGATGGGAAAAGTCAGTCAAATGTGTCCTCAGAGGTGGTTTGGGCAAAGTGAATTGAATATGTGATTAAATGTTTTAAAACTTGAGAGTGCAGTGCATGGTGAGTCCTTGGTAATGCATGATGCCTGTTTTGCTTTTAACTAGAGCCAAATGGATGTTTCATGCAGTAGCTTTACGTAGCCAGGAGCTGTCATTCCATAGTCGGGCTTGAAGATGTGCCCTGTGCTCATGGTGGCGCATGGCAAAGCCCTTCAGCATGGGAATTGAGCGACTTGGAATGACCATAGACTCTACATGCTGCTTTGAGTATGAGAGAGTGGGTGACAAATGGGTCACTGCTGTGTCAAGGACGCTTCGTTAGCTCATGTCAGGCATGATGGCGTTGGCTGCCGGAGACCCGAGTCCAGGCGCCGTGTGGCATTGCAGTGTGACAGCTTTATGCGTCTTAGTAACTTAAGTAGGATCTCATTGGGTTGTTCTCACGTACTTCTCAAGGCTTTTTTTACCCCAATGTTAATTTAACTGCCTGCAGTTTCCTTCATTTTCCTAGATGGAGCTTAGATGTGCAGACCATCAATGTTTTATTTTATTTATTTTTTTCCTGTTCCACAGGCACCGTGCAGATTCAGGAGAGACAGAAGGTGGTGGAGAAACTCAGAACGAACGAGCTGTCGGAGATGAGAGGCGACTCACGTCTGTGCCAGTCTGAGCAGGATGTCGCCACAAAGAGCAAGGTCAGGAATGTGGACAGCGTTCTCACACAAACGCCTCAGATCCACCGCTCACGCGGTTCAAACACTTCCACAGCCTCGGTTTGCCACTAACGTTGTGACACACGCTGACGAAATGCTTGCTCATTTTGGCATCACATTATACTTTGCCTGTGTTTCCAGTTGCATCTCTGAAGGCTTCCTTGTGGTTTATCACGCTATCTTTTTGCTGTCGGCTTTATTGATTTCTTGATTTTTTTTTTTTTTTCTTTTCTAGTTTTTACCCTCCTGTCTTTGTCATGGAGAAAGTTGTTTTCTTAGAAACAACTTCCCTTCCACAACATGAAATGACTCTCTACTCATTTTGGAAAATCTTTTTTTTTTTTTTTTTTTTACGTGCAGTATGTTATACTCTGCATTAGTTTACCTGCAGTCATAGTGATATCAGGGTAGATGTTTTGTCACTTTAGAAGTAGTCAATTTTTTTTCTTTCTCAAGTAACCAAGAAAAGTATCGAATTGATGGCCAGTTTCGAAATGAAAATTCTATCATGTCACCTTAATTCCAAGCAGAGAGTAGCATTTCTTTGCTCCTGATGCCTCCTTTGCGAAACAAAACTGCATTTAACCCCTCGCAATCTTCTAAACGTCATGTCCGTCTCTGAGTGGCAAACCTGAGTTTGCAAAAGGGGCCTCTCCATCCTCACGCCGCTGTTTCCACACATCTAGGAAGTGGTTCAGCGGCTGCAGGAGGACCTAGAGGAAAAGAGCGACATGCTGTTGTCCCTGACAGGCATTATGGATAAGATAACTAAAGAGAACCAACAGCTTAGACTCAAACAGGCCCAGCTACAGGTAATTCTTGTTAATATTGTAGCTTATTAAACAGTAAGCTAATCAGAAACAGTGAAGTAAACAAAGAAAATGATAGCAACAGAAGAATGTTGTGTTATATAAAACAGAATTGCATTCCGGTGCAGCAACAAAATTCACCAGTGTTGGTTTTGTGTGAGCAATTTCTTTTGAATTGTATGTGCCATGTCCTGCCATTTTTGTTTAATTTTTTTGCTTGTTATGCATCGCATCTAACTGCGGGTAAGTGCTTTAGATACGACCATTTCACAAACAGGCATGGTGTGGGTCACATGACGCCGTGTAAATGTGCCCATGTGCTTATTTCCGGGTTTAGGCTCAGAAGGAAGATTTGTCCGTGCATCTACAGCAGACCGTGGAGCAGATGGAGGAGGTAGCATCTCATGAGAAGCATCTGACGACAGAAAATCGGCAGCTGAAAAGCTCCTTGGAACGCGAGGAAGAGTCCGTCTCCTCTCTCCAGGAGGAGCTACGCAACCTCCGGGCACAAATCAGGAGCCTGGAAGAGCAGGGAGAGGCAGCCGACGCTGTCCTATCAGAGAACCGAAGGCTGAAGGGTCACCTGGAGGACGAAAGGCAGCGAATCCGGAGCTTCCTCAGCCAGAAGGAGACGTTGATGGCGGAAGCCCAGATGCTTCGAAGGGAGCTGGACAAGGAGCGTCGGGCGACTGACCGTCTGAAGGAGGAGGTGGATCAGCTGAGTAGCAGGAAATCAGGAGCTGGGGGTATAGCCGACTTGGAGACTGAGGAGCTGCAGACACGTCTGCTGGAGCTGGAGAAGAAGCTGAGCTTCGAGCAGCAGCGCTCTGACTTATGGGAGAGGCTGTATGTCGAGACCAAGGAGGAGCGTGCGAAGGGAGATGACCAGCAGGGGGGGAAGAAGGGCAAGGACAGTGTGATGGGCAAGGTGAAGGAGACATTCGACGCCGTGAAGAATTCCACCAAGGAGTTTGTGCACCACCACAAGGAGCAGATCAAAAAGGCCAAGGAGGCAGT
This sequence comes from Mormyrus hasselquistii, assembly GCA_026779605.1. Taxonomy (NCBI): domain Eukaryota; kingdom Metazoa; phylum Chordata; class Actinopteri; order Osteoglossiformes; family Mormyridae; genus Mormyrus; species Mormyrus hasselquistii. Next base: position 8,504,102 of record JAODKE010000007.1, on the reverse strand, counting down.
CAAGGAGAACCTTCGCAAGTTCTCTGACTCCGTCAAGTCTACCTTCCGTCATTTCAAGGACTCAGCCACACACATGTTCGACAAGGTTCGCCGACCTCATCAAAGGAGATTCCATGAAAGGAAGGATCCTAAAGCTGAACATTTTGAGAAGCAACAGGAATGTTCTAGGGAGTCCAAGTCCAAAAACTCTGACTCCTGGCCCCAAAAGCCTCTCCATCGACACCCAAGAAAATCAACTGTTGATACTTTTCAAGTAGGTTCCAACACACGGAAGTCAGGAAACCATGCTGCTCAAGATTCAGAAGAAAAGGATTATAGCAGTACTTCCAAGGGCTGCTCTGGTGTGTTTGACTGTGCTTATCAGGAGTCCATGAGCCTCTTCAACAAGGCTCTGGATCCCATCAGGGCGGACGAGTTCAACCAGCTGATCCACAGCTACCTCCAGCAAGAAGTGGACCACTTCCACCACTGGAGGGAGCTGGAGAGCTTCATCAATCGCTTTTTTCACAACGGCGTGTTTATCCATGACCAAATGCTGTTCACAGACTTCGTCAGTGGTGTGGAGGACTACCTGGAGGATATGGATGAGTACCAGCGCTATGACGATGACGTGTTTGAAGATCTTGATGACTATGTCTACAGGCACTTTTTTGGAGATACCTATTCAAAACAATATGGGCCTAGGTGAGTGTAATTTACACAGTGTAGCGTGCATGGTTCTTATTTTTGGTTAACATTTTTGAATAGGTTGACTTTTTAAAAAATGAAGTGGAATGAAATGTATTGTGGCCTAGATGAATGATCTAGAAAAGATAAAGGGTACCCTCTTGCATGCTTTTGGCGGGAGAGGGGGGTTCTCTAATATGCTTCGAGCGATGCTTCTTTTCCAGTTGCATGACTGCGTACTCAGTGTACCATGCTTTTCTGTTTGTTGATAGGTCGGAAAGTCAGTAATTCCTACACATTCAGTGAATGCTCTGCACGAATTGTGAAGATTAAAAAAAAAAAAAAAAGACACGGCAGACTGAAGGGGGAAACATTTTGCTATGATGTTTGTTTATACGTGTGGCTGCATAAACGTATGTATATACACATGTATGTGTATCTGTGCGCGTATTATCTCTGTTTGCAAATTTTCAGTAGACCCCTTGAAAGGCCCGTGTCAAAAAGTAATGAAGACGGACAGACATGGCACCGGTACCAGCGCAGGCCTCTGCGGAGCCACCCTCGTCCCCCGGCAGAGAGGAAGTGGAGCAGGTCGGCCCGTGGCTCTGAGAGGCACGTGCCAAACGTTAAAATCCAGCTGGGGCCGGTGCCACTTGATCCAAAATATTAAAAAAACAAAAACCTTAGTTTATATAAACATTTTTTCCTTGAATTTCTGTCATTGCTACAGTTCATATTATAGATGTGTTTGAGGCAGATATTTTAATTTCTTCCTGTTTTGTGATTTTTTGCACAGTTTCTCTTTCCAAATGGATTTAGGAATGCAACCCTATTGCTGGCTGACTGATCTCCTTTTGCTGTGCAGTGCGACAGCACTGGGTTGGTTTGCTAATTGTGAAACGTGTCTTTTGTTTCATACGAGTGGCATGACTCAGCGATGCAGAATTGTTGCAATATTGTTTTGTAAATTATTGACATTGAGATCAATGCGTTTTAATTTGCATTGTGGGGAATAGTTGTGAATTCCTTAGTTTTAAAACATGAAGGTTAATTAGTACCTGTTAATGCTTGCGTCTTTGACGAAGTCTGGCTCGCAATGCAACGCTCTGAAATCGCCAATGACTGGAAGACTTTACAGATTCTGTAAGTGAACAGCACTTATTTTTTACTGTGTAAATCCAATCTGAAAGAAAAAAGATTTGACTATTTATTGTAATAGGCTGGCCCGAGTGTTGAGGTTTCATTTGAGTAAAACATAGGATTCTGAAATATTAGCTTCAAATTAGAACTTAGTCATTTTTTTCCAGGTAAATTTTCCTTCCGTTCTACTAAAATGAGCAAAACTTACTTTAAGTTTTAAAGCACTATAGCCCAGAATTCAAAGAATGGTTTGTGACCAAAAGAATCTGAAATATACATTTGACTCTGCTTGGATTTTAACAGGATAACAGCTTAAATTTAGTCATCGTACAAATAACTTTAAGCACTTGTAGCAGAAGTTTATCTTACCAACCATATTGTGAGAACTGATACCCTTTTTGCCATCCCTTTAAATAGATAATCATCCGGAAGTACAGAGCTGACGTTTATTGGCTTAGGAGTTGTTTTTCTGTGCTGTCATTAATTTTTAACATTCCAGTAGTGGTTTGTCTTCCTTGGGCTGATGGAATTTCCTTTAGATTGCAATTAGGAAGAAAAAAAAACTAGACCGTAGTTGTCTAATAAAACTGAGTTTATCCTGTGGCAGTTTTCTTTCCATTGTCTGGATGAAAATAAGCAGATGTGTATAAAAGTAAAGCAAGGCTTTCCTGTGACAGTGAAACTTTGTAAGATGATTTATTGTGCTACCACCAGCGGCTCATGCATGAGCTTTAAAGCTTATTTGTTTCATTTATATTTTCATGACCTCCTTCTGCTAAGGTTTCATATTTCCAACAACCAAACAACTGATCAGATGAAACAATTTAAAACACAGTCAATAAGAAAAGGATGTAAACAGTTTCACTACATTCGACTTGGTGTCAGTCAGCTTATGACAGCTGTTTAAAGGTAGATCAGCTATTTAAAAAAACAGAACACAAAAAAATCCTCCCCGTTATACAGCTCGCACAGCAGGTTTTGGTTTTATTCTCGAAGTCAATGCCAGGCTGATTTACATAATTAATCAGAGGCATCGTTCAAAGTCCTTTCATAAACAAAGATGAGTCCTCCGACCCGACCATCAGGAATATGGGTATGGAACACTTCCTTCTGTCGTACATATTTATTTACTTCCAAGAATGTAAGGATTTCCTGGAGGAGAAGACACGAATACAAATGATCACCACCTATACATGTTGCAGACTCTATGCATTAGTACAATTGCGCAAAAACAAACCGTACCTTCTCCAGTACATCAAACAGCACGAGGTGGGAGGGAAGCAATGCCTGCTGGGTAAAAGTGACTTCCAGCCAATGCTTCGGGTTGGCATAGAATAAGTCCGCCTCATCCACGTAACTCTTGTTTCCACTGAGGTCAGGAGGACACTCCAAGAACTGCATTTTGATAGGGCAGTGGATGTGGCTGCGTGTGATATTTTAAGGAGTCAAAGTTCAGACTGAACTATTAAAATTTCACAATGAATATATTTACATGTTGGGAGAGAACACGGAAAATAAGCATGCGTTCGTCTTATTAGGGAGGCACCTGAAGTATGACGTGTGAAGCCCGTTACCTGTAGAAAGGTGTTGAGTGACAGGGCATGAGAAAAAGGACGTCTGGGTGAGGACTGGCAGTGTGACACAGTTGCTGGAGGTGGCCCATGACGTCTAGCACTCCACGCTGATGGACTAGTCCCGTGTACAGAGCAGGGAGCAGGTTCATTAGCACCAAGGCACATGCTGCTGTTCTCCTCCAGGACTTCAGGCTGGCCAGGGAAAAACCTGAAGCCGAGACCATGGTGCTTGATATGCAAAGAGGATTAGCACGGGGTGTCCTTACTGAAATGTTTATGAAATCTGTACAAATGCCTTTTTCCATCAAAAGTTAGCTTAGAACTTATTGACATTCTATTGCCATAGCACACGTCATTAGCTTAATCAATGAGACTGCGAAAATAAGCACTTCTTAAAAATGCACAGGACACAGTACAAATTAATCCACATACTAAATGCAGCAACTGAGCAAATATCCTCAGCAGTTTTGACCCCCAGTGGGTTGATGCTTTGTCATGCTTTCAGGAAGGTCACCGATGTTCAAAAAGTAGCGTTTTTTTTTTTCCATTGAATGTGGGAGAAGAAATCTCGCAGTTTTGGTTCCATTGGTGGTTTTGTAATTTTGCATAATGCAGCGTCTCAGCACTCACCACAAAACAGCATGCAGAAGGGCAGCACGGGGTAAACAAAGCGAAACTCCTTGTGTGGCAGCAAACTAGACGGAAACACAATCGCAAAAGACATCAAAGGGGCCATATTGAGGACAGCGATTTCATCTATCAGCGGTCTTCAGCAGTCTGTAACATTTCATACATAGTATATAATACAGATAAATCCTCACATACCTATAAATTAAGACTGTCCAAATCACCGCTGCCAGTAGGATCCTGTATCTTTTTGGTGTCAGCGTGCAACCGTGGACGAAGAGGAGGAGATGAGGGCCAAGAACGACAGGGCAGCCTTGCGTGAAGTACCAGTGCCACGGGTGAGAGCCGTAGAACTCGGCCACGTTATGCCAGATGTTAAACCTGAGGAAGTTCAGCTGGACCAGCGTCCACTAAGGAGAACGAAGCAATGAATTGTTGGGAATGTCTTATTTTCAAGCATGGTGTAAGAAGGGATCAAGTCCACAATGGTCAAAATTATACAATAACGTGCATATAAGTACACATCACACACATATATATTTACCTTGCCATAGAGTATGCAGTCTAAAGCTGTTGACAACCCCAGTGTGAAAGCCCTGGAAAATGAAAGAAAATAAATACATTTTCCATTTGAATTCAATAGACAGGCTAATTAAGTGATGATGGCAGAATGGACTGGAGACATTACATACCCTATAGGAAGTGCATGGTTCATTATAAGCTTCAGTTTGTCATCTTCCTGGAGGAAATGGAATCCCAACAGGGGCAGCCACACAATAAGAGCTGTCGGACGAACAAGGATTGCCAGTGCGACCAAACTTAAGTACTTTGAACTGAAAGAAATTAAATTATATTTTAAATATAACCGACAACTCCTATTATGCCCAAAAATGACATTTTATATGAATTCTATTTCAATGTTAAACCGAGCTGAACTCCAGAGAAGCCAATGAGCATTAGCGCTCCCTCACTGCACCTGCTGTGTGACTTTGAGCCAGGTACTGGATAATAACAGAGGGCCAGAGTGGTGAGGATGGTTTCCATGGTGTTTGTCAGAGTCCTTGTGCAGCAGTACCACGTGAACCACGAGGAAAGCTGGCAGAAGTACTATGGGGAACAAAACAAAAGCCATGTGGTGCTACATCAGACAGTTTCCCTGCCGCTCTGTAGGACGTCTCCATCCTCTCGGCACACGGCATCCCTAAAAATGCGTGACAGTCCCTTACCGTCCATCTGGCAACATCACGATGCTCCAGTCTTCGGACAAGAGCATAAAGTTTGACGTCAGCCATGGCAGCGAGGAACGCGTGTATCAAGCGAGGTGACCACACCTGCAGTTTCCAAAATCATATGGCTGGGGAATAAGAAAAAGCCTGCAGCTCCCTTCACCATGAATTAAGAAAGTGCATGACAGTCACAAACTAACCAGCAGTTGAACGCTGTCGTAGCCCAGAATGTGTAACATCTTGTACAGTATAGCAATGAGGACTGGGTAAGAGTGACTCCGGATCCTCTCAGTCCATTCCCAAGTAAGGTAACCATAGGTGAGATATTTAAGGATTTTTACGAAAGAAATGGAAGTAGTTTGAAAAGAATCAAGTATTTTAATTCTAAATTGTACAGCATCTAAGTGAACATTATTTATTTTGAAGCTGTATACTGCATTTTTGCTTGGATTTCGTTTGCAGCTGAAAGGATATCCGAAAACCATGCGATGGGAAACTTCAAGGGACTGCCAGTATTCATCAGGAACGTAGCTGCTCTGCACCAGAAAGCAGTTTATAAGCCTAAATCCAACCGTGAAACCAATGATAGCGAATCCTGAAAAATAAATACATACGTGATACATACGTATAACGTCGAGAGGCGATATGCTTTTTCACTATGAACCCTAAACTCTGATTATTATTATCATCCTTATTACTATTATTATAACTATTATTATTATTATTATGCTGTTGAAAGTATAATATAACCGAGTGCAGATATTTCGAGGTACGTGAGAAATCTGTA
>JAODKE010000007.1:8462572-8486808 GCA_026779605.1 Mormyrus hasselquistii | reverse complement strand
GTAAATTCTCAATTAAAGGAGGAGAACTTTCAGTGGAGAACGATAGGAGTGTCCACGTTAAACTTAACGTGCCAAGCATTTTGTTTGGTTTGCACACTCCTATAAGATAAATATTTAACAAATGTGCCAAGGAAGAATTCTGGTGTAGGAGCCCATGGCTATGTACGCCATTCACGTTTATTCCTGATGCCCAGTGTCAGCTACCAGCAAAGTTTTTATTTTGCTTTTTGGTCAAGTGCAGGGTTCCATTTGTCCAAATTCTTGAGATGAATTTCCAGCTCTCTCATGCAGGCTTGGTTGTGTTAAGGGATGGTTTGGCTGCAAATCCTGTTCTGTCTACATGCTGTAGGTATATAAATCCAACGGTCCGGATGGGGTAGCGGGAAAAGGCCAAAGAATCCATATTCAGCTGTGGGACACAGCGGGACAGGAAAGGTGGGGCACGAATGGGACATGTCCGAAGCTTCCAATGTGACTTACCCATCCACTGATATGTCATCCTTACATGAGGCCAGATCATTAACAGAAGTGACCTTTTTGTGACCTCAGGTTTCGGAGCTTGACGACAGCTTTCTTCCGAGATGCCATGGGATTTCTTCTATTGTTTGATCTCACAAATGAACAAAGCTTTCTCAATGTCAGGAACTGGATGAGTAAGTCTCCTTAAAATCATTTAGTACAACGTTTCCCAATATGGTGCTCAGGGACCCACAGACAGTCCATGTTTTTGCCTTCTCCCAGCTCTTGGTAGGAAGCAAAAATGTGGACTGTCTGACAGGGAGGTCGGAGGGAGCAAAAACATGAACTGGCTTGGCAAACACTGATTTAGTGTGTTCCGTATGATACTGAAAGTGCATCGACAGGTGAATTTCACAGGGCACCTACTCCAGCCTAACCTGATGAGAATTGCTCTTCCACCTTCCAGGTCAGCTACAGATGCACGCGTACTGCGAGAACCCAGACATTGTGTTGTGTGGTAACAAGTGTGACCTGGATGAGCAGAGAGCCGTGAAAGAAGAGGAGGCCAAGGAGCTAGCAGACAAGTATGGGTATGCATCCTCCTGTGGCCCTCAAGAGGGCTGGGGCGTAGAGGAGTGTTCCCAAGGTGGGGCCCAGCGAAACTCACACAAATCTGAGCATTTGCTATCCATCTAATGTAATGTGGTCGGCAGTTTCTGTGTGTGTACACTTCATACTCGGATCACACAGGGAAGTTGCTTTCTTCTCTCTACTTGCACAATATATGTCAGGCGCCATGTCCTGATTCTTGATAGGTTGCACCTTTCAAACATTACTTTTCCTGTTTTTCCCAGCAATAAAGTGCTGCAGTTGATTGAGATTTATGCTGTTTACCAAAATAAATGTTTATGATTACTATTTGTACATTTTCTGTGTCGTTTCCATATTACAGTAAATAGTAGGTCATTTTACTGTTAAAATAAATTCACAATAGGGGATTAAAATGAGTATATTGTGTGATGGGTGGTACATTTACTTATGAAGGAATTTGTGCTTCCAGACCTATTTTTGTAAACTCCCTCACCCCCATATGTTCAGTAAAGGTCAGCTGCCACAGTTGGCTAGGTATGACTCAAATATCAGGTCTGATCACAGAATTTCATAGCAGACAGCCTTACCCGAACCTCAGCTGCCACTGAAGTGCAGGTACTCTGAAACAGACCAGAGGAGAGGCCTCACCTTACCGATGATGAGCAAAATCGCAGTGATTGTGATGTGGCTTTGTGTTGATTGGCGATTGGAAGGCTCAGGGTTTGTTCCCATCCGTGAAGTATTTGTTGATCACCACTGAAGCTGGTCAGGGGTTTCATAAGGCAGGACTGAACACATTTTGTTATTGTCAGTAAGAGTCATTCCACTCTCTTAGACTAATTGGTTGCTATGTTTTTGTTATGCTCCTCAGGAGATAAGGAGGTAGTCAGTAACATTTTTTGGTGAATAAGACTTAAATAATCCTTTGTTTTTCTCTCTCTTCTCTTTGTGTAACCACGGTTCCCTGCAGAATTCCCTACTTTGAGACAAGCGCGGCAAACGGCACCAACGTGATTCAGGCCGTGGAGGTTCTGCTGGACCTGATCATGAAGAGGATGGAGCGCTGCGTGGACAAGTCGTGGATCCCAGATGGCACGGTGAGGTCAAATGGGCACAGCACCACCGAGAAGACGGCAGAGCAGAAGGAGGAGACGAAAGGCAAATGCAGCTGTTAAGAGTATGAAAGGCTGGCAGGGCTGACTGAGCAGTGTTCGCATGTAAGGGCCCCATCGCCAACACTGGGGAGAGCTGGTACTACAAAGTACTACAGTGTGTCGCATGTTTACCAACCATCGGCACTGGGAGTTCTCTGCTAGGCAGGTGAAAAGTGGGATTTGCTAACATGTATGTCCACCAGTTACATCAAGTTAATGTTGCTCATCAGCACTAATTATGGGTCCAAAGGAAATTGTCAGTTATTTCGATGTACATACAGTTTGGTCCATAAGTATTTGCACCATGACACAATTTTTATAATTTCCTCTGTACATGTTCACGATAAATTTGAAATTAAGCAGTCAAGATGTGATTGAAGTATATACCTTAAGCTTTAATACCAGGGGTTTAACAAAAATCTCGTGAGGCGTTTAGGAATTGAAGACATTTTGAAATATACTCCCCCCATTTTCAGGGACTCAAAAGTAGTTGGACAAACTAACAATATCGTAAAAATAATGATCATTTTAGTACTTGGGTGCAAATCCTCTATAGTCAATGACTATCTGAAGTCTGGAACTCAAAGGCATCAGCAAATGCTGGGTTTCCTTCTTGGTGATGCCTCATCAGACCTGTACTGCAGCTGTTTTCAGTAGCTGCTTGTTTTTTGTTGCTCGTTCTGCCTTTAGTTTTGTCTTCATCAAGTGAAATGGATGTTTAGTTAGGTTGAGGTCAGGTGACCAACTCTGCCATTGAAAAGTATTCTCCTCCTTTGGCATGAAAAACTCTTGGGCTACTTTCGTGTTCTGCTTTGGGTCGTCGTCCCTCTGTATGGAGTAGTGCTGCCCTATCAGTTTTGCAGCATTTGCTGAATCTCAGCAGTGTTATTCACTTTGAAATTCATCCTGGCGCTTCTGTCAGCAGTCATAACATCAGTAGATACTAATGATCCAGTTCCACTGGCAACCATATGTGCTATCCCATAATACTGCCTTCACCCTGTTTCACAGATGACGTGGTATGCTTTAGGTCATCAGCCGTTCTTTCCCTTCTCCATACTTTTTTAAACTCTACAAAGCTTTCATGAAGTCTTCGTTTGATTGCAGACTTTGGCAATGATGCGCCTACATCCTTGAGAGTGTTCAAATTAGTTAGATGCTGTGAGAGGGCTTTTTTTCACCAAAGAAAGCATTCTGCAATCATCCACCACAGTTTATTTCGTTAGAATTTGGACAGCCCACACCTGGCTGTGAAACAGCTTATTAGTCATTGTCCAGTTAATTTTTATCGGGATGTAATTTATAAATTTGTTAAACCCCTTGAAATTAAAGCTGAAAGGCTACACTTAAATCACATCTAAATTGATTCATGTCAAATCCATTGTGGTGGTATTCAAAGCCATAATTATGAGAATTGAACAAATTACCAGCATTCGCCAGGTGTACACCTTGCCTACCTGTTGATTGTGAATTTAGTTTTTCAGAAAAATTGATTTCTTAATGTAATATTGCTTAAGAACAGGATCTGCTCCACCACTTTCCAAATTCTTAATTTTTAATGAAGTATTCTATAGCAGTTCAATTCAGTTATATAAATAGAAGGAAGTAGGTCTAGATTATTATTATTTTTTAAGAAAAAACAAAAAAAAACAAGGATTATATTATTTCAAGTGCCAAGTATAGACTGTATGAGGGGCAATTAAATACAAAAATCTTACTGTTTATGAAAATGAAGTTAGGGCTGTTTGGTGTGAGCACAACGAAAGCGATGAACGACTTACTGATGAACTGTCCGTGTAGGAACCACTCGTTAACCATGTTCACTAGAGCTGCTCCTGTGGGGGTTAACTTTTTTAAATTTTATTTTTTGTACTGGTTTTATAGTTATAAGACACTGAGCCATTTTCAGTGTAAATAGTTATAGACAGGATTAGACATTGGGATAAACTCACAAAGGAAATATCGGAGAAATCTGGAATATAAAACCGTGGTCATCGGCTGTCTTAATCGCGACAGGAAACCCACGCACGATATAGTGCTGCCCTCTGCCGGTTTTTTAAAACCAAATCTGAATATCTCTTGAGTTTAAAGCTGAAATGTGATCAATGCATTAAATTAGCTGCGTTCTAAGTACATTTGTACGGCAGTTTTTAAAAGGTCTGACAAAGGTTTTGTGAGCTGTTTTGAATCTACCATTGTGTTTGTTACACTGTTTCACTGCCTAAACACACTTTATGCCAAATATGTAAACTGTATTCCTTATTCAGAAGATGCTTGTATTTTATTTATCAAATCATTTTCTCTCCTGAAACCTCTGTACATGCTTTAGGCCTGGGACATTGGATTGAGGAGGCAAAGGTTGTCTGGAATTTGATATTTATCTTGCCTGCATAAAGTTAGTTGACACGTTTTTGAAATTAATTTAAAATTATTGATATAGGCTGACCGCATATTTTACACTAGTTTTTTAGTGAATACTTATGTTATGCCTATATATACAACGTGCATTTACTATTACTGTTGTTGTTATCAATAAACTTAGGCACAGGACAGCTGCTGATCGGCCTATAGGCGAGTAGGTTCCGGTAGCATCTCAGACAATTCACTATTTACTTAATGTTCCATTGATTTCAATACGGCAGGCACAGAGTTAATAAAAGATGTTAGCCATTGTAAGCACCTTGATGTTAATAAATCAAATAAAATGCAAATTGGACATTGTTTTTGTTTTATTACTTTTGCTGTGCTATTTTATAAATACCATGGTTTCAGCTCTAAGCAGACATTTTAATGCATTATTCTGGCGCCGTGGTTTTTTTTTTTATTATTTTTTTTATATAAATTGGCTTTTAGTCATTGCTTTCTTGCAGGTCAGTATTATCTATTACTCTTTCTTTTTAAAGGTAATTTTAAGTACAGCACTGTCTGGCTTGCATGAAAATGTCTGCATTACACACGTGATTGTGTTAGAATAAAGCACACTCAATTATTTTATGAACCGACGGAGTCCGTAGAACCGCAGAAGGTGACGCCATTCTGTCGCGTGCAGTCGAGCTATTCGCGCCTCGACACCTCGGCGTGATTAACTCGATCTGAAGTAAGTGAAACGTACATTTATTCATTTTTTTTTACTTATTAGTGTTGTGTATTATTATATATATATCTTTTTCTATAACAAACTTGACGGTAAGCTATACAAATAAACGTGCTGAACAGAACTAGATTTATGCGTTTATGAGTCGCGTAACCGTTTAATATGAGGGACAGAAAAGTAATTAACACAATTATGCCCATATTTGCCGACTTATTTAACATACTGGCGAGTGTAATTGAGTAGGTTCATATAATTACATTAATGGAGTAACCAGTGTCATAGTTATTTACATAAATGGACAGGGAATAGCATTTCACTTCATTTTAGGACATTATACACTATATACATTTAAAATGAATAAATATTTGTTTATTCAAATTATAAACAAAATACACCATGGTAGCCTTTTTACAATGAACGTGAAAATACAATATCCTTATAAAAAATAGTAATTTGGACTAGAAATACTATTTACTGTCTACATTAGACCGTAAATATGAAAACAATTTTTAATTTGATCAAGTATCATGATGGAGTATCACGAATACATGTCTGACATTCGTAACAAACTTGATAATATAATGAAAATTTGGTGATTTATGGTGATTATAATTGTGGATAAACCTCTGCTTCTATAGGTGGACGTGAAGAAGGAGTGACTACCCCGTACCAAAATGGCGTTTGCATTTACGCATAGCGCCAATGAACAGCAGTGACCAACGCGGCGCCTATGTGTGTGATATCTATGCTTTACATACAAGACTCGAATTGTCGTGGGATGCACGTGGATGTCACTCCCCGTGGTAAAAAAATGACACCACCATGCCCCTAAATTTTTCTGTGTATTATCATTCACATTAGGGTAAATCTACCGACTATGTCATTGGTTTAATTCTACACTACTGCCAGTTTTCAATGTCATTGCTGCTTTTCTCGAAGTTCTCCTTATCAAAACGAAAGAATAAGAAAGAACAGTTAGCGATCAGCGCCCAGGTGGCTAGGCGTGATCGTGCTTTCGTTCGTATAGCCTACTCTGCGTTGTGAAGGAGAGTACTAATTAGTTAGTATTGAATTTGAATCCGACTCACGGCAGTGTCAGAGAGCTTCGTTGGGCCCTTGAGCAATGCTCATAAACTCACGAAAAATGCTGGATAGACCCTGCTCTCAAATCCCAAGCTTCGTTTTCACCTCAATAGGGTGAAAAAAGGAGAGCCAGATTGGATTCTTTGAAAGCACAATCCAATATACTTGTGCATCATTTCAGAAAACATAATTCTGTTGTAAAGTACATACCACATCTTTTAACAAATGTTCTTTGCATTATAATTTAAATTGAGAAGGAGAACTATTTTATCTTACAGACTTCGTTTACACAAAATTTGTCGATTGTAACAAGCTAAGCAAATCTGAGACAAAAACAAAACCTCTTCCACTTCTTTGCACTGTGATGGTAATTGTTAGCCTTGTTTAACATACCAACTCTTAAGATTAATTTACCCATTGGTTACACCACATGAAAACTGTAAATGAACTGATGGGTTCCAGATAAATTCTCATTTGAGTATTGGTCTGGTTATGCCAGGTTAGGCCATTGTTATTTTCAGTGGTATAAATGCTGTCTTAAGTACTCATATTGGTACTTGGTTATCGGCAAGTATACAAATGTAAATACTCATATTTGGTCTGAAAAGAAAAGGTCCAACCTTATTATTAGCAACATATTCACCAATGCCAATGTGCAAACATGTCAAATCTGAAAACAAACATCAACTTTCATTGCGTATTTGCAATGCTGTGGTGAAAGTAGTGTTCTGTTTTATCGTAAACATACACGCCTAATTACAAGGCTGGTGTTATAATCCAAGGACCAAATATTTTCTCCTAGCCTTTCATTTTAATGTATCTGTTTGCTCTTTATTGGTTTCTTTAGTTGGTTTTCTTTTTTGTCGTTTTAAACTGATCCTGTTGAAAGCCATAGATTGAAAACCATTTTCTGCTGGTTTTAGCTTAACTTTTTGTTGACCTACCTTCAATACCCTAACAGCCCACTAGGGGGCCGTGGCCCACAGGTTGGGAAACGTGGTGGAGACCAACAGGTTCGCGACAGATTCCTGCCTTAACATGTTAGTGATTTATGTTGAAATAACTAAAGGTTTATTACTTAGAATTTACTGAAAATGAATCAAGTATCTGTAGACACTGATAACTCTTTAAAATTTTAGAGATATGTGTTGGCATTGAGTTTAAAGAATCTCAGACTAAAAACTTCAAAAAGTAGGCAATCAAAAGATATTGTCAGTTACTATATTTTTTAAAAAGTACATCTCTGACATCAAGACTGATCCTTAGATTGCATTATGTGTTGGTGTCCAAAATATAAAACAATATTACATTATAATATAAATATAATTATATTACAGCTTGCTGTTATTACAGCTTGCTGCTGTCAATGCAAAGCCAACTCCAAGGCTGAGTACAGCAGTGCCTTGATATCCGTGGGGTTACGTTCCAAGACCTATAAATAAAAGCAAAAATAAAAATGTTGAAGGATAGAGGAAAATATATAGGTGGAACACAGAAAAGGCTAACTGAAGAGAAATACTGTAAAGTGTTAGAAGACAGGGTAAAGTTGACTAAAATGGCGTCACTTTTTATCGGTTATCAAGGTACAGTAACAGCAGATGTAAGTGTCCTATGTCAATATACATTGGTATACTGATATATTTTTAAATGAGATGTATGAAATGAATACTGTTTATATCAATATACGAATTAGGGCTGTCAAAGTTACGCACTAGCAAAAAACTCATAACATCAAAACATTCAGTTAGTGTCTCCTGGGGAAGCTGATGGAGGGGAAAGACGAGGAATCGTTACTTTGTTGATTCCGTTTTTAAACATTGCCAGACAGCTCATAGAATAAGAGATTTTTTGTATTTTTTGTAACAGCTTGTCCTATTCAGGGTTACAGGGTAAAAATGTCATAATTTACAATATTTGTTTTATTTGTTGAAGGCTTATACCATAAATGAAGATTTTTTTTCCCTGGTTATCAAGCACACTTTTGATGGTTGCTAGGCTTCTGTGTTAAATCCATTAGTGATATAGGTTTTAGATTTACATTATTTGTTTTATTCCCAAATGTTCACTGAACTACTTTGAGAGCATCATAATAAACTGACTAATATTGTGTGTATATTAGCCAGGAGGTAGCACAGTTTATCTCATTGCCTAGTGATATCATTTGTTTTTTGTCAGCATCAGTCCCTACAATGTCTGTCATTTCCCTGGTTGGCCAGCAGGTGTCACAGATCATCCCGTTCCTTTCTATGGTTGGTGCCTTTCACTGTCTCTAGTTTGTTCCCTTGCTCCCTGAGCCACCATGTGGCTGAATGGGCTGAGCACGTAGCTGAATGCCGCTAACAACCATACATCCCATTCACGGTAGTCTAAAGGCTATCCCGCATGATGTAGCCTAACAAAAATGTCTATTTTGGCACATGTCTATGGTTTATCATCCTCAGAGATGTTCTGAGGAGTTTAGTATGATTTAAATAAAACATGGGTTGTTTGACCTACCAAAATGAAACCAATGTCACTGTTGACAAGGCAAGATAAGGTAAGATAAGACAATACCTCTATACATCCTGAAGGTAATTATTGTGCCAAGGCATACCTCTCATCGGATTTAAAAACTGAGCAGAAATAAAGAATACAATGCTGTACAAGAATAGAATAGAATAGAATAGAATAATTAAATTAAACAAGCAATACATACACAGTATAATACAAGTAGAATGCAGTATAAAGACATAAAGAATAAAAAAAAAATTATATGTAACTAAAGTAGGAGTGTGCATGTGCAAATTATGTCAAAAACCAGCATATCTAACACTTGTGCAGAAGAATGACATGGGCTATTAATAAACATTGGTAAAAACAGAATCCAAAAGTATCTGGAAACTGTCTCATGGATCCGGGGGTCTCAGAGAGCTTGGGTATGTTACTGTATTATTTTTGTATTTATATTTTAATGGGTTCATAAAGGGCATGTATGAACAGTGTATCCTGTAGGTTATGGTACCTATACACCCCCACAAAATATCCATACTTTGAGTTGTGGTGCGGCACTGACTTAAAGATAGTATATTTACCTTTATCAGTGGGCAGCTGATTTAGATGTAACAGTATGTTTCTGGTCTCAGAGGAATTAATAAATAGTGCAATAAAACCTATAGAAACTGGAACAGATAGTATATTTGGAGGCTTATCTTGAGAAGTTATTTCATTTATACATTGTTTTTGTCACGATCCGCTCCGTCCGATCCTCCCGTGTGCCACGCCCACCTCATTACCTGGTATTCCTGCCCGATTGTGTTCACCTTTGTCCTGTTAACCCCTGCTTGTCAGTGTATATGAGTCCACGTCTCCCCTAGTCTTATGTCGGTCGTTGAAGTAGTAATGTTCATTGTCAGTGGATGTTCGTGCTTGTCTACCGTGCTTCAAAATTAAACCCCGTTTCCCCGTCCGTCTGGCTCGTTTTGCTTCCTTGCCTGCTCGCCTGACAAGCGAACGTCACAGTTTTCTTTGAGGTTAATGTAATGTTTATTACTCCAGTCATTTGAATTTGAATTTTGCTTTAAATGTTAGTGATGTGACGTTTGTGAAAGATCCGATTCTTTTGAACAGCTATTCAGCACGAGCAAAAGGAACTGATTCGTACTCGAGAGCCTTTCTTTTATGAATGAGGCAGGATTTGTAGGTTACTGTTTGTAAACACATCATTCAAAATTTTCTGATAATTATCTGTCTGATTTGTGCTAAAATCTGTTTTGCTGGATAATTCCTTGTATTTTTTTAACTGTGTCTAAAACATGACAGTAAATTCAAAGTAGTAAATTCACTGACAAAACAGAAGGATATGGCATTGTATAGGCCTAATTGTATAATGTTTAGGATGCATATTACAAAGATAGGGACTTGAGTTTGTGACTCGAGACTGAGTCACATTCGAGTTGCTCTTAAATTGACATCTGACTCTACTTACAACTCGTTATGTTTTATTATAATCAAAATATCTAAAAATATAATCAGGAATATCTAGCTCATTCATTAAAAATGGAAGTTTTTTGTAATACTAACAAAAATGGGGGACTTGAGGTTTTGGATTTTGAAACACTGAACTACACTTTTAAAATCAAATGGATCATTGACTTCCTGAAAAATAACGATAGTTTGTATAATATCTTTCCTAATCATTTATTTGACTTGGTTGGAAGCATTCAGTTCCTGCTGAAATATGTTTCAATTGACAAACTCCCTGTAAAATTAGCCAATTTTCATAAACAGGCACATTTAGCCTGGAATTTAGTATACAAGCATAATTTTTCACTACTTAGGTGTTTTATTTGGAATAACACAGAAATTTTATTTAGAAATATTGCTTATATAATATTGCTTTTTTGATCATTTTTTGGTTTGATTTTTCTGCCCATGCAGCTGCTGAACTCTGAAGGTTAGTTGTTAACATGTAGTGAATTTCTTGAAAAATTTCAAATGCGAATGTCCCTCTGCGCACTCAGGAATGTGCCACAAATTCAACTCCATAGATCCACGGGACTTGTGTGTTGACTGCAGGGAATGCAGCAGAATGGCCTGCTGGGTAATTTCTCAGGCCCTGACAGTAATGAGTAAATGGGGCACCTGGATACTATCCCCAGGAGGAGAAGAATCACTTACTATGTGGTTTTCACATGCTGAAAAATCTTCTGTAATTTGATGTTTGAAAAATTGATTTCCATTCAAGGATTATTTAGAAGCAAACATGATTTAGATCTGGAGCCTGTTTATTTTAAGCGACACAAAGTCACCAAGTTTTTTCAAAGGTTTTTGATGGTAAGCTTTTTTTGATAAGGCACCTAATGACATAATGTTTAGACTTTTAAAGCTTTTGTTCCATTTTTAAAAATGAAAGTGTATGGTAAAATGCCTTGGAAAAGTAAATTCTGTGCAGTGTTAGTTTAACATTTTGTTTTCAGTGACTAGCAGGGAAGCACAGTGGTTCAGTGGGTAGTACTGTTGCCTCAAACCTGAACGGTTGTAGGTTTGATTACTATCACTGGCTGTATGTGTGAAGATTGCATTCTCTCCCTTGTGTATCGGGAGGGGAGAACCGATGTTTCTAAATTGCCTATAGTTAGTGGCTTTGTATATGAGTGTGTGCCCTGTGATGGACTGGCATGTCATCCATGGTGCCCTCTTGCTCATGCCCTGTGCTTCCTGGTACAAGCTCCAGCTGCATCATGATTCTGGATGAGTGGTTATGGAATATGGATAGACACTGAGTTTTGGATGGTAGTCACTGCATCGTGCAGTGTCAGTGTATTGCAGCTGTAATTTTAAGTTTGAAAAAGTTAGAAAGACCGATGTTAGTATTGCAAATATTTTTGGAAGTAATATGGCACATTTAAAGTGCTAGAAGTGGAAGAAATATGAAAAACTAGTTGTGTGTGTTTGTCTATGTGTGTGTGTGTGTGTGGTCCAGGTATACCTTACCTTGTGGGGACCAAATGTCCCCACAACATGATGAATACCCATTTTTTTACCGTATGGGGACCAATTTCCTGGGCCCGATATGGGAAAACTCTATTTTATAAAAATAAGTCATTGCAATGAAAAAACTAAAAATGCAAAATGCTGGTATTTTGTTTGGTTACTTATAGTTATGGTTAGGGCTGGGTAGGGGTTAAGGTTGTCATAGTTAGCATTAGCATATTACCATAGAAATGAATGAGCGGTCACCAAAAAGATATGATTACACAACTGTGTATGTGTGTGTCTGTGTGTTTGTGTCCATTGGTCGTGGTTGAAAGGATTTGGTGTATGTTTTAATGTAGAAAATCATATCCTCCGGCATACTTTTTGTGGGCGTGAAACACTTTTAAGCACTTTGGGAAAGAGGCCATTATCTGGACTGTGGTTTTTATTGTTAATAAAAAAATTTGAAGAATATTTAATATGAAGTGAGATCAGGTCACGCACATGATCTACTGATATGGATTTTCTAATTTATCACAGCATCCTGAGCGACTGCTGTCATTTTCCTACTATAATCGGAATTTGGAGTAACTCTAAGACCTAATGTATGTTATAAAGTCATGTTAGTTTCCCCTGCTTTTTTCAGTCTGTCTGTCATAATTCTGTCAAATCTAGTAACAGTGAAGAGTTTTAAACTATCCTTAATTTTCCTGATAGTCAGCCGTCATGATTGTTAAGCCAGGTGTCCTTTTCTTTTTATTTTATCGTTAAATCAGTAAGAGGAGCAGTCAGCTGTCTATATAAGAATGTTTCATTTTGTCCATGATCTGAGGTTTGACTAGTCTAACTGTTCAGAATTTGGGAGGCTCTCACAAACAGCCATTACATTTACCTTAAACCAGCAAATGCAGCTTTTCTTGAGTGCCTGTTTAGAAACACACATTAATCATGCTAATTAATAACTAACACATTTTCTTGGGCCTATACTGTATATCCCCCCTTGAATCCTATTTGCGTATTTCAATTAAGAGACTAGTCTTGTTTATTCATGTTGCAATCAATACAAAGTTAACATTCTTAGTAATCCTTGCTCTTTCTTTGCATCTGGTCCTGTAAATGTATAACCCTTGTGTCTAAAGCAAGGAAAATGTAAGTTGTTTGTTCAAATCAGTATTTGGGAAATACTTCCTTTGCAAATGTTCTTATGTAAGACTACTAAAAATGCATTATAGACGGTGGTAGCAATTACTGTGTTTTAGCTCACTCTTGTGAGCTTTAGTGATAATTTAAGTTCTTTATTCTGGCAATTTGTGGGGGAATGTATTGTTAAATGACCCAAGGGCAAAAAAGAAACAATATTATTGAGAAATAAGTTTTACTCTATTTGTACTGTGTACACTATATTTATTGAGATAAGGATTCCCAGCACAGTAAAGCTTCATAAATATGCAGTCTGACTAATGAATGGGAAATGCATGCAGTGCAACACAATTTCCTATTATAAAAAAGAGAAATGAGAAGTGAACATAGATCACCAGGGATTTGTGGGGTATTATAAACAATACAACAAATATATGCATACAATATTGCTTATCGAATGGCAGAATGTTTGGCAACATTTTCTATGACTACATGTATAACAATCTATTTGTAACACATAAACACATAACACATTTTAATACATTAATAAAGCATTATAAATGGGGCTATAAATATTTATAAGAAGCTGTAACACATTATAGCCATGTTTATTATGCATTATGAATGCTTTATGAAGCTTTCATCAATAACACACAAAAGATACCTTCATAATGCAGTACAAAGCATCCTTAATTACAATACTGGCTGTTGTAAGGCATTATGAAGGTATTTATAGTGCTTTACAGAGTAGAGCTTCAGTGGACCTTTTGAATTATTATAATCAACACTCAACAAATAACAAATATCAACATAATCTGTAATGACTGTCAATAGAAGATGCTGTAATGCGTCATTAATTCTTATACTGGCCATTATAATACATTATAAAGAATATACAACGTATTGTAGATGTGACAGCTTTATAGAAGTGACACAGAATGCTCTTGCTTATTCAAAAACCTTATTGCTTAGCAGTTACCTGTGTGCATGTGTGCCGAAAAGCCATATAGTGAAGAATTACGTAGACATAAATTTTGTCATCTACACCCAGTTTGCTATGGCTAGTAAAGATTATAATTCAAATATCTGAATTTTGTTAAAGAACAAGTTTAACCTTGAGTAGTTGCTTTAAATGTCATTCCAGCTTACTAGCTTGTGAGGTTATGTTGTGAGACCTTCAGGATAAACATGATTACTTTGTTTAAACTGGTATAGAATATAGGGATCAGTAGGCTAAATCCTTTGGGATTATGTAGTAACTTCTAGGTCATCTGCCAATAAAGATTGTTAATTAATGTATACATAAACTTTTCAAACTAATTGTCGTTAACTTTACTGGATCTGATCAGCAGAAACTCTTAGCTGGTGGAAACAGAAAACTCTTACTGAGGATGAAGAGGTGTACTTTTTTCACCCTGCTAGTTTTTTCTGACACTTTCAGATGAACATTGTTGGACATGTTAAATTGAAATGTTCAGCAATAAAACCTCATATATCTTGTTTTAGTATTAGGTAAGAATCTGTATTTGGTTCAAAATGAAGATTCTTGGTCTTAATTCCACAAGTGACAGCTACAAATTAAAGATAATTTCTAATGTTTCTGTTAGTGGTACCTTCTCAATTGGAACATATTTATCTAAATGTTCTATTTAATGCTGACCAGTGGAAAAACCATTGATTTTTGCTTTAAGGGCTGTAAATTGAACTTAGAGGTGAAGAATCCAAAATGGTGTGACAGCTGGTTATATTAAATTCAGACCCATGTTTTCGACGATCTGGGGAAAGAGGTGGCAGACACAGTGCTGTTTATGCAGGAGCAATCTTCTTGTCAAGAAACACCCCCAATATGGATGACCTTCGGATATGATCCACAGGCCTGTTATGACCAGTCTTGTGATTTTAAGCAACAAGGATGACATTCATGTTGGTCTGTGTGAGGGAGGTGGTTTCAAATGTTGAATGTTTTGTTGAATTGTTTACTTGCTTGTATGTGCTATCTGCCTGTGATGTGGTTTATGTTCCACCCATCCATCTGCTTGTCCTGTACTGGGGCTCTGGAGCGTATCCCGAAGACAACAGGCACTAGGAGGGGAACAACCTAGGATAGTGCGCCAACCCATCACAGGGTGCACTCATGCACCATTCACTCACACATGCACCCCAACAGGCAATTTGGTAACTCCAGTTAGCCTTAGCATGTTTCTGGACTGTAGGGGGGAAACCGGAGGAAACCCCACGATGACCTGGGAAGAGCATGCAAACTCCATACACATGGAACCCTAGTCCCAGAGGTCTGAGGCAACAGTGCTAATCACTGCACCACTGTGCAATGCACCACTGTGCTGTCCCCAGTATTTCCTTCCTTCAGATGAATATATAGATTCTCTAAATTTGATTGTTTTTTTTCCTCTAGCCTCATGCAAAAGCTGTAGGCAACAGTTCGATCTACTAATGATGGCTGAATATGTATTTCTGGGAAGTTCCTCTCATTTGGTGTCTCCTCAATGTACATATCCAAAGTGTCTTCTTACACTTTGCATTTTTTGTAGGTTTATATAAAAATAGCACTCATCTGCTTTTTCTCATTGTTGAAAATCAATGATACTGAGTTGAAAATCTGAAAGACAGACGAAGTGAGTTAGAGCGGGTCTTTCTCTGTCCCTGAAGGTCACATGATTGCTGTGCTGTGCAGTGTTGGGCTTGTCGCCATGGTTCCCTGCCAGAATGATGGTGAGTAGTGTCTGCAGTCTGGTCATCGGCCATCGGCTTACAAATGGCAGTCTGCGGTTGGGTTTCCCCACCATTTTTTTGGCACATCATCACTGAAACGAATGCAGACTTCATTAGCTGAGTGATATAACTACATTTGTTGTAAACTTGCCAGTTTTCTAATATTTCAGTTCCATGTGGAGCTGCTGTTGAGTTACTTATATTTCAAGAATCAAGTCTTTCCTATCTTCATCTTGTGGTTTTAATACTTGCACTGGTGTTATGAAGCTGTTTGAGATTAAGAATAACTGTTCGCTTTTATATAGCTCACTTTGGGTTGTTTGCCAGGTTGGGTTGGGTTAGTTTTCCACATTCCTGGGTTGCTTTGTATACATACTTACCATTCCTTGTTTCCCTCATTGTATCTGCTCTATTGTAAATATTGTTTGCTCTTAGTTAACCAGTTGCGGTTTTCTCATACATACATTGTGCATCCCATAGGTCTGGGCTATTCAAATCACGGTCCTCAAGGGCAGAGCACTGCTGCTTTTCCAGCTTTCCTTTGGTAATTGTTTATTAGATACATTAGATTAGAGGTCGGCACCACCCTTGTACATTTTATTTTACAATACACAATACAATACATCTATTTTTTTATATAGCGCCTTTCACAACAAAGTTGTCCCAAAGCACTTTACAGGGTTGTGCTGTGATACATAAAACATAATTAGAGAGAGATACAGAACGAGAAAAGGGAAAGAAAGAAATTGAATAAAGAAAGCCAGAAGACAAAGAAAGAAAGTAAGAAAAATGGAGGAGAGAAACCAAAAACTCCCAAGCAGGGAGGAAAAAAAACCTCTGGGGGTCCCAGGTCAACTGGCTTCCCCCCCGCCCCCCGGGGATACTAACATTACTGAAAATTTTGTAGTTAGGATTGTTGTTTAAAAACCAGATAGAATACATTATAAAACTCAGAGTAGGTATAGGGACGTTTTGTTTTGTTTTTTTCTTTTCTTTGGTGTCGTCTATAGGCCCAACCTGTCCTAGTACCACCCTGCATTGTATATACACCTAAATTATAGATAAAAAAACGACTTCAACATATTTCTGTCTTTTGTGTCATCTCTGTGTCCTTTCCTGTATCCGGCTGTGTATACTCCAGTCTTTTTATATTCCGAGTTGTAACAACTGGGAAAGATTCATCCATGGTCTTTGATAACTTGTAGGGGAATATAGATGTGCCAGGGTGTGGATACTCATACCAGAGTCCCAGAACTCCTTTGCTTTGTGTGAAAGCTTGAGACAGATTGTTCCATTGGATCCCAGGCAGCAATCAAAGGAAGGTATGCATTTCTGTGTGTGTGTGTGTGTGTGTGTGTGTGTGTCTGCCTCTGTGTGTGTGTGTGTGCGTTTGTGAGGCAGGTCTGTTGTCAATCACTGCCACTCTGGAGAAAGGTAAGGAGACCATGGTGGGAGGGTCTTAAGGTGATCGATTGTTGGGTCACAAGATGACACAGTGCTGCGGCCCTGACTCCTGGCTGAGGCTGGTGTTTTTGTTTGGGCTGCATGAGCACTGAGACTAGGCGGGATGCCATGCTGTTCTCCAATACTACTCCCAGGTAACCATGGTAACCTGCAGTGACACTTGTCTTTTGCATGCACTACCGGCCATTTTGCTCCCTGTGGTCTTTCTCCTTCCACGGGCCCTCTGATCTCTAAATGCATGTTGAAGGCAGAAAGATGCTGAGATGTGAAAACAACCTTAAATAGTCTATAAGGGTTTAATGCAGTGGTGGCATCTGTTGGCCCTTAGTGTGATGTCAGTATTGGTGTTGAATACTGCTGCACAAACACAAGTTCTGCTGTGTTTCAGGTGACTTCTGGTGGCTTTTAATCAGATTTAACCAGGTAATGCTTTGTAAATATGCTAACTGTTGATTCCAGCAAAAACAGACTACGAGCAGATATTTGTGTGTCTTCCAAGGGACACAATAGGTCTTTGGCGTATCTGAGTGCATGATGACAAGTCTGAAGGCATTCCAGTGATATTTGCCTGATTAAAAAAACATTGTAGTTATTCAAATGGGGAAAACCAACTTTGTTGCTCAATAAACATTTCATAATAAATATGCATGCATGAACTGAATGGGGGAATAATAGAGATCTTTCTCATGTGTAACAAACATTGCGATTTTTGTGCCGTGATCTTTTTTTTAAGCTAATAATCATTTTAAATCATCATTTTAAACCTTCGTTCCGCCTGTCAATCATCATTTACAAATGACTTTATAAACGTTTTGTTTGCAACCACCTGAATTAATCAGCACACAACGCTGCCCTCAATTTTTTTTTTTTTTGCATCCTCACACTTATTTTTTTGTGTGAAAATGGGCTAATTAGTGTCTAACTAAGACATTTCTTGCCCCCAAAAAGCACATGAGCGGCGTCCACCGAACCCTGGAGCACAGTACACATTTAACTAATGATGCATTTCATCATGCTGAGTTTAATAAACGCAGCATGCGTGCTGGGCAGCAGATTTCATCCTGAGCTATGCCTGTAATTAGAAACGGGCCCTGGGTTTACAGAACCGCACAGGGTTAAACGCTATCCGGCGGGTCAGCCCGGTGCTCCCTGTTTAATGTGCAGTTAGGAAAGTTTAAGCCTGTCTGTTTGATAAAATGTTAGGTGTGCATGCAATGTGTGTGGGAACCTACAGAAGCACATTTAGCAAAATAACAGTGATGTTTGTAAACCTTAAAGTGATCAAAAGCTTAGTGAATGGCAGGGGGTTGTGAGGCCTCTCTGCCTGTGATCGGCCACATTTCTGTTGGGCCCTTGAGGCAGGTTCTTAATTCTCTGAAAAATGCTATAGCGGAGCTGGGAAATTTGGCTTGTACTGCACACAGAGCTCAAGCATCACTCTGAACTGTATAGGTATGGGTATAGCTTAAAAACAAAGAGCAAGACTGGATATGCAAAAAAAAAATGCATGCCATTGTATTCTTACAGCAAATGAAGCTTCATTTAATTTAAATTGATTAGGCAGAGATTAAAAATGCAGGAAATGGGTCAGTGAACTGCGATGAAATGTCTTCTGCTTCGATGGCCGCTCACAGCTGGTCAACACTTCACTTACCAATGAAAAATACTACAGACATGACACGCACTGTTATTTCCTGTGAAACAACATTTTTAAATATACCATTTGTGTTTGAGAAACCTGACACATGTACTCCCAAGGGCCATGCAATTGTTTGCATTTTGAAGCTACAGAGGGCAATTAAAGCTATTGCTATTGCGGTCCTGTAAGGCCTCCCTTCTGGAGGGTGTCTGGGTGCTGCCTTCAGCTTCTCTGACTGAGAGGACCTAGTGCTGATAATCTTTACACTATGATGCTTTTGGATAGATCGCCCCTGTTTCTAGCACAGAATGCTCTCTCTAAAAATCTTGGCGCTGTGATGCTTTTTGGGAAATGTATCTCAGAAATGTCAAGATCCTGAGGTAGCTAAATATCTATCTAAAAAGTAATGTTAGCCTTATAGTGATGCATGACATATTGGATGATTGGGGGTGATATTCACTGAAAAGCAAGATATTGGCATTGGTCTGATGTGTCAATCTTGACCGATACTACCAGCCAATAGTTAAACCTTTGCAGTTAGCGGCACCAGAGCTAAAGACACAACTACTGAAATAATGGAGATGCTCTAGTTGAACAATCAGCCATTTTCTGTAATGGAGGATGACAGATTTTGTTGGCTCATTTGAGGCTTAGAAGAGGCCTCAAAGTACCGGCCCGTGACATGTCTAAAATATATTTTTAAATTTACAAATTCATCTTTGATTTCCCACCGAATAAAAAAGTTATGTGACGTCATTCCGCTAATTTGCACCAGCAAGCTTGGCAAGTTTAATATAGACCCAGTGTTTGATTTTTTTTTTCTGTACAGTTCAGTAGTTTTCAGCCTTTTGACCATTTACACTTGCTTGTTCTCCCAGTTTAATAATAACAATAAAAATGAATGTTTCTATGATCATATTTTTTTTTCAGTGAAGTTAAATAAGGTTTGAATTTAGGTTTTAACAATAATCAAATAATCAATTAATTGAATCGTGATAGTAGGGAAAGGTTTCCAAAGCATTGAAACTATCGCTCAATAACCATAATTGAATCAAATCGCCTTGGGGATAATGATTAACCTGTATTTTTTATTTTTTTTTTTTAAATAAGTCAATATAATCAATAAAAATCTACACAAAAGGCTCTGGATGGTACATTTCATATTATTTCTTTATGAGTGTGATTTGTAGGTGATTAAGGTGATTGGTTGCACTTTCTGCTGTCCTTCTCCCCTCATCCTAGAGTGACATCCATCCTGAACAGACAGATACTCAGATGATGTTCTGAGAGGCAGGTGTAGCAACATAGTGCTATTTTCTCTTGCTGTCCTATGATGGTCTCCTGCCTGCCTTGGGCCCATGTGCTTCCTAGGATACACTCCAGGCTCCTCATGGGAACCTGGAACAGGTAGTTGTAGAAGATGGATGGATCTTTATGTACTAGTTTCACTCAGTTGTTGGTGCTTAATTTCTTGCTAGTTATTCGACCGCCAAAAGACTTTGACCCAGCCACATCATAAACTTCAGCTGTACTCCAAAAGATCCTTGCTTTTTCTCATTAGCACGTCGAGTGTCTTTGGACCAGAGAGCCATTAAATCAGCATAATATAATTATTTGTTCTTGTGTATCCAGGTTTTCTGCGTATGATAAACGAAATGGTCCACAGTTGTCTTCTTCCGTTCAGCTTGAAACTGTATTGTTGACGTTACAAGTGTGATCATCCGCTGCTGATACAATCCTACATCACTGATGGCGAAGATCGACAGTAGCTCTCTGCTGCACCCTGTTTGCTATGGTTAACTCTGACAGGGGTCTAAAAACTCCAGGCAGCATAGTTCTTAGATTTTATGAGAGCCACAAACGTGACAAGGTCTAATACCCTACCGAGGGGAGAGGAGCGAATAGTGCAGCTCCAACAACATTAGCAGCATGTTCTTCATGCTCCAGGCCCTCCTGTCAGCCCAGCGTTAAGCAGCACCTTTAAAAATTCCTCATGCCTCTATGCCATTTCCTGCAGCCTATTTATTTCTGTCTGGGTAAGATGCCTGTTAACTGTTTTGCTTATGAATTCTAGAACTGCTACCTGAATTTCATACTAGAAGGACACTCACTTTTCCTGCAGGATGCTGCAGGATTTTTTGCTGGTAATTATTGTCCTGGTGTCCCTGACGTTTTTGTTGTTGTCCTGCTTTTTTTAAAACCTTGACCTGCAGCAAGTATTTGTGCATGGTGGTTGCATACTTGAAAGGCATCTCCAATTGCCTTTCCGCTAAAAAAAAGAAATGAGGCTTTGACAGCATCAAAGTCTCACTTCATTTTATTCACTCGCTCACTCTCATATGCACATTGAGTGTGTCCTGTCACACTTTATTTTTACAGACTGTTACAACTGTTACACACTGTTTCAGGTGGCAGACTTGAAATTTGTACCATCTTCCTGCTGGCCCCAGTGCCGGCTGAATCACAAACTGTAATGTTGCTTAAAAGAACATCATCGTTAACACTTCTCTCAGTTGCAGTGAAACCTCTGCCATTCTTTATGCTCCCAGGAATAAGCACCGGGATCATAAATCAGTGGCTGGTTGCCTGTTAGAAATGGGGGTTTAGCTAGGGGACGATGCAGAAGTTGGAGATCTGCCTTCGTGGAGAAGAGGCCTGGAGGACACACATTCTTCATACTCCCACGTATGCTGCTGCAGTGCTGCAGTGCATCAATATGATTGACTGCACAGGGGCCTGGCAGCGGCCACTACAACCAGACTGCAGGTTCCAAACACAGAGCAAAGTGCTGCAGCACACACGCTCAGAAGTCAAAATCTACTGGTTCTAAGCTCCGACGAACCTCTTGCTGGTATTTACCCCATATTACTCCTGTAAGATGTAGAAATATGTTTTGATGTCTGTTTGGCCTGGGGGGAATCGGCTAATCAGCAAAGTGATAAAATCCTTGTCGTGAAAAACGGTCTCTGCCGGATGGAGCACTGCAGGCGATTGGGGCCACCCGGTGCAGCAGGAGCATGGCTGGTGGGGAATGTTTAGTGCCTCAGAGGTGCCATGGAAGGAAACTGGAAGAGGGTGTGTGGTAGTAAGGCTGGGGGTCCATGCAGTACCCAGAGGCAGATGGTGAACAGGAGAATATCTGTGTCTGACTAGATCAAACATTCTCGCTATCACTGTACTGTAGCTCGAGGTGTTAATTATCATTTAAATACAAAATTTTCATTTTAATTAGTATTGCATTGGATCTAGTATACGGAGCCAAAACAGGACATTATTAAATATAATTTATTTTTTTAGTAACTCATTTCATGCTTCGTAATCCAGAGTTCCGTCCTTCATTTTTGTGTTTTTGTTCTCTTTTGATGGGAGGGAACCTTTCCTTCAGGGAGTGTGTCTGTAGGGGAGACAGTGGGCGGGATGTCTGATGTGGAGTCACACCCCCTCTTCTGTGGGCAGAGTGTCTGTAAGTGAAACTGCTGGTGGCTGTTTCTCAGTATGTGGGCAGTGGTGGCTTAATGGTTAGGGACGTGCACTTGTAATTCAAAGATTGCAGGTCCCCAACCAGCAAGGCACCACTGAGGTACCCTGAGCAAGGTACCGCCCCCAAGCACTGCTCCCCGGGCGCTGAATTAGCCGCCCCCTGCTATGTCACATTGTCACGTATGGGTTAAATGCAGAGAACACACTTCATTGTTGTGCACTGTGTGCTTTGCTGCGTCACCAATGACCACTGATCACTAAATACAAAATATGGACACCTAAGCATACTTGGGTTCTTACGTACCCATTTCAAGTCATCTTCCATTGCAGAAGACCACCTTTAATACTAAGAGCAGAATTATAGTGGACAGTAAAAGCCCTCAGATGTCATTCTTGCCCCACCTCAAATATCAAGGATGCAATGGTTGCATCCTCACTAAACCAGGATTCATTGCATTCTTTGCACCTGGTGTGTAGAGAAGACACACCCTCCTCTCCTCTGGGATTAGTGTCTGTAGGGGAGACACGCCCCCCCTTTCTCCTCTGGGTTTGGAGTATGTAGGGAAGACACACCCCCCCTCCTCTGGAATTGGTGTCATTAGGGGAGACCGCCCCCCTCTCCACATGGATTGGTGTCATTAGAGGAGGCACACCCTCTCTCATCTGGGATTGGTGTTAGTAAGGGAGACACGCCCTCCCCCCATCCACTTGGATTGGTGTCAGTCGGGGAGGCATGCCCTCTCTCCTCTGGGATTGGTGTCAGTAGGGGAGACACAACCCCTCACCCTGTGGCCACTTGTCTCCGTTGGGGGTTTGGCAGGCTTGGCTGGCAGAGGGCTGCCTGCTGGACATGGCACAGGCACGCACATGCAATTCAGTCATGCCGTCAGTCTGGGCATGGACTGCAGCGTAGCTTGAGAGTCACACTTGCGTCTCACCTCTGCTTGAAGTTGGAGGCCGTTTTGTTGTGAGATTTTTAATTGATCGAATATGATCGAATATATCTCCACAAGCCTATTTAGTTTCCCCAAGTGCTTGACCCAATTCTCTGGTTCGACTCCTATGCATAGCCCTGGGAAGTGGAAGTGCTGCAGCACCCCCTGCTGGAAAAGTAAACATCACATCACCCCCTGTCCGATGAATAATAATAAAATAATAATAATAATAAACTTATTAAAACGTTTAAAATGGTATCCCTCTTGTTTTTATACAAGAATTAAATACTTGATGAAGTTTTTGAGAAACAATAACCAATTCTGAATAAGTAGTCTATTGTATAACGCTATGCATCATGGTCAACAAACGTCACGTTATATAGCCACATACTCTATGACGTTGTTAAAGCTAAGACTCAATGGCACAGAAACGCGTTACCGATTTCTTTAGTAAAATGCCAGCTAGAGTACCGCGGAATACCAGCAGATCGAAGAAAACACTCGGACACGGAGCAGCACATCAGCTCCCGGTGCTTTGGGCCCTGGTTTGGCCTCAGAGATCATCGACAAGAACGATTTCTGTGAGAGTGTGAGCCCCCTCTCCCCCCCTCAATTTCTCCGTGCCACTGGCGGTAGATTTAGCATGTTGGTTGCATTAACGGAGCCCTTATGCTGGACTATTCCCATGACCCCTGGGCGCCAGGTCGCGTTTGGAGTAATACAGTAGGTCTAAGTGCAGCTCCTGGTAAGGACTTGGTTTATTATAAGCTGCCGCCGAGCAGTTAACATTATTACCAAGGAGTTTCACGCTGATAGTTTTGCTGCAAGTATGCAGGGCTGTCAACTTTGGTGAGCCGGCTGGCGTGAGATTTTCGATTCCAGACACACGCATTTACACCTATGTCACAGGTTTATTACCTTGTTTATATCCTGTAGGGCAGTGGTTCTCAACCTTTTTTTGCAGTGGGCCGCACTATGTCCAAGTTCAAGTCTCACGGGCCGCATATTATTTA
>JAODKE010000007.1:8431054-8443021 GCA_026779605.1 Mormyrus hasselquistii | reverse complement strand
TGGCCGGGGAGAGGGAAGTCTGGGTTTCCCTGCTGAGACTGCTGCCCCCGCGACCCGACCTCGGATAAGCGGGAGTCGATGGATGGATGGATGGATCTGCGCCGATCCAAACCTATTTGACGGATTGGGTATCCGCCATGCGTGCCTGGTCCATGTCCTGTACTTAATTATTTAGTTATTGGCAATCAATCGCACGACAGCTCTTTCCCATTTTACATGTGTTTTTGCGGTATTCAAATCTAACCCTATCGTTGCTGTCCTGCAGTCTTTTTTTTGTTACTCAGTGGGTGTGAGTACAGTGACTTCCACCTGCTGTGACATCATCTGCATACTCTTCGTAGTACGAGGAGCGTAAGATAAGACGTGACGATCTGGGAGTATTTTACGTTTTAAACAGAAACCAGTAGCACAGCAATTTGCAATCTATGTAAAAGGAAGTTTTGAAAGGTGGTAATGGCATTTAATGGACAATCCCATTTAACAAAGCGCACGCAACTGTGACACAATGCAATGGATGATTTGGGAGTCGCTAACCTGGACTGTCTTGCGAACTCGCTGCAGCTTGTGCTACAAGAGTGGCTGCTATCGCAACAAAAGTGTAACAGCGCTGACGCCAATAGGAGAAAAACTGTTCAAATTTTAAGCATTCGCCACTTGTGTTAACTTGCTTTTAAGATAATCACATCGAACTGCAAATGCCTCAAAACAAACGAGGTGGAACAGTACGTTATGTATGTTTGTAGTAGCCTAATATTTTTTGTCATACGTTTTTTTTCCATCTGTATTTACTAGCTTAAAAAATAATATATAGAGTATAACAAAGTAAAAAGAGCTCTTGTATCGGATTCTTGTATCGGTGTCGGGATCGGATCGGAACTGAAAAAATGTGAATCGCCCATCTCTACATAAAACGACTAATGAACAAACTAATGTACAGAGCAACTTCCTTAACCCCACCGCCACTCTGCGGAATCTGATTCTTATTTAACCCCTTTCATAGATAATGCAAGAGCAGCCATTCTGCACCAGTATGCTTGCCACACAGTAGGTAAGGTGGTGAAGGGGCGGAAGAGAATTCACCAATTAGATAGGGCTACAGTATGCAGATTTTTAGCCAGGACATTGGGGTACCACTCCAACTCTTTTGAAAGATGCATCTTTCAAAGGCATCTTTCATGACCTCAGAGAGTCAGGATCTCAGTTTTACGTTTCATCCAAAAGATGGCACCATTTTTACAGCATAGTGTCCCCATTACTGGACTGGGGCATTGGGATCCACACAGGCTACAGGATGGGCACCCCCTGCTTGCCACAACACCACCTCTTCCAGCAGCATCCCAGCTTTCCTAGTTGTCCCCCATCCAAGTACTGACCAGGCCCAAACCTGCTTAACTTCAGGAAGGTTACAGAGTCTGAACCGCTGCTGGTATGGCTCTTGGGTTATTTTTATTTAGTGCCCAAAAGTACAAATGGTGTAAAATGTAACCATTGATCCACGTTATCTAACTGAGTGGGAAATGTAGCAGAAATCATCGAATACAAGACAGAAAAGGAAACAATCTTATTGTAGGGAAAAACATCTCCGGGGGTCCAAATGGCTGCCGCTTCCCCTGGCATATTAAGGTAAATCTTGAATTGAATGAGAATTGCTAGTAAGTATAAATGGGAATTATAAAATAAAGGGATTACAGGATAAAGACTTACGATGGCCCTGTCACAGTGCCCAGTGATAGGATCACAACACGGCATGTGCACAGCCTTGTGCTTGTGACTGACTGGCCAACTGACTGACAAGCTTGGAAATTACTAGAAGGTTAAAGATCAAATCAGACACCAAATTGGCAGACATTTTAACACTATAATAAGCTTATTGACATTTGCAAAATGAGTTCCATGCATATACAGCAAAGCTATGTATTCATACATATAGAAACATGTGTGACGTAAATGATTTATGCATACTACACATGTTTTGTACATTTTACTGTTTTTAACGCAATATCTATTTATATATAAATGTAAGCAAGTCTGGTCGACACATTGATTAGAAATTGGAGGTTAGGGTATTTTAGGGTCTTGACCGAATGCAAATTTTGTAGATAAGACGATCCAGTGTGTTTGTTATGGTTAAATAGATTAAAAGAGCTGCACAATTAGCAGTGTGCATCCTGTGCAGTAAATGATTTATATAATGAGAAATAACTACCTATATCTGCTTCCAGTGTTTGTGTTTTTTTTTTTTTTTCCCCCCCCCCCTTTAGTGGTGTCTGTCCTCAAATGGCGATATCCTGAGATTTTGTATGATGGCAACATTGATGCTAAATATGTCAGGGAGCCCTGCATCATACATAATTCAGTATTGCAGTGACAGCTGGAGGTAAGAAGTGCTGTTTCCTCGTGACCAGAAGGTGCACTTTCCATCCTATGTGCCCAATCGGAAGCTAATAAAACAAGATCACAAAGGAGTTCATGAAATTCATTTTTTTTCACTGATGAAATAGCTTTAAAAAGGAAAGACCAAATCCAGCCCTCTGGTTTTAGATAATAGGAGTAATTTTATTATATTAAAGTAAATATAGTAAATATTATAAAGTATCATATACGTGCACAGTGGATGAACTTGCAAGATCCTGTGTGTCCTGTCATGTACACAATATGTTTGCTTTTCCTAAAAATCAGTGCGAGCTTTTTTTTAATTATAACTTGAGGTTAATATGTACAATCTATAGATAACTCCAGCATTCATTGTAATGATATATTGGGGGTTGCTTAACTGGAGCCATAATTTATTGCGAAACTATTAGATCTGAAGAAAGGGCATTACTCTGTTTAAGATGGTGTTTGGTGTATGTTTACCCTATGGGCAGTATGGAATAATTGTACCCATTTATTATAATTGCATATTAGGGTCACAGAAATGTGATGTTCAAACTGACACCTGGTCTCTGGAGTATGCTAAGCTCATATCTCACCATGACCTTGTTCTGGAGAAATGGTTATGGAAGAGAGACGGGCATACTTGTTGCAATTTGGGTCAATAGGTGCTTTGTTTAAAAAGCATGTGAAGACCATGTATTATAACTATCAATTAAATAATCTGATATATGTGGTATCAGTATATAAGTGCAGCCCATACTGATATTTTCATACTTTACTGGAATTATTATCCAGGACCAGATTGACATTTGTGCTGGAACATGAAATGTACACGGTCACACACATTTTAAGAACATTATTGGGAAAATATGTAACAGCATTGCATTTACTTGACATTTGAGTTTTGAGAATGTTGACAGTTCTTATGTTTAATTACCTGTAAGGCCCTAAATAAAAAATCTGATTAAGCGGGGCCATTGTAAAGTATAATCGCAGAATTGAATTTGGATACTATTCAATTTGCACTGCTCAATTAGGATTCAGTGAGGCTTTTGAGGAGACAAGTGGAGGCTGGATGAGCAATCACTGGTGTAATAGGGTAGTTTGAGATGTTGCCATATTGATTGGGCCGCTACTAGGAACATGTTATTATGTAGATTGAGTTTAGCATTTCCTGTGCTCCTTTGCAACCATGTCCACTTGTGTATTTTTTTCAAAACTCTGGTGGAGGATTTACAAGCCTTGATGGATGGGATCTGATTGTTACCTAGGAACCAAAGAAATAAACAATGAAAAGTGGGGAACTTGTCTGACAGCGCTTGATCCCTCCCATCTCATTTCCTACCTCTAGGCAGTATATCAAAGGTTGGTAACGTAAATTAAAAAAATGATCACACGGAGATACTCAGAAGTTCACTAAATATATTTACATGACAAACAGTTCGCCAACAGTGCAATACATAGGAATGTTGCATAATTACCAAACATTACACTCCCTCCCCAGTAAAGAAAAGGCTTAAAGCTGATAAAACAGTTTATGCAAAACATTTACAACATCAGAACAGGCTCACAAAATAAACATCTCTGAAATTGCCCCTTCAACAGTGACATTGTGGTGCATGTGCAGGTGTGTCTTGCAGGTCACAGGCTGATTTCTGTACAGATTCGGGAACTTTGGCAGTTTTTTTTTTATATTAAACAATATAGTCAGTCAGAAATGTTATGTAAGGTGGCCTTGTTCATGTTCACAGTGTAATCGAGAGCGGCTGAAAGCCAATAAAAAAAGGGGGGGAGGAATGTCCCCTTTAAGAGACCTGGAAGCGGCTGTCCTTGGTGTTAGTGGTTATAAAATTACAAACACGTATGTAGATTTTCATAGCAGTCATCGCCATAAAAAACAATCGGTTCAGGTCAAAATACAAACAACCAGACAAAGACGTTGGCCACAAACCAATGGTTACTCTGGGGGGACACAGACATGAACAGAACATGCACAGGTGCTGTGTAAGAACACTGTACCAAAATGATAAACATGACAAAATATAATATTTGAAGTATGAAGGAAAAAAGACAAACTCTTCAAGCAAATTGAAATATACCTAGTTGACTAGCTTTCATTGTTCTTTTTTTTTTTTTTTTTTTTTTTTTTTCCTTCCTTTTCTGGTTTGGCACTTTATCTGAACAAATTACTGTTCAAAAAGACTAGATTCAGTACAAAAGTTAACATCTCCTTAAGATTACTTTAGAATAAGTGTACTGTAGGGAAACACTGTAATGTACTGTAGCTTAACGAACATTACAACAGATGTTTAACACACATGCACAGAGATGGAGAGCACGGAACCCCAGATCCACGGCCAAGCTCTCCTCGAAGGCGTCCCCCACCTCACGACGTCTCCTCGGCTGATCTGACGTCGGACTTGAGGCGCACAAACTCCTTGGCCACCTCGTCGTTGGTCCTCTGTGAGAGTATCCTCATAATGATCAGGCCGGTTTCGTTCATAGAGATGCCCCTGACCAGGGGGTGCCAGCCCGAGGAGCTTCCCTTGTCGGCGAGGTCCCTCAGTGGAATGACCGTCATGCCGATGATGCGATCCTCCCTGGCGAAGCAGTAGTCCTTCACCGAGACGTGTAGCTCGTAAGCCTGGGGCTCGTGCTCGGGGCTCAGCACACTGCACAATCGAGACAGGAAGAGATGCGTCGTTTTAGCCAGCTGTTCTTTGTATGGAAGAACAATTACTGATCTGGGAGATTTGCAGATTCAGCATTCTTCCCCCACAGCTAACGCATGCAAACATATAGCCAACTGAATCTAAGAAATACTCAGGAATGTAACTACTACAAACATATCCCGCCTCATACCTGTTCACGGCAAACTGAGTAACTATACTGCACGGTGAATTAGCTTAGGCCCTAAGTAATCCTGGAGAGGGCTTACAACTGGAATGTCTCGTTGTACTTGGGGGACCAGGTGTTGTTCTTGGTCTTCGTGCTGAACTTGCGCTTCTTGTCTGCAAGTTGCGGTCCCACGGCATTGACTTCCACAAAGGGGCGGAACATGGCATTGGTCTGCCAGCTAAGGCTTTTCACTGCTGCAACTGGGGGGCATGGAACAAAGGATTGTGGTGAGAGATGATGCTTTGGACCTTTCCAAAGAGTTCAGTTTAAGAAGGCAGGTGTCTGTTTCTGTCAGTCTATGAGAGTGTAGATGCGACAGAACCTCTCCTTGCACTTGAGAACAGAATCTTTAACACTTGCTGACCCTGTGGCTATAACCCAGGGATGTGACAGTAAGTATGTGGACCTCAAGGTTAAAGACCCACCCCTGGAGGGTCTGAACCATGGTGTGATTCTCAAAGGAGCTGAATGCGAAGCATGTGGGTGTTTTGGCATGACAGCAAAGCAAGACCTGAGTGCAGATTCATTTAACCACCAGTTTGAAATCAAATTTGTTTTTAATATACAACATTCATCTAAAAACTCCTTAACACTGTGGAACGGACAACTCCTGCCTGTTCAGTGGTTTTCTCCACTGAAGCTCTTACACAAATGAATAAGGATCAGGTTACTGTATCTGAGTGATGATCAGTTTAATGGCTCAAATTTTGTTTGACAACAGAAAAGGAATTCTTGTAAAAGAATTTTAAAGCGGCCGCTTAAAACGGTTGTTTTGTTGATTTACACAAGTTACATAGATGTGTATGGGTGTAATATTAGGATGAGAATCAGCATTCAGATCTGTCTTTGCTGCTGAAGCCTATAGTAAGCTGTAGGTGTCAGAGAGTCCTACCCTTGACGCTGATTTTGTGCTCCCCGGTGCCTGGATGAGACACGAGGTCCACTTGAATGGACACCTCACCCAGCGATCCATTAGATGGCTGAACTGGTGTTAAAAAAAAAAAAAAAGGGGGGGAGGGGGGGTTAAAATGAGCTCCCCCAGACACCACTCCCAGTGATGCAAGGCTACTGATATATCTGTGAAACACCCCAGGAGAAGAAGCACTCTACATTAAACATCTACATTAACAAAGTAAGTAAGAGCAAATTGCACACAACAATGAGATTGCCTACAGTGGCAGGGTTGTGGAGTGGCAGGGTTGTGGAGTGGCGCCCTCCCTTAAATTTCATTCCTGAGCTCGCTGGAAATGAAAAACATTTAGTCTATGGCCTACAGCAAGATGTTCAGCAACAACCACCAATCGTTATTTTAAGGTATTTAAGGCTCGGGGTGTCAATATGAAAACCAATTTGCGCTCTCAGTGTAAACGCAGTGACACTTCCTGATTTGTTTTGGAGCTGCAGCCTTCATCTTGTGGGTCTCTGCATGGCCCCGCCCAGCTCTCGAGATTTACCAGCTGACATAGAAAAGCGAGAACGGCAGTAAGCAATGAAAATGCCATGTTTATGCACTGACCAATTACTGTCAGAGGAACAATTGCTTATTGTGGCAGATGAACCAGCAGCAGCTGGTACTGATGTGTTGATAAGTAGGTTGTGATGACACCTGTATTACACCTGAGGAAACCCTACAGTCATTTCAGGAGTAAGCAGATGCTTAGGGATTGGATGGTGCTCATGTGATGGCTGCTATACAACAGAAGATTCAAATATTATCTTTGGTCAGAGGAACTGTGTACTTCCAAGTAGATTTAAACCAATACAAGATTTAGTCTGTACTGATTGCTGCACTTTTGATAGGACAGCCACTTGTTTAAAAATAAATCATGAATTGCAATAGCATTGATTTAGATTTTTTATTTATTTATTTAAATTGTATATTATATCCATGGCACTGTTGCCTCACACATCTGGGACCAGGCTTCAAATCGCTACCCTCCATCTATGTATGTGGAGTTTGCATGGTGTGGGGTTGCCCTGCAATGGGTTGGCACCCCATCCTGGGTTATTCCCTGCCTTGTGCCCACAGCCTTTAGGATACACACCATATCCTATTCAGGGTTGCAGGGGGTAAATGGGCACATGAAGTGGATGGATGTACGGATGGATATTACACCCATCCATCTCCATTATGGAGTTAAGTGCTTGTCCCTGTAATGGCCACGGAGAGTCAGACCTTCACCCAGCAAGCACAGAGCATAAGGTGGGAGAAGAGCACACTGGGGAGGACTCACCTGGGCAGTGGATGGAAACTGGAGTTCTCATATAAGCATGAGGACGCACAAACACTGACACGGTGCTCGTTTGAGCTCGGCTTCTCAGTAGTGCTGGCCAATGAGATCATAGGAGGTGGGGGGGATTTCTCCCCAATATATGGGAGGGACGAATATGAATATTAACACGTACAGACTTGAGGGGTCTTTGGGGCCTGCACACAGCTTTTTGCCATGAGTTCAAGACAGGCCACTGATGCTCTAGAAAATGAAATGATGATAAATATCGAATTTGCCTTGACATACTCGTTAGTCAAACATTGAAAAAGAAAAAGGAAAAAAAAACTAGAGTGCGCATCGATATGCAGACAGTGTCAGATGCACTGGCATTTGCAGGGTCTGTACCTTTCGGTTGTTCCCCTGTCAGGACCTGCAGGACCTTCACATGGACACATTGGCTGGATGTGGTTTAGGAAGGCATAGCCTTCATTCTTTGGAGAACGAACAGAAAGCGTTGTCAAATGAGACGGTCTGGCCTACAGATCATTTCCTGTTTCATCACCAGCTGTTCCCACCCTTCACTCTTGAGTCACGAAGCGCCGCCCCTGTGGCCCAGCTGACCCATTTTGGATGGAATATTGGGGAGGTGACCCAGCGCCTCACTCCTCTGGGGCTGGGTATTTGAATCTCGTTACTCGGTGTGTGTAGAGTTGGCATCTTCCAGGCATGCTGTCTAAGTGGCATCTCTAAACTGCCCATAATGTGTCAGTTTTTGAGCCCCACCTTCCAAACGGAAGCCATTAAAAACAAAGTATTTTAAATGACATGGATTGCTAGTGAATAGATGGTAACTGACCATTAAATATGATTGTGGAGGGATATTGACAGTCATTCTTGAATATGAATCATTCCGTGTCATTATGTCCCCAAGGACATGCATTCTTTATCTTATATCAACCTTTACATCACAGTTAAGGTTTAACTACAAAGTTTTTTTCCAATAGTGTAAGCAAACTAGCTGCCCACTGGCATGGTCCCTGTCTGTGATTGTCCAGTTTTCTCTCTCTGCATCCTGTCTTGGCACCTAGTTTCAATACCTTTAGGCCCAAGGTCAAGGCCCCAGGCCAGTGTTGTTATGGAGTCCAGTATAGCTGAGGTTCCCCACCCATCATCGCGACGGGTTCACAGGTATGGGGGGGCAATTAGTCATGAAATTGCTCTAATTTATTTTCATTACTCTTCCTGCGGTTCAGCTTCAGAAGCTAATTCAAATAATGCTGGTCATCATCAATGAGGTGACTAAATTAAATCATAGTCATTTGCTTTATAAACAATTAAAGATATTTCTTTCCATGCAGAAAAGGGCATGCACGGGCCTCGGGTCTATGTGATATTCAGATCAAGCTTCTGAGTTCTTTCACAGCCATCATAAGTGTATTTCTCATAGATTTGAGGAAGAACTATTATTCCTTCCAAAATGCTTGTAGAATTTGCATGTATGTTGGATAGACTGACATGTCCTTCTGCCTTAGCTTCTGTGATCTGAAACTGAGTATCACCTCAAGTTATTGAAGGCAGTCGACAGGAATATGTCTGTCTGTCCATCCAACCATCACTCCATCCAAGCAACTATCCAACTGCTTACCTCAGTTAGGGTTGCAGAGAAAATATATTCTGACATAAAGATGCCCAGTATATGCACTAACACACGTTTAATTCTCCCCTAGCAAACTGGCTATCTGTCATAAAAAGTCTTGCATCTGGCTGCCCGATTGGCAGCTTTAGGTTATGCATCATTTTGTAGTTCAAAACAAACAGATCGAAATACAGATAAATACCATACCATTACACACACACACACACACACACACACACACACACACACAAAAGAAAGTGCTGTGCAATATACTTACACACATTGATTTGAGTCATGATAAAAATGTTTTA
The DNA here is from genome assembly GCA_026779605.1 of Mormyrus hasselquistii. Classification (NCBI taxonomy): domain Eukaryota; kingdom Metazoa; phylum Chordata; class Actinopteri; order Osteoglossiformes; family Mormyridae; genus Mormyrus; species Mormyrus hasselquistii. The sequence continues at coordinate 8,433,587 of JAODKE010000007.1, read as the reverse complement.
AGTACATGATTAGAAATAAAGCTTTTTCCGTAGCATAAAAAGGGAAAAAAAAACTTGTGTAAGAAACATTTGTTGTGTACTTGTTGTTTCAATGAAGGAGCTTTAATTAAAGAAGTGCCCAGGGCACACACCAGGAGCGAGCTGCAATTCGCCATTCAGGCACAGAGCTGCCCGGACATCTGTTAATTGTCCACAGCTGTTATCACTTTTATGGCAGTGTTCAGTATTTCATTACATGGACTGTTTATATACAGCGACTGACCGATACCTAAGGATGAAAAACAGTGCACACATAGGGACTCGGTGATTAATGCTTGAAGATTAAACACAGTGTATAGACAGTGACTCATTAATATTTAGTATCAGATTCTTGACTGACAACCCACTTTAATATTCGAGTAACAAATGCCAAGTACAGGCAGCGACTGTACGTGATACTTGAGGATTAAAGACTGTGTACATACAGTCACTCTGTGAGTCTCAGGATTAGGAGTGAGTCTGTTTGAGCAATTGGAATTTAGATTGCTGTTTAGAGGCTCCACACGTGTTTATTATCAACTCCAAGATTATCCCCCTCACCCCCACTATCTTAATACAATTCTTTTGTGTCAATAACCACAAATGCTGTCTGTACCTGGAGTAGATAGCCAATGTGGCTATTTGCTCCTGGGTTTATATAGGAGGTAGATGCTGTTGGCACCCAGCTGTCAGTAGCCAAAAATGCTTTTATTTATTTATGTTAATAATTATCTTTGTTGTTGCTATTATCACGATCATTAGTGGCACCCTTAATATTTGTTAATTAAGTTGAAGTAAAGTGCGACCATGCAAGCGACACAATGTTTACGTTTTTTGTGCAGCAAGGGGGCGGACACTGAGGAGGCCAGGTGTAAATAACTGAAGCGATAGGCAGATGGAGATGGGCAGTGTGAATTGACACTGCAAAAAACAATTCAAATCTGCCTGTCTGCAGGCCACCTTAAAGGAAAAAACGTTTCCTCCTTTCACTAGGTCTCCTCGAGTTTCCCGTCCTGTATGTACGATCCACTTATATTATGCAATTCCACATTCTGAAAAGTCACTCTGGAAAAAGCTAAAAGAAAAAATCAACAATTTGAGAGGACGTCAGCGCCGTGTCATATAACTTGACTTGCGCTCAGGATGAAAAATGAGGCAGTATAAAAAATCGTGTCGTTAATCAAATGCCAGCATGTTTAGAGCTGGACAATATGTTCTTCCTGTTATTTTTACAAATTGTTGTTGGTTATTTTCACTGGCCAATTACAAGAGTGTGAAGCAGCATATCATGACATTGGACTACTGTGGAAACCCTGCACAGGCCACAGAAGGGCTCCCCCTGTGTTTCAAAAGGTGCCACTGCTGCTTTTATGTCTTGTTTTGATAGCAAATACGCAAGCGTCTCTGCTGGGATGTGGAGCGGTGCTTTAATTGAGTCAGCGGTGGAGGGGTCTACGCTCCTCATTAGGTTTGCTAAAGCATATAGCTCTGACTGTTTGGCTTTGACAGAAAGTAGAGAGCCAGATGGGAACGAAGTGCTTTCCCAGAATTGCAGCAGTGCCCAGAGGACTCTGCAAGGAGGAAATAATCATTCTGATTATGCACAAAGTAAAAGAGGACAGCAACAATTAGATTTTGACAGGCAGTGAAGAATACCTTTAATGTGCAAAAATTACCAGTGCATCTTCTGGGATAGAGGAACATGCTGGGCCACACACATACTTTTGCTTTATGATATTTTACCTACACAATGGTGTGTTTTGTGATGCACGTTGAGTAGTCAACTCTGAATTTCGATCTGTGATGTATGATGCTTTCTACTGATGTTGGGCGATGGCAGCATCTACCAGCCACACTTCTCGTCTTGATTGTGAGCGTAAACATCTCATACTGTCTCGTACAGTGTTTCATGTTTAACCATATCTATTTATTTAGGTACAGGAATTATTTACTTATTCAGGGACTCATTTTCTTACTTACAAAATATTCCTCTTGTATGTATGACTGATCTCACCTTGAGAAACAAGCCCAAGAAAATTGATCCAAGAGACTCTCCATGTGAGTAATCCTGTTTTAAGAAACATGCCAGGCTAGTGATCTTGCCCTGGGAAACATACTAATGGAGACATCTCACCTTGAGAAACATGTGAAGCAAATGATCTCACCTTGAGACGTCTGTGTCCCTATATACTTCTTGATCAAGGCATCCGTAGATTGTGTATAAAGGCTGAGAGCGTATTTCAGTGACTTCAGATCAGGGCTTTTCTCAAGGAATGACTTCTTCAGACCATTTCCGCCAGCATGGAAGTATTGCTGTGAATGGAAAGCCAGTTAGTATTCACACTGACAGTCAATCAATGGGAAACGTATACATTGCTCACTGTGTGTATATGCATATATATGTGTGTGTGTATATGTGTGTGTGTGTGTGTGTGTGTGTGTGTGTGTGTGTGTGTGTATATGATACACACACACACAAGTTTATTCACATTGTTCTTCACTTAACAGCGGGGTG
>JAODKE010000007.1:8411208-8430794 GCA_026779605.1 Mormyrus hasselquistii | reverse complement strand
AAGTTATTTCTGTGACCATTGTGAGTTTTTCTTTCATTGACTGAAGGGTACCAACAATTTTGTCCACGTGTGTATATCGCAGGCCTTGACATGGGGATGGTCATAATGTTTTGGCTCAACAGTGTATATATAACATGAACCAAAAAGCTCTTTGCTAAAATGCCCATGTCTGGATAACCAACCACATAAATCCTATTCATGCTACAGTGAGCATCCTACGTTTCTTGTAGCTTTTCTATGGTGTTCCCTGCTCAAGCGTCAAGCTCCCTGCAGCCTTTTTGGGATAGGCAATTGCATAAGTGATTATAGAAAATGGATGGATGGACTACAAGAATTTCTTTGACGGCAAAGTTATGAATATCAGAGCAAATCCAGTGACACTGCTAATGTTGCTTTCAGTCATACTCAGCATTTAGAGTCAACTGCTTTTGTTTCTGGAAAATTTGCTGCACTAGACGCACTATAAACCATCCCGCACCCACACAGCTAATGAAAGCGCCTGAATGTAAATGAAAATGGAAACGTTTGATATTACGTATACATCATTATGAGGACGCTGTCATCAAGCCCATGCTCAAGAAAAACCTGATTTGTGTTCAGCCCGATCATATCTCATCCTCCGTTTTTGCTTCCATTTTTGATTTGTTACCCCAAAGCTGTCTATTTTCTTACAATGTAACTTCTATGGCCATGTTTCATTCCAAAAAATTGCAAATTCCATAGCACTGAGAGGGCACTTATCTGAGTAACAAATGACTTGCTTCTCACCTCTGGCTGCACTAATGTCCCTGTTGCCGTGCTTTGTGACCTGTGTGCTGTTTTTTTACTCCACAGCTCGCCCTTTTCCCCGAACACAACAAAGCCTCGTGGCTCTCAGTGGACCTGCTTTGTCTCTCTTTGCATCATACCCTGTCAGGCTGTGAGGTTCCTTTGAGTGATGAGTCACTGAAATACTCAGTCGCCAAACATGAAGCTCCACAGGAACTAGCATTTGGGCCAGCACTGTTGTTTTCCCCTTTATGCACCACCCGGTGAGGATTATCTGTAAGTGTGGCATTAGTCACCGTACAACACCATGTGGCTGTCAAAGCCACTGAAAGCCGTATGAAGGTCATTCGGGACTGGACAACTTGTTAATACTGAGCTCGCAAAAGACAGAAGTGGCTTGAGTAGTCGCTAAGAGACTCTTGCTGACTAAGGTGAATTGGGATGTTTTCTAGGTCAATGCTAATGCCTTGGCATGAGACATTGGGATTACAATTGATTTTTACAATAGAAATATATGTAACCTGCCTACTTGTCATCTGTATATGTAGCCAAGGTCAGAAGAATATTCTTCATGTGGAAAAGCTGGTCAAGTTGTATTGTAATGTCTCAATCTGGTGGCATTTTCATAAAATGTCTTCAGCTGGCAGAGAATGAAGCTTGTGACTCAATATAAAACGTGGGAGTCTGAGTCCACTCAAACTCCCTCCCTATATCGCCTACCCCACAAAAACAGTGGAGCGTATAAACGCCTTGCGTTCCATGGAGCTGTTCCGTACCCCATCTGGTTAATCTGACTTCTGTATAACCGAATACAACACTTGGTCACTTTTCCATTCTATGACCATGTGACTCAGCTATTGGATCATCGACTGGACCCAGACGGCTGGACCTTCAGTGGTGTATAGAGAATGGATCCATATATTGACACTGCTATCCGCATCGGCCCACTCTCAGTGCCGTCTTCAAAAGCTGGATCACAGAAGGATCATTTGTTATCATCATGATTACCTTCTTTGAAGAGATCAGAGAATAATTTTCAGTGTTTCCCAAATTATAAGTTTCCTTCCTTCTGGGAAAAATGAGGATAACTTAGATTCAGTTAAAAATTAATTGGAAATGAAAACAAACTACGCAGACGTGCCTTTGTTAGCACTAATTATTCCTTCCACCCATAAGCACTTACCCTGACTTTGAACTGGCTAAGCCTGGAGCCCCTCCCAGACAGCTCTGCACATGAGGCCAGGTACCCAGGAGGGCGTGGGGGCACGCGACTACAGGCAAGCGCTCATACAGTCACTCACCATCAACATAACTGCAGGAAGAAACCAGTGTAGCCGAGGGAAACCCGCACAAACACATGGAAACACATACACTTACAGAAGAGGTGGGATTTGAACCCCTAACCCTGCCGGCACGAGGCTACAGTGCTATACATCGTACAACCCCGCATACAGAATTATCCTTGTATTAATGATTTAACCGTATGTACACGATAGTTAAATTAACATAAGGACAGAATCAAAGTCGATTTTGCTCTTCTGCTGAGACCGATAAAGCTTTTTCATTCCTGCTTAAAGAGGCTCAGTTTCCCAGGAGGCTTCAGCCCACTGCTGGGCTACGAGGCGCCAATGCTAAGCAGACCAGTGTCAACTTTCAGCACAATGCCTTTGTCCAAACCCCTGCACATTCTCACAAACGAAGACCATGATTCCTGTGTCTCTGGCTTAATTTTAAGATTAATTTTCCTGTCTAAATTCTGAACAGTTTGTATTCTTTATGTCATTAGCCTCTGTTGATTTAATATTATTTAGGCCTGGCTGTGTTTTTGTGGGGGTGCACTTCAAATGTGTGTAATTCAAACAATGGTTTACAGAACTTCATAGTTTAGCTCAGTTTAACTTCTGGATGTAAAACGTAATCATCTTCCTGCTTTTGTGTTACGTGGTGATTATGAACCCGGTTTCTGATGAGGTGTAAAGTGGACTTGCAGATGTTCCAGACCTGGAATGATGACGCGGTGGCTGATTGGCCAGCAGAGAGCTTAAGGGTATGAAGTGGGACTCAGATCAGTAACTCAGGTCCTCTGGTGCTTGTTCAGCTGGAGTTCCGATCGATCGCGTCGCCTGTCCAAGCCTGACACCTCTTAGGAATCGCTTTTCATTAAAATAGCTGACTTCCTTATGGGGGGGGGATAGACAGACCCTTGCAGTGAAGCAGCTTTTTGAATGTGAACTATGCAATTAAATTGCATCAAGAGGACAGGAGAATTTCCTGCTATTATGGTTTCATTTCCACACTTCCCTACTAATGTCTGTTTACATAACATAAGCATAGATGGTTTGAGGATATATATATATATATAACACACACAAGTTGGTCTTCCTGTCCAAATGGGGACCATCCATTCATCTCTATGGGAAAAACCCTAATCACAATCGCAACACCCTTAACCCCTACCCATCCCTAACCTTAACCATAAGTAACCAACCCAAATACAAGACTTTTGGCATTTTTACTTTTTTATTGCATTGTATGCAATGCATATCCAAATGGGGACCTCAAAAGATGTCCCCAAAAGTAGGGAAATTTCAGGTTTTGCTAAACTTTAGGGACAATTTTGGTCCTCAAATGTGATCTATGCAAACACGGACACAGACAGTGAGTTCTATCTTTGTACAGTCAAACCTCAGATTGCGAGTAACTTGGCTTAGGAGTGTTTTGCAGGACAAGCAAAAAACGTTTAATAAATTTAATAAACTTGATAAATGAGCGAGGTCTTGCAATATGAGTTACGAATACATTTTGTCTGCCGAGTGTCATGTGATCACAACTGAACCGATGGTTCGTGTCTCGCTTTCTCGCTGCAGGATTGTGGGTAATTGCCTCCCATGCTCAGTCTCAGTCGGCGTCCCTCGCTCGTATAGTAGAAAAGCACCACCCAAAAAAGGGCGTAGCAGTGCGAGCGATGAATCTGTTTCATGACAATGCAATGTCCACATTTCCACGGAATCGAAAAGGAGGTAAAAGCAGCTGTCACTGGATAGGTTCCTTGTTAAAGTCGCACAAAAAGAAAAAGATTCCAGTGAGCCAACAGATAGCAGTGATTCCGTTTAGTTATAGTGAAAGTCGACCCTCCTCTTCTCCTCTTTCTCATCTCCCTCACACCATCCACGATTCTTTTCAATGATAAAGTGCAGGTTAATTTTGTTTTATGTATTTTTACTTTATATTTTGTATTAATCATTTTTATATGAATATTTTTGGGTTATGGAACGAATCATATAAGTTTCCATTATTTCTAATGGGAAAATTCGCTTTGATATACAAGTGCTTTGGATTACGAGCACGTTTCCGGAACGAATTATGCTTGCAATCCGAGGTTTTACTCTACTCATATCTTTGTGGGGACTCTTCTTTCATTTCTATGGGGAAACCACCTAATCCCCGCATGATGACCTTAACCCCTACCCAATCCTAAACTTAACCATAAGTAACCAAACCAAATACGAGACTTTTGGCAATTTTAGCTTTTTGATTGCATTCACTGATCTTTGTGCGGCCCTGAAAAATGGTCCCCACAATGTCAAAAAAAAAAAAAAAATTACAGCAGCATGTGATCTAATTCGCATGCTGAGTGCGAATGCGTGGCATGTGTAAAATATATATATATATTTTCCTTATTCATTGCATTTCAGGCAGTCTTTTGCAATATGTTTATCGCGCATGTTCATATTGTGATGACAAAGAAAATGATTTATCAGTCGGCACTATCCCTACCCAGCCCTAACCTTAACCACGGGTAACGACAAACAAAATACAAACGGATCAAATAACAGGTTTAGCAAACCAAAAAACAGTCCCTACAATGCCAGGATAACAGGTTTTTATCATATTGTTGGGACAGTTGGTCCCCACAACTTAATGTGTATCTGACGCATGCACACACACGTGCACCTTGTGCCTGTGTGTGTCTGCCACAGGCATTGGCTCCCCTAGATCCTGGTGGCACAGAGCACTCACTGGGACAGAGCATGTCAGTGGGGTAACACACGTGTCCAGGAGGGCGCTGGCTGAACACTACTGTGTACCTCTGAAAATAAATATGTAGTGAGCAGAAGAAGCAGCATTTGCTGTAATCATCTGGATGCTGTTAGATACAAGCTGTGACCGGTGTGGACCTGAGGCTGCTTCAGCAAAAGGGAAGGAGTCAAGGCTACTTTACAGCTGAATTTAGACAAAAGGTGGAAATTAACTAGAATACACTTCAAATGTTTTGCTGAGAGGAAACATTTCATGTTTTTTTTATTTTATTTAAAATCAAGTGTTTGTAATTGAGAAGTGACAGTGAGCTGATTTTTATTTTTTTTTTTCATTTTCATGCATCATGCAGAATCATGTTTGAAATAAGAGCGTGCGGCATGAGAGAATCATGTGGTCGTAAGATGTAGGCATATCTCCAGTTTATCACACATTCAGAAAGAAAGTCCTGCAAGGCCACTAGAATGTGAGGAAACTAAATGGCTCACAGCAGCTATAGCAGATCTTAATCTCCACTGTACTGTGTGATCTAACATGTCTGATGCAATTACATCGGTCTGGGGAACATATCGGCTTGCTGCATGCTGCACAGGTTGCCATAAATGTAGGACCTTTCACAAAACCCTCTATAGCATTTAACAGTGAACTGTAAAACTCTGTAACTCGGTCACCAGGACAGATATTCCTCGTCTAATCGATCCCTTGGCATGCTGAGGAGACGGTCCACACTGTAATTAATCTGAATGGGGAGGGTGGTTTTATCCGAGCCATGGGAATCGATTAAATTCTGTGAATCAGCACAGAAGGTGTGACACGCATCATGGCTGCACCAGCTTCTCCCCATTGTAGGGTACAGCCATTTGTGCTCCTAGGTCCCTAATTACCTCCCTTCCCACTCCCAGGGAGAGCCACTGCATCACGTCGCTTGCCCCGCGGTTTCTGGATCCAAAGTTACAGATTGCTTCTAGGAGGGGGAGGGGGAGGGGCGACGCATTTAAAAAATGACAATAATAAAAACGACAAATGGCCCAGTGGGCCAAATCGTCAGCAGGTAAGCGCACATGAGGAGACACCCCTGTGAAAAGGGCGACAGATCAAACGCCTCATTCCAAATTAGACACGGTGAGATGGATTAATGAGGGGAAAAAAAGGAAGAAAGTCGAGCAAGTGGGGGCAGCATGTGGCTCAGTGGGCTAAGCCTGTGTGCCTGTAATCACAAGGTTGCAGGTTCAAACCCAGCCTCAGCATGTCTGTGGCTCCTTGAGCAAGACCCTTAACCCCCAGCTCCCTGGGCGCCCCAAAAGGTGGCAGCCCTTCACGGGCAGCTTGCTCTACAAAGAGCAAGTTGAGGGAGGCGTAAGGACAATTTCGCCACGGCGATCAATAAAGTTGTAATTACTATTCCTGCATATACAGCAGCTGGAGGTGATAGGAGGACAGGTAAGGGAAGTGACAAGCCAGATTAATCCTGCCCCTTTCCTGAGGGAGGAACCACTGCATGGGGGGCGGTGGTGTGGAAAGTACTACTGGTCTGTCTGGAATAGGGAAATGAGCAATACCTTGATGGTGGGCAGGACCAGATCCATGGCTGCACACTGCCGGGGAGACAGGCTCCTAGCTTCCTCACGGATCACATGCTCCTGCATAAAACGGAAACGGTTATACTTGCCGTTCCGGGCACTGTCAGAGAAAAACTCACAAAATCCCCTTTGACTGAATGGGGACTCTTGGGAACATGACTGCAGCACATTTCACATCTAGTCTAAAAAAAAATAAAAAAATGCCACACTCCATTCTGAAGCACGACCTGGTTCACTTCCTGCAGATAGAGGTCAGACAGTGTCAGTGCAGCCCCTAGGAGGGACGGCTGGTAGCAGAAAATGGTAAGAAGCTTTTAAATCACAACAAACTAAAGACCCCCCAAGCATCAGAAAACTGCAGCAGACATTATACACACACCCAAGAGGTAAATCCACTTCAATTGCCCACCTGTTCCCTTGATTTATTTTAGCAATATTACATACAGTTAAGAGATTTCCCTATGGAAGCCAGTAATGGCTAATGGAAAGTAACTTGTCCAGTACTATGTGAAGGAATCTTCACAGAGGACAATATAAAGACTGCGAATTGAATTTTCTGGAGTGGAGCCTTGGCTCCGCCATACAGTGGCTCACTGAGAAATGGCTGCCAGTGCTAACTCTGCTGTAAAGCTTCTATAGGCTGAAAGTGCAGTGAACTCTGCTGTAAAGCTTCTATAGGCTGAAAGTGCAGTGCAGCTCTCAGATGTAGGTGGGTCCACAGGATTCTCGGGGAGTCAGTCTGTGTCTGGCCCACTTTCAAACTATTCATAATTTTTAAATTCTGTGACTAGTTTGCATTCGCTCAGAGTTTGGGCCTGAGTATGATGTGGGCCTGTATGTGATTTGGTGAGTGTTTATGCCGTTGAGCACTTCACATGGCACACAAACACTGCACAGAACTGAGATAAATGTCCTTTGTAACCGTTGCAAATTGTCCACTTCTTATCTGTTGGGCCATGGAGTTGGCCTGCGTCTTTGTGTGTGTCTGTGTGTGTGTGTGTGTGTGTCTGAAGTGCTGCTTCTCACAGGTCGCTCTTCCCTTTTAGGTTCACACCTCAGGGATCGTTTTTTATTTGGCTGATTTAACGCTTGTCGAAACTGTATCAATGATTCCATTAATCAACAGACTTTTCCCGTAAGGGGCATAGATTGGGATGGACCAGGAGTGCCTGTTATCTTGCCAGCAGGTTCACAAATGGGCTAGCAGGTGCAGGGGGCTATCACAATTTACTTGGACGCTTAAACTCTCCTGTTCCACCTTGAAGCAGTTTGTGTTGTAGAGGTAAAAATATCAGCGTTACCTTGTGTTCATGCTTGTGTGCTCATGGGATTATACCTGTGTGTATAACATTAAATATTCACACACACACTCACTATACAGTAGACCTATAAATATTTCATAGATGCCAGGCTTAGAGAGAACAGGTTCGGCAGCCGACAGTAACTGTGGCTGACTGTGAACTGAAAATGAGGGACATGTTCGCCGACGAGGAGGGTGAAAGGTGATCTATATGTGAGCAATTAATTATGAGGTCTGGGAAAGAGGCTCCTGCAGATATAGTGGCTGCACGTAAGGGGGCTCACATCTACTCGTAAAACTCGCCGTCCATGGGTTTCCTTTTACAGCTAAAGAGCACACAGTGGTAAATTCCCTGCTGAAGGACCGGCACCGTAATCAGTACTGAGGCTGAGCAGAAAAGCACTAAATAACATCACAACCAAGCAGGAGTGCCCTGCGGATTGGAGTCGACACCCCAGGTTTAAATGCTCTCGCCTCCGTTATCGAAATCCACATCAATGGTAATTTATTAGGACAATGAAACCCACAGCAGCTTAATTATTTATATAGACAAAGCACAGGAATAGGAGCTCTTAGCCAACGTCCTGAAAGAGCAGATTGCCAAGAACGTTCAAAGGCCTTTATTCACACTTTTTCGAAATGAGCATGAAAAGATATTAGGTGTTTTTCGATCTGCAGGGGTCCTTGAATAACTATTCTATTATTCTACAGCAACAACTTTTTAGGGGACCATGACCTTAAAAAATATCAAGGAACCTGCTATAAAATATCAAGGAACTACTCTGAAGTTCAGAATATTCCCAGGTACATCTGGTGAAGCCTGTTTCAAGGGCTTGAGGTACCATAGAAACACTCATTGACTGAAGCCATGCAGAGAGAAAATGGCAATACAAATTTCTGTAATCTGTCCTGGATTATGAAATTTGTGCATTAATAAATCATCACTCGTGCGAGGAACAAGGGATCAAATTGGCTCAGTGGATTTTCTGATTGTAAAAACGATACGCATTTGTAATGGGGAGTGCTGTACAACGCCTTGCTGTTTTTTTAGGATGTCTTGAGTATTATGGTCTGCTGAGCAATCTAAGCATAGCATACAACGTGGCACAAAGCATTCTGTAAAAGCCATTTTGACCATCCATCTGTAAATTTTGCCCCAGTAATCTCGATTAGACATATTCTTCATCTCTGAGCGGCTCAACAAGGGATGCCTATGTAATGTCCTACAGTCAGGTCCCACTGAAGTGGATTAAGGCCTTCTGATGACACAGTTTAACACCCATGCTAAAAGGGATTATTAGTTAATGGAGAGGGATATCTCCAGGGACGTCCTTCTGCTTCAGATAATAGCCCCTCCCACCCTAAGAACATGACCCTCTATCTTTCCTCCTCCTGAGCGCAGAGCCAAATTGTACCTTCAGCTTTGATAGCTGCCCCAAGTCTTTTGCTGCATTGAAGATCATCTGAGCACCTTGCTGTTGAAATAAAAGTTATTTGTTATGACATGCACATTAAAAGTAGGCTTTCAATTACACTAGTCAAGAATATAAATTTTTGTAGTGCATTAGCATGTAGAAGCCATGTCCAGGCAGTTATGTGCCAATGTGATTTGGACTTGCAGTGTGGACAGTGTCTAGGCATTGATACAGAATTAACAAGAGGGTTACCAGATATCAGCATTTATAGTTTCTATAATTCTGTGAAACCCGATTGTTTTAGGTTAGTTCTCGTTAACGTCTGGAGGGAGGCAGATTAAAGTTCTTTCCGGTGACTTACACTCTGATCGGTCAGCGGAGGCAACACGACCTGCCTTTCGATGGTGTTTAGGACGATCTTCCACAGCTCCTTGAGCACTCTTTTCAAAACTGTCTTCTCGCAGATTTTTGCAAACAGCATCAGGCTGTAGAGGAGGAGAAACCTTGAATACAGCACAGCTGGTATAAATCCGGCCTAAGATACATTATGCAAAGTCAGAAAACGCACTGTAAGTCAGAATAGCTAAGTACTGCAGAATGTCTTCCTGATCCTTTAAAAATGAAAAACGGCCTTATGTAATGTGTTAAAAAAAAAGTACACCGATATGTGAATTGTGTCACAGCTTCTCATTTGAATCTTAGTGAACTGTAAAACCAAGTTTTAGTGGTGAAAAAGAGCTTTGAACTGCAATGATTTTGCATATAATTAAGAGAATTCTCCATAATTCTCGAACTGCCCTTAATCTTGAGTCTCTCTCTGTCAGTGAACAGATACAAAATATGAAGACTGAGCTTGATGGGCCGAATGGCCTCCTCTCGTTTTGTATATTTCTTATGTTCTTATATTTCAGGGTATTTACAATGGACAATGTAGCCAGAATGATTAAACTACAGAACTTTGATTCTTGTTCATTAGTTCAGTAGATTTTCCTAATGGTGTCATATGGAAAAACACACAACTTTCGGTATGTTTGTTCAGTTATTAATTTTTTTTACGTGTAATAGTCTTTCTTGTTAAAAAAAAATAGTCTCTGTGTGTGTGTAGCTAAATGCATCCCCAGCCACTAGGGAGGAGGTAATGTGCAAGCTGTAGAAATCTCCTACTTCTTATCCAGTAGCTCCATGAGCGGACGGAGCACAATTTCGGCGTCCATGGCAGCACTGCTCTTCTTGGCTGCTCCGTCACCCTTCATCTGCAGCAGCTCCTGGCTCATCTGCTTGACGCAGTCCTCAATCACAGGCTTGAAGCTGCGGGGGAGAATCACACGTCGTGTTCAGCCGTAACTTGTAAGGAGAAATTAAGTATTTATAACACATTATTTTATTCATAAGGGCGTTACTTCAGACATATATTTACAACATTACTAGTTCTAACAGATTTCTGATTGGACTGCTGACTAATGGCAAAAAAAAAAAAAAAAAAATACCATTTCAGTTATGAGATCCAGTGCCTTCTTGGAAAAAGTCTTGCTTCTATGAGAGATTTGCTTCAAATGCATTGGAGACTTTATTGATCCAAGTGTTTGCTTTTTTTTTTGGGAGGGGGGGGTCCTACCTGGAACCAAACACTGCACTTAGCTCATCCAGGACAGTGTTGAGCTTATTCTGAAGCTCCTTCAGAAGGTCACCTGCCTCAGCATCCAGCTACAAATAAAGAAAACAGCTCTGACTAAAATACACACAGGTATAAATTAGGTGAAGTTTTAACTTTAAAATACAGGATTGGGGGAATAGCGCTGGATAGGAATTTGACAGCATTCATACATCCTTATCACACTTCTGCTGAGCTCAGGCTCCAGGGTTGGTGAAAAGGCCTGGAGTGTGTTCATGGCTCAAAGCTTTCCCATTAGCGGACTCTGAGGTGTCAAATGCAGGATCAAAGTAAGCAGGCAGAACAGTTTGGGTTTACGTCGTCTATACTGGTAATTACAATTACAGCCACCATTCACGCAGGTAACTGCTAATTGCGGCCTGATTAGGGCTCATCTGGGGGCTGTGTTTTTGGGCCACAGCTATGTGCAATACAGCCAGAGGGAAGCGCTTCACCCGAAGGTGGAGCAGGGTGCGGACAGTGAGACACGCAGAAATCGGTGGAGGTGCTGTGCTCCCCTCTGCAGACAGACCTCCTACATCCACTTTCACCTATTCGCCCAGTTCGTTTCTATATAGCACCTTCAACATCGCTGCCCCAAAGCACTTAAAAATTTCATGACTATAAGAGAATTGCAAGCCGATTTAATAGCATTTAGTATTGGTCAGGAATGCAACATCTAAGTGGGAGAAATGGTCAGAAAACCATGAAGAGGGATCCCTATGGCAGTTCTAGGGGAAAAATCGGTAAGTCTCCACCCATTTGATGGAGACCTTGCATAAAAATGAGTAACCTGCTGAGCTGTAGGAATACTATTTGTTTCAGTGCAATTTTGGATCCGTCATGAGGTCTAGAATGCTGTTTGTTTTTTTTTTTTAAAAGGTCGTCTCTCCACGCACTATCAGGATTTTTTTTCATCTGTTTTGTAGACAGGATATGGTGTGACATAAAAGTTAATCCTTTATTGCGCAGTGAACTTGATGTATCGGGCCATTTAGAGAAACTGCATCAAAGCAGTACAGAACTGCAACCGCAAAGAGGTAATGCACAGCAGTAAGAACACTGTTCTTCACTTGGTCGACCTCTTAATTTTTTTTGTTTTATTAAAATACGGACCTGTGATATCCTGGCTGTCAGCTGTGCTGAGCCTGATTACCTGGGCTGGGGGGGTGGATTTCAGCCTTAAAGCGGCTGATGAGAAGCTGTCAGGGTGGCCTCTTGTATCTCTCGCCACTCTGCATGTGTAACATCGCTGCCCGTTAAGAGAAGGGGGGAGGAGACCCTGCCACAGCCTCCAGTGAGGTACAAGAGCTGAAGCACTAGAGCACAAGGATGCAACGCTGCTTCTGCGGGCGACTGCTGTTGTCTGTGGACTGCTGGGAAATCGCTGCTAGCACTCCATAAGACAGACACCGGATGGTGACGTGCCCTGCGGTAACAGGGACCATTAAAAGTCGACAGCGTTTGTATACGTTTGAAGACACCAGGGAAAATAAAGTCCTTACACTCCATTCACACAAAGCAAAAACTATACAAAGATTCATGCTAATAACTGGCCTTAGGATACATCAAACTGTTCAGCGAGATTTTTCAGAAAGATTTACACATTGTTGACATTCATCTGAATTCAGTCTTCCTTTTCCTTCTTAAGTCGTGCATATAAAAGTGATTAATATGATACATTAATATGATAATATGGTTCTTACAATAAATCAGGGTTTCTCAGTGGTCTGTGATGTAAAATAAAGGGTCGACATTAATAATGAATATATCTGAAGCTTAAGGGGATGTCCGTAATTAATGAAACATAAATTATTTGAGACGCTGGCTCCAGGTTAAGACACATGTAATGAGGTATGGGTTAAAAACAGGAATTCTCATTAACTTGATGAAACATGTTTCAATTAGAACATAAACGTGTGCGAGCTGGAAGACACAGCGTTCTGTCCGCAGATAATTACACAAAGAAAAGGCAGGGCGGAGCTTTCCTTAGCGGAAGCCTCTCCTGAAAGCGAAGGCGGTTAGAGTGCACTGTCAGAATTTGGAATAACCTTCGGAGTATCGATCCATGGGTGGGGGGCTGCATAAACTGAGACACCAGCACAGATATTATAATATTAAGAGGAAACAAATAATCTTCACGCATGTAATTTACTGCATGTTTCTTCACCTTTACTAAACACGACCATCCCAAAGGATATAAACTATCAGCTACGGAAGTCAAGCCTACATGTCTGACCTTCTTTAGATTATTTATCATTTTACTTCAGACTTGACAGCGAACACAAGATAACAGAAGAGCCTCCTGCCTTAAGACCCCTTGGTGATTGTGTTGGCTTTTATGTGCCTTGCGATGGCATGCAATCACACAGACTCCAGCCTGTACAGAATATAAAAACAGCCGCAAATCAGGCCGTACATCAAAGAATACCATATGACCTAGTACTGGGCTGTGAAATGGCTCTAGAGAGACACAGGGAATGTGGGAATCTCTCGGAGACCAAACCAAACACCATATTCTCAGGCATTGTGCTGTGCTGAGCATGCGAAAGCAGCTGTGTTCACTGTACGACTTGAAACGAAAGTGTCTGAGAATAATTCCTCTACACCACCAGCTTCCTGACTCAAAATGATATGTGTGAAATATCTAAAACCTGAATTCACAGGAATGTGAAACTTTTGTGTGCTGCACTTGTAGCTGGACATTCAGAAATGCAACGTGACAAATTAATGACTATTTTATCACAACTGAAACACTATGGTCTTCATAATGCACCAACCAGTTTGAAATAGATAAAAGATAGAAGTATCAAATTAAATTTTATTTACTTCTGGGATTAACTGCCGACCTTTAGATTACGAGTCTGTACTTAACCACTACGTCACCTGCACATATTATACCGCAGAAGGAAATACTGGTTCTTAATTCATCCCATGAGGAAATGTTTTTACACTTTTGTGTCCCATGAGAGAACGATATGTGTAAATATGCAGTGTAAGTAAGTTTTGAGGTGCTAGAGTGCAGGGTCAGTCAGCACCCAGCACCTTTTTGGGTATGATTATTCTGCCTGCTATGGGATTTGAACCACCGACCTTCTGGGTGAAGGCACTGCACCCTGACCCACTGATCCAATAACAGTACTGCGGAGAGCTTGTTGAGGTGGGCTGGGACTTGAGGACACTGACCTGTTTTCCACCCATGGCCTCGAACATCTTCTCCAACTGCACGCGGAGTTGCTGGATGTTGTTGAGGAGGATGCAAGGCTTTCGGAAAGAGCATACAAAAGGCGGGATTCAGGGGGATTCACAGCCACATGCCATGCTGCATTTATAACACACTCGTGGGTAGATTTAAGCTTACAGGCACAGCTCTAATCTGCAACAAAATCCTACATCTGCTTTCTGTCACAACCTGTGATGGCGCCAACACATCTGAAGAGTGATTTGCTACTGTTTTGGATGAAGCTTTAAAATTTGTACAATAAAAAACAGCTGCGAATGTAGAGGCATTATATAATAAGAGCTACAGGTAGAGTGACAGCGTCCCGCTAAGTTATGTAACCTTGTCATGCTCAGCTTCTGGAGCCCCGCGTGGACAGTCTGTCATGACGAGTCCCAGATTCTCACGCTCAGGTCTGAATTGGGACAGACACACCCGACGTGTGCATCCTTACCACTTTCTCCCTGCCCAAATGTGAGCTGAAGTCCTTGGAGAGTATTGCAGAATACTCTAGCAGAACTTTATTAATAGTCTGAAAAAGAGGGGAAAAAAATCCAAGCGCAAGAACAAATACTTATCATTAACAATTCCCATACACTTACTCCATCGCAATGCAACAAAATATTCATTGTGTACACTAACACAATCATAACACATTATAAAATGTTCATAACATAAAGCACAGAACTAGATAAAAACGAAAATTAACCCATATATAACAAAAAAATCATTCAAGGTGGAAAATACATTTGTTCAAAAAACAATACAGTACAGACACTCCACACTTAACGACCGAGTTCCATTCCGATGACCAACTCGTTAATCGAATTGGTCAATAAGTGAGGAGGTGCCCCTCACCGATGTTTGCAGACTGTACTGGTAGCGGCTTTGTGTCAACCATGTTTTAATGTCACCCTTTCACCATTTGTAACGTTTAGTTTATTTATAAATATTTATACAGTAGCGTACTGAATTCTGTAATAAACAGTGTTCTACTTGCTCCTTTTCATTCTCTTACATTAAAACTAAACATTTAACTGTCTATTCAGGGAGCTATTTTATTGCTAGGTTCTGAATCACAAAAACATTCCTGGTCACTCTGCGATGCTCTCAGCCAGCAGTGAGGACCCCCCCCAGGGTGTACGTGCCCTGATGTTTGCCGGGGGGCCTTTGACACTGACTGACTTCAACAAGAAAAAGGGGAAATTTAAAAACAAGGAAAATGAATCTGAGACTCACCCAACCCAGTGGGTAATTAGAGGTGTTGTGGATGGTTGAGCCATGCCAGTCGTGTATGATGTTATAGACAGTGAGCAAAAATCCTCTCTATACTGACGTTTGTCCGGAATTAAATCAAACGGAGCCAACTGGAAAATTTGTCTGCTGTGACTATAAATAAGTCAGCATTACGGAGAAAGTCCATGTGACCTTTTAGAGTCAATTACAAAATGTCACAGCAACGCAGTAGCAGCCGTCCCTCAGAAGGGTATATCCCTGTCCTTTCCCTCTATCGCTTCCTTAGCTGCAAATCAGCTCTCTAGCCGCGGGGTAGGCTCCAAGCCCACCAGCCTCACCTTGGCAAATCGGCACATAAAGTGGCCGAGGGCCTGGGGATTGGGACACTCCAGCTTCCTGATGATCTCAAAGCTCTGGTTGAGTTGTGCGAAGACGTCCACCACAGAGCAGGAGAAGAGGGCATGGTCAGAGGTCTGTTGGAACTGCAGTGGAGGAGGGCAGAGGGGAACCAGAGAGTTTTACACCGGGGTTCCCGCTGGATTTTCTATCTCCTTCATCTCAGGACACTTTTTTATTTTTTTATTTTAAAAAACTGTGTGACATTGGAATTTGCACTTAACAAGAGCTCTGACAAATGCTTATTAATGACCTTAATGTATAGCAGAGCATTACAAGCTGAATAAAGCTCCTTAAGATAGTGGCAACAATCCTTAGTTTGTTTTTTCTAGTCTGGGTTGTGAGGTCAACAGAAGATTCCTTTTTGTAAACTCAGCAAACTGTATTTTGTGTTGATGTGCCTTAAATTCCCAGCAGTTCAAAAGAGTCCTTCATATACTGAAGGAAATCCTTTATTTAACGAGAAATAGATATTGTCCACCTATAACATTACATTTCCTGTAAGTTTTTTACTTACACCATCCTTTTTGTCTCTTTCCAAAGCTCCGTTCAGGAAGTCCATGGAAACATCTTCATTCTCATCTAACCACTGAATGACAAAGGGTTCAAACCACCTGCATGGAGCGAAGATAAAGACCTCACATCAGAGAAGAAGGTGGTCTTCCTACATGGGACATCATATATGGCATTCGTATCCTTAGTAGGATTTTGTGGACTTGCAGGAAAGTTACAGCATGTTGTAGAGAGATCTGAGCCGGAAGGGAGGCCGCCTCTTCCCTAACGAGGTGACACGTCAGGTGATGGGGTCTACACACAGCGTAACACCTTTTCGCCAAGGCTGCAATTGGGAGCCCGTCCCCGAGGAAAGTGGAAATTTAAAAACTCATTGCTGCTGGAGAAGCAGCGTGACTGCAGTGGTGGAATTATGGGGGAATCCATTCCCCGGGAACGCTTATTAACTTCAAAATGTATTTCTCGTAAAAGGAGCAAAGAAATCAAGTTACACATACACCTGCTCACGAAAAAGGCACAAAATGTATCCATTTTGAATTATTTCTTAAAGTATTCAAGCATTGATTTCCCTGCTTTACAGAGAGTCAGAATATTATATAGCGCACATAAGTCCTTCGAAGGGTAGCAATAAATCTTACCATAGAAAAAGAACGACTTCAAAATTATTCCCTGATAAATATGCAGAAGCGCATGACAGAGACATCCAATTAAAACCGTTCACTCCACCACACAAACAGAAGCAGAGGAGAGGCAGGGAGAAAAAGGAGACTGGAGACAGGGGAGCATCAGGGAGATGGGGGGGAAAAAAGCAGGAGTGACAGGGAAGTGGTGGGAAGATGGTGGAGATAAGCAGGAGTTGGGAGAGAGGCGCATCAGGAAGATGGGGTGGAGAAGCAGGAGAAGCAAGCAGCAGGAAAATGATGGGAAGAACCAGGAGAAGCCAGAGAGCAGTTGGAAGACTCAGGAGAGGCAGGGGAGCGGTAGGAAGATGGAGGAGAGAAGCAGGGGAGGGAGAGAATGGCAGGAAGATGCTATGATTAGCAGAGCAGGTACTGAGAGAGGGCACCATCTGTCTTATTGTACCTCTTTGCAAATTATAACCTGTAATACAAAGAGGGATTACCTATCCTACAGAAACATCTCATGAAAAACCAGGGAAGGAGGGTGAAATGGCAACCGTATTGGGAACACAGGTGGCTTTTTCATTTCCATGTTCAGTGGCAGAAGGACCTGTTTGGCGTAAGTCAAAGAGCAGAACGGTGGGATACCTACAGAGAATACTCCGGAACGGTGTCCTTGAATGCAGCCAGGTCTCGGACATACTCATTATGAAACCATTTCACTTTGAAGTGCAGATTCATGTACTCGGTGCTCTTACAAAGGCGGTGTTTCTCATGTTCTGTAAGTATAGTAGAGCAACACAGAAAGCAGAGTCAGCACAAACATTTGTGAATTTAGCAGCTTTTGTCCCCCCCCATCCAACCAGGTGATTTCATTAACAGTGTCATTTACGTATCAGCCAAACAATCGGAGGGAGCTGGTACCTTAACACAATAAGAATGACTACAGTAGTAAATACATAATGTAATACAGGAACAAGTGTCTTGATCACAGACTGCCGTCTGTCACTCTTTCAGCTTTCCCGCTTCAAGACAAATTTCAATCCAGTAAGACAGCTGGACATCATTAATAGAAAAATTTGCATTCAGCTATGATACAGAAACGGCTCATAAATAAAACTAAAGAAAATAATCTCTGGATATAAAAGACACTGGTAATAAGGACAGACTGAAGCTGAACCACGTGGCTTTAGATCTTAACAGATTTTATCAGCTGTTCATTTATTATCTGCTCAGAAGTGCAACAAAGAGACAGAGGACACACCAGAAAGCGAGCCTTAACATTAAAGGTTAAGGGATTGTCAGAGTGCAGCACAGCAGCTCAAGAAACGTAAGAAAAACTGGATTGGCATTGCTGGTTGGAGTACCAAATGCAGGCTGGATTAGATACGTGATGAAAGACAAACTGGATAAAGAGTATAGCTCTCTATCTGACCAGAAGGAGAGCCGTGCTAACTCCAGGGAGTGCTGAACATCCTTTGGGAAGCCAAGCACACGGCCCAGCCCTGATTTTATCGTGCGTATTCACTACAAGCGAAAGGGCTGAACATTACTCTTAGCTCCAAGGGCACAGAATACCAACCCATCAAAAATGAGGCCAGTTATTGAAGAAGGGAAATTCACTTCATAAAAGGTCAATTCTTCTCAACTATTGAAAAAGATCAAAATAAATCTTCTCCATTGGCTGGATTAAGCTACGCACTTACTTACACACACAAACACACAAACACACACACACAACACTTCATTCACCAAAGCCCTTTATAACTACACTTAATGTCCTGGAGGCAGAGAAGCACCTTTAACAAACAATCATTATTAAAAGAGAAACCTGTGGATGTGAACAACACAATCCAACAGCAAGAAATACAGGAAATGACACAGCTGAGATAAAAAGGACCTAGGAAATAAAAAAACCTGCAAAAATAATTAATTAAAGCCGTTTTCCTGTAGATAATCCATGCACAATGCATCTCCCTATACATGTTGACCAATCAGATGGTGGTGATGTTGGTTTAGTCACACTTGTGCCCTGCTAGAAAGCAGGTCCATGTTAGCATGGAAACGGCTTGGGTACTTTACGATGGGAAAGCGTTTGCTCAGTTTGGTTCTTGGTGGCAAAGAGCCGTAAGAGCACCATGCCCCATAAAGAAGACCACAGTCTCTTGATCAAATCTAGCCTGAACCTCAAAACTAGCGACAAGAAGGATGGATTCTTTGTCGCAACAATGAACAAGTTTTTGGAAAGCCTTCCTGGACCTGCAGAATGGCTGCCAGGAGCCAAGATCGACTTAATGCCTCCGAATAATAATACCAAGGATAATCTAAAGGTGCTGAAAAGGTAATCGAACCTAACTTGGATCGATGAGTAAGCTGTGGCAATTCTAGCACAATATTGGGGAAGGCGGTCTCCTAAAATGAAGATCTTGGTAAATATACAGTCGACCCTTCTGCTGCGTGACGTTCACCTTTGTGGTTTTGAATACAATGCGGAGTTGGCATAAAAAATTAAATAGGAATTTTTGGGAGTGTTTTGAAAAGCACAGACGACACGCAAAGGGCAGCAGACAAGAGAAGAAAAGCTTAGTAGCTGCATAAAATATACATACAGTGTTGGTTTGGAGGACGCCAAATGTATTTGTGGCAGCCTCTCGCAGCGATCTTTGCATCTCACGTTTCTCGTATTTTTTTCACTTCGCTCTGCTCGCCAAGGGGACCCCAGAGTATTTTATGCTGGTTTTCCAGATCGGGTGGGGGGATGTGCCCCCCAACCCCCCACCCCCCCCCCCCCCCCCATGGGAGGGGCAAAAGTTAAAAAGGTGCCGTTTTTTTTTTTTTTTGCCTTCTTG
>JAODKE010000007.1:8397220-8409658 GCA_026779605.1 Mormyrus hasselquistii | reverse complement strand
TGTTTAAAAGAAACCCAGGTAGAGCGAAGCGGGGATAAGCGAGTGGCTGCTTTGAAAAATGGAGGCAGGCCACAACACTTTAAAAGAGCCTATACTGTTTCCATCTCAATGGATCTTCCGCAGGTCGTTCAGCCTTTCACAGAAGGCCGTGTGTGTTATATGCAGCAAAGATGTTAGCTTCGGATACTGACAGAGACTCCGACATGAGTATCTGGTGAGCAACACATAAATTCAGACTATTACAGTCACAATTCTTGATCATAATTCGAAGTTTCTTTAAGACAAGCTGATAATGGAAAACTCTCACTGCCCCACACCCTAGTCCTACCACACTGCATCATTTGCCCACAAACAGAATGACTACATTTTGTTTTACCGTAATGCACAGTCCTGCTGGCCTCTTATGTGGTGCCGAGTGCTGATATTTCTCATTAGCAGTGCTGCTTGCATTATTAGTGCGCTGTGTATTTCATACAGAAATCATTCCTATTGCTTTTGAAATAGATGCACTAGGGGAATGAAGCTGATTGCTCATGTATAATAAAAACCTGATACTGCCGAGGTTTCACAATGCTGTCCAATTTCACAGAGCCTTCTCATTACATAAATATATATGCATGGGGTCTGGCTGGGAGAGATCAGCAGTAATGAAATGAGAGGACCTGTAATTGCTGAGCAACATTTGCATTTGGATGGGTGATGGACACGCGCACAAAAGCAGCCTCCATCCAATAGGGGAGTGTTAAGAAACGTTCGCTTCCCGGAACGCAGAGTGAAGACAGCCTGTCAGGCAACTTCACTAGGACATGCATACGAGAAAAAAGGGGAGGGGGGTTTGGGGGTGATGTGGCTGCATTTGGAAGGAAGATTTCGTGTGTATGTGCGAGTCCTGGCCGATGCCCTATGCCTCTGCAAACTAACTGTGGGTTAACAGGACACTAACGGGGTACAAAGCTATTAGATAAATGAGTGTTGGTTGCATTTGTAATTACTACAGAAAAGGCACACTATTAGCAGTCTGTCAGCTGTCATTAGTCGTTCCTGAAACATAAATTAACTATTTAACTATTTAAATGACTTTTCCACACCACTTAAAGTACTAGTGCCAACTAAATAAATCTGCATTAATATTAATATTTAACATTAACCCATAATGTCATATGCAACTTTGCACATTAGTTTTAGTTTGCCCAAAATCTCACCTCTGTCTGACTCCATCACTAAAATGAGCACAGACAGACTGAAAACACCAGGCAGTGACATGAAGACTATTTAAGACGACAAACTGATGACACTGAAAAAGCATTTTGCAAAAACTGCCCAAATACTTTCAAAAGATTTTTTTATTGACACTGTGCCTTGCGTATAACTTCATCTAATTTCCATTAACACAAAATATATGCATTCTCTTAAGCACATTTGAAATACAGATATTACTATAGATGGAGTTCTCATTAAAAAAAAGAAGTCCACACATGCTTGAGATTTAACTCTAACAGTATGTGTTCTCAGCAAACAAGCAGCATAAAAACCTGGTCACAGTGTACTGGGTGTCTTGTGTGACTTTGACCAATCGAATGCAAGAAAGCTGTTTCTGCGAGTGAAACTGAGAAGGAAAAACCAGACACTGGGCAGAGGAAACAAAAGTGTCAGAATTGCAGTCAAGTCTAATTATCCCACAAGGGCAGGAATAGGAGTCCTATCTGGTGCATATATAGAAAGCATCAATACAATTACTTTGGGAAGAGCAGAATGTGTCCTTTGAACACTAAAAAGATAAACACGTTTAAACCATGGATGAGACAAGGTTGTTTCCTGTTAAATGTAAAATATCTTACAACCCTTAGATATGTTCACCAGCCATGAACTGTCAAGTCAGCCATCAAAGTTTAGTCCAGCTCCTGCATTCAGGGAGGGAAAACCTCTTATTCTAGGATTAGTTTGGGCTATAGCGTAAAGCTGAGATGTCTGCATGCAAATTCTCTTACAGACTGTATAAAGTTCAAAGGGGAATTAATTTATTACCACAGAGCTACAGATCAATGGCATTTCGTGGGATTTTATTATATATAAAAAAAAAACCTCAAAATACAAAACAGAAAATGTTCCCATATCAGCGGTGAGGTATTACTCTTCCTCTCACCATCACTGGTCAGACACTTATAACCACTAGTGTAAAAGGACATTTAGTAGAACAATATTTTATTATCTGTAATCTGTAAACAATGTTATCTGTAATAACATTGTTCAATACTGAAATGGTGATATGACTTGCAATAAATAAACATACATTGAAGTGTGCATATTATATTTAATAAAATCTTGCTAATAAGCTAAATATAAATTAATAATCTAATAAAACATGCCGATTTATAATATCAAGCTAAATGTAAATAATGTTTTTATGATAATTAACAAAAACAAGCCTTTCATAAGCGCCTTTTTTATATAAACAGTTCCTGCTGCAGTAAATTGAACATGAAACTTGTGATTGCATAATCAGCCTCATTGACACGTCATATGAGGAAGGAATTTGTACGGTGGAAGAACTTTTGCATGACCTCTGCATGTGGTCAAAAGCTTGCATTGCTTGCATTGAGTGTGAATGCAGGTTGTGTGTAAATAAAACAATTTTTCTTATTCATTGCATTTCAGTCTTTTGCGATATGAATATAATATTAAACAATCTAAATTGTATAGCTGTTACATTACAAATCAAAATCTAGTTTATATTGTTTTGCATATGTAGAATGAACTTTTAAAAAAATAATTTTTAAAACATTCATATACAGGCAACACAAAACCCCGCTGTAGGTTATGGAGAAAACAACAGGTACTGACATCCTACCATAACAGGATTTAGACTTAAACATTTCATAAGCTGATTTCTTGTGTCAAATTGTTTTCCTGACACACCCACAAAGCAGCAATGTGAAATTCAGTGTGATCATCAAAATTAGGTGATATGGGGGGTGGGGGGCAGGACACTGACATATAGGTTGGCTCCAGGCTCTGTGTTATGCCTGGAGAGATTGTGGGGGACAAAATAGAAGCTAACTCCCCCTTTGAGACTGTGCAGATTAATCCATTTTCATAATCGGTCCATTTTTATTCCATTGGCATGAGCTCATATGAGGTCGCTCTTGGGACATGGCAATAAAGTGATTATAAGGTGTCTTTTATGAGATTTAATCCGTGAATTAAACGGTGCCAAAATGTAAAGCTGAACAACAGCGAGCTGGGCACTGTAAAATACGTTTCATACTGTATCTACTCTAGAAAATTTCAATATATAGCCCATAATGATCTCTTCCCGGAAATGAGTGTGGAATTGTGGGAAAAGTCACAATGAATGTCCTTCTTAAATTTATAAGCCACTGTGGGTGGAAAATGGATGCATTTATACAGACTGGGTGTGCAGAATGCTTTAAAGTTTGGAATATTCCTGCTGGATGTGATAGAGATGCTAACGACTCAGCTAGAACAAAAAACACGCATATCGCGAGATTCAGTGAAGTCTACATCCTGACCTCCATTCTCATCAGTCAAATCTGGTCCATGCAAGTGAGCACAGGATTCAATTACTGATCTGCATTCAGTGCACGGCGATGTTTGGCTACACAAAACACATAATTCATTACAAACCAATAGAGTGTCTATTGCAGGGTGGTAAAAGCTACACAGAAACAGCAGTCTTCTTTAACTCAATGCACTGAGAATAAAAAAATTTGAGGCTGTTAATAAAAACAATCAGAACGCAACTGTGAATCAGGAGAGTTCTTTCCTGAACAAGTGGATACTGCTGAAATGTAACATCAAGCTAATGTGTTCCTTCGAAGCATGAGCGCTGTACTGCATTTCACTGGCTTATCGACTTTTATTGGCCTATATTTTGGAGTCTGGAGTTGCAGAGACATGCAGGAAACCTTGTCTTGAAGAGAACAGGTTTTCTGCTAGTTCTTTTGGTTTAGGTGCCTTTCCTTTGTGTGCATTCTCAGCCAATGATCACATAACTATGACATGGTCACATGATGGGGCATACCACCAAATCAGTCCAAGCATAAATAAATGGGTGAGGTGGGGCAAGGTGGTGCATCCTAATCAACCTGGCATGCTGCTTTGCTAAACTGAAATTTGAAGAGCGGTAGTTGCAAGGACCAGTTACAGGCGGCATCTTGTTTTGTTTCAGTTTCAAGCACATTTATGCCACATATCCTTACAAATTTCATGGTTTGGGGATCAGGGATTCAAAACAAGCCAAAATGATTTCAACAAGCATGCTGAAAGATGGAATTTCACTCTGTGTGAACTAAGCTGGAATGCAAAGATACTCTACCTTTGCTGAAACTGGTCAGAATAACCCTCGCAGTTATTAAAACACGTCATGCAGAACCAACATACCCAGGGTGCCGTTTATCAGCCCATCGACTCGGACCCCCCCCCGTGTAACCTGCCACCTCCCCAGCTTCCCAATTTTGGCAGCAGAGTATGAGGGCTGCGGGTTATCTGAGCGGAGATGTGTGGTGATGGCAAGAGCTCGGCACCAATCTCTCTCGTCGCAGATGATTGACTCGCGGCCCAACTTCGACAAAAAATGCTACACCAGGTATTCTGACAGGCAAATAATGCCGTTATTGTGGAAGCTGTGAAGACAGAAATCCAATCGCCTGATATTACCTATATGGATCCCTATATTTATTTTTTCGAAGTCAAAGAAGACATAGCAATGTGTTATAAGTTTACTTAAACTTTTAAATATTTGCGTTCTACACTGGTGCTTCCCGACCCGCTTTTTTGGGGATCCATAGACAGTCCACATTTTTGCTCGGGAGCTTGGAGGGAGCAAAAATATGGGCTGTCTGTGGGTCTCTGAGGACTGGACTGGGAAACCCTGTTCCACACTTATTTTTCAGGCTTTATTTTCATGAAAGGCCAATTGGCTCGATGAGGACAATCATGTATCGGAGGAATGTGGAATGGACTAGGGATTTATTTGGGGGAATTCTCTAATTTGGATGGATGAGTGCATCAAAAAGAGAACAAAAAGAAAACCGAACAAGACTAACTTCAGCACCTCGTGGCATGCATTTCAGGTTTAACTGGCAAGCCCCACACACAAAACACAGCAACCTACTGGGACTGAATAGAATGAATCAACACAATGATGGACATCTGACCCGCATGCCTGAAATGGGACACTTAGATTCATGTTGATCAATAGAATCATAAAAAAGTACAAAACAGCAACACCGCGGGTAAAACATTTATACGACACTGACAGTAAATCAGGATGCACAGCACCCCGAGTCAGCACTCAGAGATGGCAGAGTGCTGCTTTGGAGTGCTGTTCTCCTCACAGGACTACATCACGTTCCTATAAGCCAATGACAAGGCTCATTACAATCATCCACCCTGAACTACAACTGCTTATCTTATTAGGGTTACAGTCCAGAGAATGTGATGCTGGACGAGGTACACCTTCAATGAGAAGCCAGACCAGACCAGGAGGAGAAACCTAGACGACCATGAGGAGAATATGCAAAATCTGGATTGGAAGCAGAAGCCCTGAAGATAAATCGTCAACGCCTCCCTCTCAGCCATTTTTCCATGCTTAAGAAAATGCAATAAATCTATTTTTATTAACCATACGGGGAGGAATTTGCCCAGAACCCAATTTGGTTTACTATGAGCTGGATTGGGTGTCACACTCCTGATAAACATCTCCCGCATCCCGACACAGCTATGCAATGAAAACAGCAAGAGCGCAGGGACTCGGCCTGAGATCCATCTTTGTGGGGCACAACCTAGCAAGCAAGCATCCGCGCAGTGCTCTTCATTAATTGTGCCCCCATGGCAGTGGCGCCCCCCCCCCCACCCCCACATTCCCCTTGAGGTCTGATATGTGGAAATGTGTGAAGGATGAAAAACAGCCGAGGGCCTCTGCTAGGGCCGGCTGCATTGATAATGCAGACAGAAGGCAGCTAACAGTGCTGTTTGAAAAGGAGCCTCAGTTTCAACATCCTCCGCTGGCAGAGAAGATACCCCCCAAACGGTGGCACCAGCCCCGTGTCTACACTATTTACTGATGGCTGTTGCACCACGTTCAGGCCGCCGTACCAGTGAGGGTGGCAGCTGCCTGCGAGGTGTTCCTACAATCTCTAACACTATTCTCTTCCAATAAAAAAAGAATGAGCAGTGTGGTAACCTCACATCTCTCAGCGTTCAAGCTGAAATACTGCCCTCATCCGTGTGTGTGTGTGTGTGTGTGTGTGTGTGTCCGTGTGTGTGCGTGCCCAGCATGTTCTCTGCATGTTTTTGCAGGTATTCCGGCTTCCCTCCCACTGTCCAAAGCCATGCATGTATGTGAACCGATCTCCCCCAAAATTGTCCTTTGTGCGTGCTTTAGTCTGCCTGTGTGTGCGTACTTCATTAGGCGAGCATCCAATCTAGGGCGTTGTGTACCAACAGCTGTGTGGTACCAGGGATAGGTTTAAAGCTTACTGCAATCCTAACCTGGTAAAGTATGGCGCTTTTCCACTGTTATATAGAAACTGAGCCGTACTCAAGCCGTACCACCATTTATAGCGCGGTTCCAGCGCCGTTAGGTTTTCCACTGCAGAAGGGTCAACTTGGTAAAGGTGTTACTGGGTTTGGCGAGTGACAGTGACGTAAAGTCAAAGAGACGCTAATTTACTGTTCACACTGTGCACATCATGATTTACTGTATGCTGATTTCCAAGTTAGAAAGTCTTTGAGTATCACCATCTTATGTTAGCGTCAAACACTATTGCAGTTAGCATTTGTTTGCATAAATTTATGTTAGGAATCCATTCTGTTCTGCAGTACTTTAAGTAGGTAGTTGGAAATTTTCAAGTTCTGAGGTATTGGGATTGCATCAATGCATCGCGATGAATTCTACAACAACTATAGACTAACATATGGAATACGCCACTGTTATCTCCGTGCATTTTGACCAATCAGATGGTGGTGAAGTGACCAGTTTGATTTGGTCATGCTTTCAGCCCTGCTAGTAAGCAGGGGCATGTCAGCGAAGGTATGACCCGAGTACGGCTCGGAAAATTCGCAAGGGAAAACAGTCAGTTCACAGTATGGCTCAGTTCTTGGTGGCATAGGGAAAGTGATGGATGGATGGCTAGACAGATAGAAGGAAAGAATAAACAGAAACTAGGTTTCTCACTGCACAGGACGAGGCGATGGTGTGTTGGTGCAGCACAACGGCACAATATAGAGGCAGTGTTTGTTAGCCATGAAAGCCACTGATCCAGTGCAGCAAGGCACTGTAGCGACTAGGAGACCTGCTGACACGGACCAGCGAGCTATGGCCTTGTTCTGGCAGAGGCTAAGATCCTCCAGGTAATTAAACTCGACGAGTCCTCAGGTTCCAAGACATCAATGCTGTCAAATCCAGGACTATGAAACTGGGCTGTCAGAGTGCATGGATCCATACTGTACATGTCAGCCCAAGCAACCACCCATTTCCAAACTGCTCACCAAGTTAAGGGCTGTTGTCTGGATAACGTGTGTATAACATAAATAAGCTGAGACACTGA
Source organism: Mormyrus hasselquistii (assembly GCA_026779605.1). Lineage (NCBI taxonomy): Eukaryota > Metazoa > Chordata > Actinopteri > Osteoglossiformes > Mormyridae > Mormyrus > Mormyrus hasselquistii. The sequence continues at coordinate 8,402,087 of JAODKE010000007.1, read as the reverse complement.
CATGTTTGAAAGATAATGCCCAGACTGGTATCTTATACACAGATGTATATAATACATGAGTTTTTTTATACATAATGTGCATATTAAGTAAATGCAGCTGCCTGGGATCATGTATCTTGGTAAGGACCAGTAGAATTATACATATTTGTGTTCAGGTCAAAGATGGTGAACAAGCTCACATAAATTCTGGCTACGCATCTCCATATACACACCAGTGATATCCTGGCACAAGCACACACTTTCAGGTATTCCTACAAAAACTCAAGCAGGAGAGCACTTATGTACCGCATTACAACATACTTAAATGGGAGCACAAGCATACACACAGGTAGAATAAATATGCAAAGGGTCCTAAACCTTGTTTCAAAATCTGTCACTCACCTTCCATTGCATACTTCATATCCGTGGCAAAGAGATTCCACATGATCTCCGCGCTGACCTTCCCCATGTTCAGCTCCTGTGGGAACCTGAGGGTTTAAAGGTGAACGCATGTAAAGGGCAAATCCCACAAGCCCTCATAAAAAATTAAAAACCTTGAATGTGTCTTAACACAAGGACACACTGACCTCAGACTGCATTCACTGGAGATAAGTGGAATATAAGTAAAGCTTACTATAGTGTTTCTATGGCAACAAGTTTGTTCAAGAGTTCGTCAAAAACGATAAACAGCTTCTCTGTGATCTTTTCACACGCCATTTCCACCCCACAGGTTTCTCTTAGCCACACAGTGGGGGATCGTGCAACCCCATAATAAAGGGCAGGTTTAAGTTGAAAGTATGAAAAAGTAATGCAATTAAATTATAAACAAACATAAAAACCGAAGAATGCACAAGTAGCACAAAAAACATGCCAACAGGAAACCTTCTGAGATTTATTTCATGCCTCAGAAAATCAACCTCTTGCAGCACAACGACCCTGTCCTCTCCCTAGACACAAAATCTGTGTCTCTCCATCATTACAGTCTATTAAACTGGCATCATGGGCCCCTAGGGGAGCGTGACGTCGACACACATTCTTATGGAGAGTAAGGTGCCGAAAAGCCCAGATACTGAATTTTTAATGAAGGAAAAGTTCACCGTGCATGTTTTCTCAGCACGGGTACCATACATATCACATACACATAGTATGTTTATATGCTAAAAGATGCTGTCTATGAAATGTACACTGCATATTTATGGGATTGAAAGAGACATGTAATGAAGTACAATTTTTAATGCCCCCTCCCCCTTTGAAAGCTCCAGCATGTTCCTAAGGTGGACCACCTAGTCATCCTGAAGAAGCATCACTTCTGTAGTGACTGCTGCCACTCTCTCTGAGAACCACGCTCTAGCTCCTAAATAATTCACGTCCACTCCTCGTGCTCAGCCGCCTTCCTAACGCTGATGCAGTTAACCACCACTCGCACGTGCATGTGGCCGGTGGAGGGTATACAAAAAAAGGTACTACGTGGTAGGAGGTGGGATCGTACATTAATCGTCACTTACTGATTCAGCACGGGGGTGTAAGCCGTCCTGTCCTCATCAATCACAGACACCATGAGCGTGATCAGTTTGGGCCAGAAGTCCAGGTTCTTGATAGAAGGTCCCTGTTCCTCCCGTGGCATGTCCTGCTTCTTGGCCTAGGGGAAGGTACAGTAGGGAGGGTTGCGTCTGAGGGCCGGTATAGGAGAATGAATAATTCATCTAAAAATTCAGGACCTGAAGCGCACGGAGTCGCAGTGAGAACATGCCTCATGTTTTATTCATCACATTGCATGATGTCTTCATGAGAGTCAAATGAGAGCAGCTGTCCCAGCTGGCCCATTAAAGATCACACGTCAACACGGCCGCTCAGTGAAAACAAGAACGGGAGGCAACACGACATCAGAGTGGTGAGATAAAAAGGCAGGAACTCAACAGCCTGCTAACATCACCTTGGCCGCCTCAGACATCCACACAGCATCTAAATCTACATTAATCCACTATCGTGATCTATTGCCCAGCTGTCAATTACAAACATGGTTTCTTTATTTTTTGCCAAATGTTAATGAAAGCAGCAGTTATGAAATACATTTGGGGGGTTTCCTGCACCAGGCTTAGTCAATTATTTTGACTGCAGTAGAGAACAAAGATAGATATATAAAGCTTTCATGTCTTGAACACGCAGTTTGAGCCCAACGACTGTTTTTGCATTTGGTAGAATGGAACCAATTAATGGCACCTTACTGAGTTACTTTCTTCCCCATGATTTAGAGGCCTGAATAATGCGGTCCGTCATATTTTATAACATTTATTCATATGAGTTTTCATATCTGTACCCAGAGGATAATTGAGTAGATGCAATGGGCATACAAATTACAAGTATCACAGGACACAAAAGTATGAGGGACAAAGCACACCACAAAACACTCCCAACACGGTTTTACACAATATCATGGTGATCCACACTTTACGGTGTGCTGATAATCATGTTGCACCTTGAACTACAGTTGCCACAAACAGCAGTAAACAGCTGGCAGAAGATCCCTTAAAACAGTGAACCCAGGACAGTTTGGGTGATGGAGAAGGAGTCCCAAGACTCGTGTGTAGACCCGCGCTTTCTAGATTAGCATGACGGTTCACACGGGATCTTACTGAAGCCCGGTGGCCTTTATTGTTGGAGTGTGCTGAGCCGAGACTTTCCAGAAGGTCACCTGACCCCGGTGGCATGCTCACGCTATAGATGGGCCTCGCCCATTTGGGACCCTAAGGTGTTAATTCATTGTGCCCCTCCCTCACAGCTGATGAACATATTCTGTCCTTCTGCATCCCTTTATCCCTCTGGTACCCAACCAGATTCCCATTACAGATTATTCCCAGTTTCCCAGGGCCCAAATTTGAGCCACAATTTTGTATTTTTCTTCCTCTGTAAAATGGCTTCCTACCCTTTCTTTGTATCCAGCCACCCCCATGTCAAGTGGGGCTGTTCACCATCTTGAACGGTGTGACTCGCACATACACTTAATTGATAAACTATGCATAGCTATACAAACAACGTTAATTATACAATGTAAAACATTACATACCCCCAATACATGGCCAGATACTGAAATGTATCTGATGAGAGGTTTATTCTGATCAGAATGCCAACTACTACATCTTCGACTATATCATCCTTTATGAGTGCGTTTGACAGGAGTTAATAAGAAATTCATAAATAAAATTCTGGTGGCATAAAAAAATAAGAACGCACTACAGGACAGCCCCCAGGCGCTGCGAGAGAACTGCAGATGGACCAACAGTTATTTCCCTTCCAGGCAATGCCACGCGAAGGTCACCCGCAGTACGGTAGGCACCGGTATCCCTACGGTGCCTGCTCCAGCATTTCCTCAGGAATTTAAAACCATGACGTGACTAGTGTGTATCTGCATCTTCAGAACCACGGGCATTTGGACAGTGGGTAGCCAATTCCTTTTCTGCAGGAAGGGTAAGAGCTGAGGACAGCTTAATTAGGGGTGTAATTAAGTAGATGTCACTATGTGAGGCAGAGCCATTGTCGCAACATTCCTATATGCATGACGTCCACAAAAGCTTTCACATGCTTAACAGCAAATCTGACGTCTGGACTCAAAATGTCCACACTGCCCTACTTATAGCCTGCCAACCAACATGTATGGCATCTGCAAAAGTGACGTGTAAAACAGAAGTGAAATGATATACTGACGTGTCTGTATATGAACTATGAAATAAATATGAAATTCACCGCTGGGGGATGCTACTTTGAACACATGGCAACCTACCATTGGCAAAAGACAGCAAGTAACTCTGGAACAGAGAATAACTATACTGAAATTATCGATCTTTCCTTCCATTTACTCTGCGACTGATTCAGAAAACAGATTTCATGTTCCAGTAATTTGGGACAATTGCTGAAATTATTCAAGTGCACATCCGTACACACACACACACACACACACACACACACACACAAAACAGGATGTTATTTACCAGCACACCCTTCCTGATCTGCATCCAGTCAACCCGTTCCATATATTCCAAATGAGCTCTTAATTAAAACGGACTGAGCTGTCGATTGAATAATATGATTCACTTGTGATACTTCCATTTTACCAAAATCATTTGAGGAATATCTTTAACGATGATTTTATCCCCCATATATAAAAAATGCCGATATTTAAATTAAGTAGTTCCAAATATTCATAAAATATTTTAAGTTTGTGAAGAAAAACAAAACGAGTCAGTACCCAACTCGTTCTAGATCCACAAAGTAATTATCGGGCTGTGGGCCGTCTCAAGGGAAATAGCCTGCCTTCAGCCATACTGAGTAATTGACTATAACAGAGGTATATAGCAAACGCTACAGGATGTGGTTTTAATTACCGGTACCTATTAACAAGAACTTTTAACACTGAAGCATGTGACATGCATGTGGACAGGGCACTTTGGAAAATCAGCCACTGTAATGCTGGTATTTACTGAACTATTTCACTGGAATCACATTCTACATTCTTAGCAAATAACCTGTATGCGCCATACATGCCCAAGATGCTCCAGTACAAATCAAAATAGCACGAGTATATTACATATATTAGGTATATTATGGTAAGATAGGTATATTACATAACACGACTTCCCATCTGCCTATGAAGGCCCTCAAGGGACGGAAAGCTGCCACCTGGCTATGAACAGGGCATGGACAATATAACAAACTATATTAATTCCCACAGTCATTTATTCAGGCTTAGACTTCAGGGTGGAACATCCCAGCAAGTCCTGGAAAGGTCCAAATGTAACCTAGCCAGCCCAGGGCCTTGTTCCCAGTACCTTCACAGATGGCATACTCTACAAAACAGGAGTAGGAACCCAAAATGGCTTTGTGCGTGTCAAGC
>JAODKE010000007.1:8382996-8394701 GCA_026779605.1 Mormyrus hasselquistii | reverse complement strand
AAAAAAAAATTCGGCCCGCACATGGTCACATTTCTTCTCATCCGGCCCTCACCCTAAAATGAGTTTGACACCCCTGTGCTACACTCTGTTTAATACTACAGCATTAAGACGCATTAATTAATAACATGGATCCAAATCTCTATAACACGAGAACCACTGCTTTATTGATGGAATTCACGTGTTTTTACCTTATGTTAGCAATACAAAGGCAATACTCTGCTCCCTCAGTAGTCAACAGCTCAAGCCCTCAACCTGGGCTCCATCTTTTCACAGCAGAAGATGTCTGAAGACAAAACAGTGCTGTAGAGCATCTGAACTCCGAACACTGTGAAATTTAATGCTGAAGTATCACAGTGTCTTAAATACATGAAATGGACGTAGCAAAGCAGTATACGTAGTATAACTTAACTTGATTGGCCTCGATGGTGGTGGTGTAATGGGGTTGCCCTGCTGCTTCACACCTCTGGGACCTTGGTTTGAGTCTCTGCTGGGATTCCATGTGTGTGGAATTTGCACATTCTCCCCGTGACGTCATGGGGTTTCCTCTGGGTACTCTGGTTTCCCCCTACAGTCCTAAAACATGCTGAGGCTAATATGAGTTGCCATATTTCCCAAAGGTATGCATGTGTACTGTATGTGTGTCCTGTGATGTTTTGGCGCGACATCCTGGGTTGTTCCCTGCCTTGTGCCCGTAGCCTCCAGGACAGGCTCCAGACCCCCCACGACCCTGATTAGGTGGTTTCAGAAGATGGATGGAAGTCCACTTGGACAGAAGCAACATGATAAACATAAAAAGCCTCCTTTGAAAGCATAATATTTGGACACTTTACCTAAACCCATGTTATATGCATCTCTGCAGATGTCATCGTACCTGATCCAGTAGCTGGTTATAGAGCTCATGGCAGTTGTCAAAGATGTACTTGTAGGTGGAGTCCAGGCACGCTCGAACACAGTCCTTCACCACCATGCTGGCTCTGGGAGGGCTCTGCAGCTCCTGCACCTGAAGGACATTGCAACTAAATCCTGTCACCACATAGTTGACCCATGAGGTCAATGACGTACTCTTGGAGGCAGGAATGGGGTCTGAATTAAAATGAGGGGAATTACGTAATGGCATGGCAAAACTGAAACAAAAGTTCAGGATTGTGGCGTTAAAAGATGGGCAACTATGATGAAAACTCACAGGACATTTAGGGCATTGGGAACTCATTGTGCTCTTAGGCTCAGATAACAAACAAAACCTAATTTTATATGGTTGGAAAGAAAGCACAAGTGAAATAAAATAACGTCCTTATCAGCTTTTAACCAAACCATATATGCGTAGAGATAAACATCCTTACATCTACATAACCTCCCCAAAAATGCCACCCCTTTAAGTCCTCCAAAAATAGAACAAGTCTAAGTTACTGAAAAGCATCATGGCCACTGTTTCCCCTCTAGTTTCACAACAGGGAAGAGGATACGGTTCTGGAGAACAGCCAAAATGCATTAAAAAGAAATCCATCCAGCTAGGGTGTCGCTTACGAACGCGTGTCATAACTCAGCTTTACAATTCTGCTCCACTGCTGCATAGACTATTATGAATCTTGATTTGCCAGGCTTTCAAATCGCAGAGCATGGCTGGTCTAACTCAGAGGGGACCTGTATGTGAAATCCCATCATTAATCTCCAATTAATTATCCACAGTTACTCTCTGCTTTATTGCTGTTTTTAACACATCATGCTTTGACAGTGTCTGATTCTGGGCTCTGGCATGCAGCTACAGTAGAGCAGTAGGTAATTTATTCACAATTCATATTCCTCATCAGTTGAGAGAACAGGGTGATTAATTGTGTATTTTAGTACAGAAAACACGTATTTGTTATGGCAGACTCCTTCAGAGTTCTCTTTGGAAGACTGACCCAGCAGAAGTGAAAGATGTATAGTTTTCGGTTCCCCTCACCGAACCTAATCGCTGCCGGTAGTGAACCCAGCTCAGGTGTTTTGACCTGAAGCCTGGTATGGATGCATACTGTAGGTAAGGTGAAACACCTGTGTAGGACTGCCTTACAAAATTCATAATAATAAGTGAATGGGTGCTCTTGGTAATAAAAGGCATGTGTTGCGAGGTTCTGAAAATGAGAATAATAAGGTTTATCATACATTGGAGGGGGGGGGGGTGAACAGTGGTTAGCACTGTTGTCTCACACCTCTGGGACCAGGGTTCAATTTTTATCCACCATGGCGGCTCTCTGTGTGTGGAGTCTGTATGTTTTCCCCGTGGTGTTGTGGGGTTTCCTCCAGGTAGTTACCCCCCCACCCCCCAGTCTGAATACACTCTGAATACACTCTGAGCTTAATTGGCGTTACCAAATTGCCCATAGGTGTGTGTGAGTGACTGGTGCGTGGGTGTGCACTACGATGGGTTGTTCCCTGCCTCACGCCCGTAGCCTCAGACCCTGGATAGGATAAGTGATTACAGAAGATGGATGGATGAGGGAGGGGGCTAATCATGGGTAGTCAGATCAATGACTATGCTACATATATAGAATGCAATGAGTATGACAGACGTATATGCCCATTATCAATGGAATTAAAGGAGCTGGTTGCCGTAGCGGCAGGGAATGCAGCTGGCCAAGGAGCAGAAGAAAGCAGTCGTTTTAAAGTTTAAAAACTACATTCCAGTACGATGCAAGATAAAGAACTGCCAGTATAATTAAAACATCACAATAAAATCATCTTTATTCCTTTTATTTTTTGTGTATTTGGTTTTGATGATATTTTATTGCTTTTTATCACACTGATACATAATCTCTGTTAAGCAAATGTAAAACAGCACAGTAACTTAAGTCAATTTAGTTCAATAAAGATGAATTATTTCAATTTATTCATTCCTCCATTGACAAGAAGCAAATTGACCACAGTGAAGAGATGTAATTAGTGCACTGGTGGAATGTCGCTGTAAAGTGGCCACTAACTGATGCAAATGCATGAATATTTTCTCAGGAGCAGACAGTGTTGACAGAAGTGGAAAAATAAGTAAATGCCCCCACCTTCATGCGGAAGAAAGTGATGCTAGTTAGTAGGTCCACTGTAGATTTAAGGTCCTGGAGCCTCTCTGCGTTGCTAGCTGGGAAATTGTCCTGGCAACGAGAGCAAAGTGAGCTATAGCTACACTCAGATGTGGCTTTGCCACACACCTTAAAAAAAAAAAAAACAATATTTCGGGCCCTTGGGCGGAGATGTGTGTTAAAGCTTCAGCACCACAATAATTGTAACAAGCTAAAAACACTCAATCAAAGTTCTATATATAGTATAGATTTTTTAATCTAAAATATTGTGTTCAAAGTCATTTCACTACCCTGGTTGCTATGGTCCACTACTTTACAGATTTCCCATCTTGTAGCTCGGATAATGCCATAAGAAAAAACTCAAAAATGTGCGCGCCCAAAATTACCCATAAGCCTTGAGCCATTTCCTCTTTTGCCAGCACTGGAAATGAATCGTATGGCTTTTTAAGATGGCTTCTCAAAAAGAGAAAGGTTGAGTGAGGCCTTGTGGCATTTTTAGGCTTTAGTACTTTCTTTTGGACTATAGACCATCGGAGGGGTAATATTATCATAGTATTAATTTTCAAAAGGACAAATACAAAAACAGCCTTAAGGCAGAGGGAATAGAGATTTCTGAGCACCGAGGATGAGAGTTCCCTGTGTGTCTTGTGCAAAGCCTACCCTGAAAAAATGGCTAATTCTGTTTGGTTCAGGGTTTAATTTAACTTCATGCTGATGGATGGTGAGCCAAATTAAACATTACCGTCCGATAATATTTTCTGTGCTTAAAGACAAGCTATCACATTGAATAGCTGTGATATTCCCTGCTGGTCTCAGTAAACATGACAGTGTTCTATGTTTAAAATAACTCCGGTGTCAGTTTGTTGACAGAAAACAAAATAGCTTGAGTCTACCTGACGCCAGAAATGTACCAGAGTTATCAATGTACAGTTAAGAGTACTGCTGATGTCTGTCTTGGTATTTTATAAGATGTAGATACAGAGTATATGAAATAGTCATTTAAAATGAAATATGCACTCAACTACATTGAATACCATGCTCATTCTTTAACTCCTTCATGAGTTAGGGATATGTTCTTTTCATCACAAACTAAATTAACCCCTGCGATATTGTTTTGTTTGTTCGAAGTATGAGAAATACTGTTAAATACACAACTAAGAACAAGAAGGCCTATCAAATACATACCCGATACTTAGACAAATCAATCCTCAGTGAGTTATGTAACTGATCCAACAGCTTGATGAATTTTTCCCTCTGTAATGGGGGGAAAAAAAGAAAATCAAAGTACACGTCAGAGTCAGGAGCAGACAAAATGTCCAGGACCCGCATGACCACATTGCGACATAAAAATGAATACAATAAAGAGAGCGAGAGAGATCATTAAAGAAGGACACAGGCTCACTCCAAAATTGGAGGCGGCGAAGCGGTCGGAGGCAGAGATGTTGGTGGTGGCGGTGGTGGTGTGGGCGAAGTAAGCGTTGATGTTGGCCAGCAGGTTACTCATTACGGCAGGCACTCCGGGGCACATGTATTTGGATGACAGGCAGGAGAAGTGTCTACAGGAGATAAACAAGAAGTATGTTGATGCAGAAACAAACAACACCGTTCTCAGACCAAAGTGCATTTAGCCAGATGCTTTGAGTGTGCAATGGTAGAAGAACATGCAGAATGAACCAGGTCCCGTAGTTGTTCTCCATAAGTACAAGGGGGTTTACACCGCTCAAAACAGCCTCACAAATAACCTAAAGAGAATGGTGATTGGAAAGAGTCACCGGATGTACGATCTTTGTTGTCGAGGGGCTCCAATCAGCTGCTTCACTGCTGCTCTGCAGTAATGAAAACACCCCTAAGAGGCAGGTGATTAATAGCTCCATGTTAGCTCTGCCTTCTGGAGGAGGGAAAATGTGTGCCATGCAGGATGGGTTTCTTTGTGAAAACAGACAGTAGGGGCTGTTGGGGCCACAGTGAACATGCTGATCAATCAGAGACACAAACAAGGATGATTAATACCAGCTCCACCACTCCATTGATCAGAGGTCAATTAGCAGCCCTTCTCATGCCACCGGACCTGAAATGGGTGCTTGGCAGAAGTTCTGTGTGCTGTGCCGCAGTTGTGCTGACCAGTTTGGTCAAGTTAATGTTATGATCACAGCCTGCGCCAAGCTTCACACATGGTTACACAGCACTGCCCCTCTGTCACGCCTGGTTCTGCAGGTGTGTCGCCCGTCTGTTGCTCACTCTCCTGCCCACTGCTACACACAATGGTTCCTCTTTCTCCCAAATCCCTAGGCTCACATCTCCATAGAGATGCCTTGTTAACACCATACTGTTTCTCGGCCAGAGCTGAGCATCCCTGAGGTCGCCTCTTACAGTCATGCAGGCTCACGGCACAGAGGCTAGCCAACTGGAGGTACGTCCGCTGGATGAAGACTGCTGGGAGGAGGCCTCAGTCTTTCACAGATATGAATACAGCATGCACAGTGGTGCAGCAAAGGTCGTGCATTGCATCTTTCTGCACCACAAACTTATGGGAATAACATCATGCTAAAGTATTTCAGTCAGGTGCAGATGTCCCCTATGACCAAGGGAAATGTTAAGACTTGTTTGCTTGTTGGAATGGCCTCACCATAAGGTAGGACTCATTAAGGAATAAAAAAGAAACTCAATCTGTACACACGATGCAGGAGGGGCTAACACAGAAGGGCCGTATAATTAGCACTGACCTTACAGGGCTTTTATGAAAAATTACAACAATTGCACGGCAAGCTGTGGCTTTATAAAACTGTGCAAGGTCTTCTGGCTTTTGCCTAAACATGTCACCACTCCTTCAGTTTCTGTAGTTGGTCTCAGAAGAAAATGGTCATAGCATTTTCCATTTTTATTCTTTTCCAGAAGTTTAAGGCACTTGTAATGGTCTCAGGCAGGTAAGACATGACAGTGGGAGATACCCCTGGGATGTGCACAGATTAGAGCTCCCCCTGCAGGCAGAGGTAAAGGACAGTGTATTTCTGGTTTTATCTCAAAGGTCAGTGGTGTGACTTAAGTCATTATTCCCAAACAGTAATTAATGCCACCAGGTGTTTTGGGTACATATCAGTGTCTAACCAAGAAGTAGCTCAAAGTTGTGGGTCTACATAGCTTAACTCCTCAAACCCACCTGGACACAATGAACACCTGTATGACCCACACCAGCTCAACAGGTACCTTTCTGGTATCGTTCTGAAGCTCAGATATCTATTCTGTAACTCTAGTAAAGCAAGATTTAATTAAGAAGGTGAAACTGAAGACAAAGAACCTATAAGCGTCCCAAGAAATTTACATTCCAGACCAATTCAACACCATTTTGGATTTTGCTCTAACAATTCATTTACATTATGCCTCCGGCTCTTTGTAGAAAACATACAGAAAAAAACTGCTAATGAAAAACACGCCACTCAAGAATCAGTCTGGCTGAATTTTATACTGATCTGCTTGACAGATTGACTGTTAAGGGTGAAACAAGGTAAATTGTACATTTGGAATTTCCAGTTCATAATGTAGAACAATGTAAACATTGTATTAGGTAATACTGCCTGCAAAATGACTTGTAAAAGAAAGGTTTTATACACATTTCTGTAGAAACATGGTCCTTCAAGATATTACAAACAGCAAACTCTGCTCCTGAGAGTTGACACTCTCCACAGCCATGTTGATCCTGTTTGAATCTTTGGCCCAAACTAAAGCAGCAGTGTTACCAAAAACATCCTATTTAGATGTTGACAGTCTTAATTAATAGTGTGATTCCGCACGAAAATTCACCCTGTAGATCAGAGCTGTGTTCGAGTCCACCTTAGATGAGTCCTAGTCAAGAACATATCATTAACAAATCGAATCTGAATCAAGACTTGAGTTCAACAGGGCAACGAGTCTGAGACGGGATTGAGTCTAATGCCGGAGCTGGGTAGCCGAGCCCGAGTCCAAATCCAGAAAAACAAAAGTTCAGTTCTAGACCATGAATCTCAATTCAAAAACTATAAACTGAACCTCATATTTTACATTTCAGTAATTTATTTAAAATGCCCACCAACTAAGAAAACACAAAGGTAACAGAAATACACCTCTACTGCATCCTGTACTGATTTTTAACTTCATTGTAACATGACTGTATCCTGCTGAATGCATTTAAAATTAGTTCTGGAACCAAATAACATGCGATAAACAGGTAAGACCTTTAAGCATAACTACTCCATGGTGATTCAACACTGACTGACCCTGTGATCTGATCCCAAACTTCACTTCACTGTCTTGCATGGACACTCTTACATATGATAAACAGATGATTGGTGACCTGGTAAGGATGATGAGGATGTGAGTTAGCTAAATGGGTGGATGCACAAAGTTGAAAAACACTGAGCCAAATATTCGGGGGCTATGGCTGGATACAGGCTACAGACATAAGCTATGGATTCGGAAATGTTATTCAAGTCACAAGTATTCCGAGTCAAGAATTCACCCAAGTGTTTGACAAGCCCAAGTCCATTAATATGTGAACTTGAGACCAAACTCAAAGACATCAAGCTGTCAATTCAGTGCTACTGGAGCTGCTACTTCAAAATAGGAAAACTTTTAATATCTGATGCCTGAAGATTTCATTCTGGAATCATCTTTTTGACCTTCTGCAAGAAAACCATGTATTATGAAAATGGCTACTTCTGCTAGAATCATGATCAGAGGAGATGCTATTAATGACAGGTAGGAAGCTAACCCACTTTTGGGGTGTCCTCAGTGCACACAAGTTTGCACATGTGCATTTTGCATCCAAAATTCTCTCACCCACAACAGGGCCACTTTGTGAGTGACCCGGCAGGCAGGTCAAAAGAGGACATTATATTTTTATACCAACTAATTAACACCATCCTAAAGATGCAAGGACCCCAGCACTCTGTTAACTAAAAACAAATTACCAAATCACATGCTGAAATATTCACCACAAAAAACGTTTCATTCCAGTCAACTGAATTTTATATTTTCATAAAACAATATCCTTATAGCTTGAGTTTAACTACAGGTATATAGTTCTGGCAGGAAAGCTGAAGTACAAACTCCATAGTGATTAACCTCCTAGACCTGTGTCTATCCATGAATACATTTTCCTTTAAGAGATTTAAGCTCTGAATGATACTCTGGAAATAGGCTTAAAGATATATCCCACATAACTAAGTTGGTTTCCGAAGTTTATCTAGGGCCCAAGAAGGACCTGGATCTTTCTCTGGGTTCAGAAACGAGGCAAAGGATGCAGTACTACTGAAATATATAGTGGGATCATGGAGCTTTGGAAAGAGGCGCAAAAATGGATCAACAGCTGAGTAAAGAAAGCAGGCAGTCTGAGCAGCTTTGAATATGGAGGACCGTGTCCTATTGACAATATGCTGCATATCTCTCAGAGGCACAGGGTGGTCACTAGGACCTCCATGGCTTCTGTCACGGTCTCTTAGAGGGAACGTGTTGAATCACTGCCTCAAGAGAGTATGCCGTCCTCACTTGCCCATACAACCCACGATTAGCTGGCGACGTGAGTCAATTTCCATCAATGAACAGAGAGCCCAGTGGAACAAACAATCTACTAGCAGAAACATGTAAAAGCAGGTAAAGAAGCAGCTATGGGCCTACTGAAGCTCTATACAAACACATTTAAGAGGCTTTTAAGAGATTCTCATCTGGGTCCCACTACTGCAACCTTCTCCTGTGAACAAGGATCATGTTCAAAATGGCTCCTCAAATCAGCAATAACTATAGATGTCACAGAACTTTTGAATCATCAAGGAAAGCAATTTACCATGACATAAGTGGACCACAAGAGAAGTATGGTCTATTTAAAAACACTCCTACTTACGTCATGGCCTGATATATGGATTCCACCCCAAACCGCATAGCAAACTCATCGACAATCTCTTGAGCAGTATCATCAAAGTAGACCTTCCAGGCCTCTTCCCCTTTGACTTCAGGAATCTTCACCACCCCATTGTTCTTCACCTCAGTCAGGCAATGGAAGAGGTTCTGCAAAGGGGAGGTATCAACACTGTAAACCATCTGGGTTTGCCTGGCTGTCCTTTGATGTTACTGGCCATGCTGACTGTATCTTAGGTGTCATGCGTAAGATTCTGTAGCCCTCAGCTGGAGTGAAAGATAATTCCCAGTGATAGGTGTCATTGGAGGTCTTTCCACGGCCTGTGACTTTTGTTGCTTCTCCACTGCCTCCAAGAACCAAGCTGTACCCGAGCTGTCTCCCATAAAGCTGTCAATTTTCCATGGAAAATTATCCAAGCCGTAACCAAGCTGTAGCTCCACTGACATGGCGCTGCTTACTAGCAGGAATGAAAGCGTGACCAAATTGGTGGCATCATCACCATCTGATTGGTTGAAATGCACGGAGATACGGGTGGTCTGCGCATGGATCATTTGAAGAAATATATTACATTATATATATTATTATTAGCAGTATCGTTCATCATGATGTGTTGATGCATTCCTGATGACTCAGAACTACAGAAGTTCCCAACCTCCTACTTAAAAAAAAAAATACAGCTGAGTGGAATGGATTCATAATGCAAATTTATGCAAGCAAATGCTAATTCTGCTAGCGTTTATGCTAACAGAGCATGGCAATTCTCACAGATGTGCTAGAAAATTAGGAAATTAGCACACCGTAAATCATGATGTACACCATGTGAACGGTAAATAAGTGTCTCTTCGGTTTTATGTCACTGTTGCTCTCCAAACCCGGCAATGCCTTTACCAAGCCGACCCATCTGCAGCAGAAAACTGAAATGAGCTGGAACCTCTGGTCTCTCTTCGTGGTATGGCTTGGGTACCGCTTGAGTATGCCTCAGTTCCTGCATGCCAGTGGAAAAGCACCATTAGTGTAGTAGGAAGGCTAAAGACAGGTACAGGTACCTCATGTAAGCATGTATACTGGCCATGAGGGGGCGCTGCCTTCTCCTCCCCCTTCATCTCCACACTGATCTTCAGCCTGATGGCTCCAGACACAGCAGATTTATCAGTCCTCTTCTCTGTGAGGCGATAAAAGGAGACACATATCAGGGTCCTTACTTTCATGATGCAATTCCTAAAGTATGTGTCGGGATGATATGCTCACACGGGTCCCAGCAGAGCTGCACAAGACCCCCCAGTCCCTCTCCCCAACAAGACATCTTACTCTGACTCTAACATGTCTGAAAATCGGGGACTAGCTTTTCTGAGAGAGAGAGTGAGAGCCTGGCTCGTTTGTGATATCTTGTTTATTTCCAGAGGCGGCATTTGGCATCACTACTCAAATAAATGCTTTGCACAATACGCCTTTGTGAGAGCACTCTGGGCAACTGCTGGCACCAGAGTGCAGTAACCAGTGTCAGTAAAAGCAGAAAGCAGTTAGCATTTAGTGGTTAGCGCAGCATAGCATGCAGCACCTAATATAGCCTAGCAATTACTGTGTAACACAACTGTCATTTTGAATACATAATATTTCATTTCAGTGTCTGCTGTAGCCTTCCTGCTCGTTCATAAGCACATTACACTCATTCACTCAGGTGGCAAATTGTCATCAGATGAAAAGATGAGTAAATGATCATTTCTAATACATACTACACTAAAATATAAAATTGTGCCTATTCATTTAGAAGAGAAATGAGAATGAAGGAATGAAATGAAAATGAGGGAATGGAAACGTATATTTTTTTTATAACTTTACAAATGTATGTAGTACATTGTGCAAAAACATTTAGCATTTTCAAGGCATTAAGACTTTTTACTTTAAACTTATTTTTTATAAGCTATGATCATCGGTTCATCCTTCTAATAGGGAAGTTCCTCTGAAAATGGCCACCTAAACGGCGTTGGGAAAGACCTGCACGCACCAAGGTTATACCACACATCCATCTCGCCACTTAGGGTCCTGACTTCAATGATCGTCTGCCCGAGAAAGTCATCCGACTCCTTCTTGAAGTGCTGCTTCACGCGTGAAGCGATGTCGTCATCCTCGTCCCACACCCTGACTTTTATCCTGTCCGTGGCGTTGTGGCACTCGCTGAGGCACAAAGTCAAAGTAGTGAGATTCAGCTCAGAAACACCTTTCAAAGGTCAGTGGTTTAGGTATCATACACAGTATTGACAAAAGTATTGGGATACTTGTAGTAATTACAAGAATTGGACACGTAAGCCACACCCACTGCTGACATACAGGTGCATTAAGCACACAGCCATACAATCTCCAGCATTAAACAATGGCAGCAGAATGGGTGGTCAGTCACTGGACACCATTCCATATTTCTACCCTGCTAGAGCTGTCCTGGTCAACTGCAAATAAAGTGTTTGAGAAGTGAAAACATCTGGAAGCAAATTCAACTGAGAAGTGGCAGCCACACAAACTCACAGAAAGGGACCTGATCACCCAACATTACTATCTAACCTGAACGGCAGCAAATCCCACCAGCAAGGTTCCAATGGAAAACCTTCCCAGAAGATCAGAGGCATCTGATCAACTAAGGGTTAGCAAACTTCACATTAATATATTTTGATTCAGCGTAAGTTGTTGGTCCATATAATGTACCGTATTTTCCGGCGTATAAGACGACTGGGCGTATAAGACGACCCCCTGACTTTTCCAGTTAAAATATAGAT
>JAODKE010000007.1:8366249-8382896 GCA_026779605.1 Mormyrus hasselquistii | reverse complement strand
GTATAAGACGACCCCCCCACTTAAGAGCAGAAATTTATGGTGTGAAAAGTCGTCTTATACGCCGGAAAATACGGTAACTACAGTTTTCTACAATGACAGAGTACACTTTTACTTCACAATTGAGAGAACTTAGCACACAAACCAAAAAGTTTACTCAGTACATATTCACAAAATTCCAACATATTCTAATGAATGCTGGCCGAATAGTCAGTCCATCTAACCAATTGATTCTGCTAGACTGATCGAAGAGAACAAGGGGAATTTCCCCTGTCACTCCTGCAGAATGGATTCCTCTGGCTGTGCAGTAATATTTGTGCCAGGAAGACTAGCAAACTTTATCTGTGCTCCTTTTAGCTGCAACGTCAGCCACCGCTCTGCAGATGGTTTCTTTATTCAAGTAGTTAAGAAACCTAAAAGACTTAACGAGAGGCATGAAGGGAGCCGCTGCGGGGCACTCTGAGCAGCTGAGTGAAATCTGTGGCCCCCACAGTACTTATGAAAGCCACACTGAAGGGGGACCAGAGCCAGGCAAGGTGCCCATTTAATTTCTCTGGGCATGCTGATAATGTGCCATTGCTCCACAGCCATAAAACTGAATACACAAAACAAACTTATCCTTTATGCTGACCGTACATAAATCCATCTTCCAACCTCTTATCCAGCACAGGGTTACAGGGAAAGCACAAAGTGCGGCTGTATGTGTGCAGGATAGACGGGCACGGACACACGCACACATACAGTTGTACCTATCTAAAAAGGGGCTGTCCATTCATTTCTATGGGAGAAACCCTAATCCCGATCATGACACCCTAACCCCCTACCCATCCTTAAATACAACACTTATGGCTTTCTTACTTTTTTGATCGCATTCACAGATTTTTAGATTTTTAATAAAATTGACGTTATTCAAACGGGGACCTGAAATATCCCCAAAAATAAGGAATTTTCAGGTTTTACCGCACTTTGGGTACATTTTGGTCTCCAAATACGATCTATGCAAACCCACACACACACTAATACTGGAGCTACCCAATGAGTCACTCTAAATAAAACTGATTCTGTCTTTTTCCATAATACTAATGGGAGAAATAATAAATTACTAGATAATTAACTGCTAGTCATTCCTCCCCCAGAGCTCCCTGTCAGATGTGATTGACATCAAAGCAGTGGCAGCTACTCGAAGGAGGTCTGGAGGATATCCTTTAGGTTTTTCTGGAAGAAATGGAAGACAGTAGGGTGGGATGCCTGTCTAACTGGAGATGGGGACACTTGGTGCTGGAATAAGTGAAGGGGGGTCAGTGCTGTTGGCAGCCGCCGCTTCCCCAGGTATCTGGAAGGGCGTGAATGCTTTGTGTGAGCATATGGCTCACCCATAGGCCCATTCCTGGGATGGAAATTTAATTCCCATCCTAGTTTTGACTGTTATATTTGTGCTGGATTCGAGCCTGAGGTGGCTCAGTCTTTCTAATCTGCACTTCATACGCGCTGCTGGCATCCTGTGCAAGTCCTGCCCTGTGCTCTCCAAAGAGACTGCAGCTGTGATGTGATTCCCGAGGGTGGTTTTCCTTCCTTTGAAAACAGAGAGACAGATCTGTCCTCAGAGTGACAGACGTAGTTTCCATCTAATAAAATAAGTAAACTGTTGGGGAAAATTTGACTACTTTAAATTGCTATACAGCACTGTCACGAAGTACAATTACTAGGATGTACCAGGCACTTGTGATTTATTGTTTACATAAAGCTATTATGTCTGAATGAAGCAGTCAGGCTGAAGGTTAGTGCATTGTGAAGAGAAATCATCCTCTACACACAAAAGGCCAAAATTGTCCACGTTCATCCTCCAGTGAGATCCCCGGATTATCAAAAATGGAACAAGACCCAAACTGGAAGGCCTTTCAGCCACATGCCCCTGACTGATAGAGAGGGCTTTGTGGCTGGGCTGTGACAGACACCTGTTCATGGGGATACCATTTAATGTCCGGCTGTATTTTTTTTATTTTGCAGTGTTGCTGTTGCGTACATTAAAAAATGCTTGAAAGGCTATCTAAATCTAGCCTGGGGGAAAGGTAAATCCGGCCTTATTTCTGTCTTATTTCTGGCAAAACGAGCAAAATAATTGACAAAAGGATAAAGGAGGGGCCCGAGAGTAAGTGGATAGCCACCCACCCACACAAGTCCATAGTCACTGTAAATAATTCAGGAGTCTTGCACATAGTTTGCAGTTTCCTGAGTTCTGGCGTCATCTCAGAGTTAATATCTTATATACAGTTGGACCGTTACTTAATAAGGACTTCGACATTGGGCAGAGACACTGCATGATTGTCAGCAAGGCAATAAATCCCAACTGAAGTAGTTTTCTGCATAGCTCAACCCGTACTTTTCAATTCGCTGTGTCTGCCAGTTCAATCCCTAGGAAGAAGCGCAGCCTGACAGGGAAGCATTTATTAAAGCGTATTTCCACTCTTCCCCCCCCCCCCTCAGAATGCCTCTTAATTGCCTCTCATCTCTGAGGAGGCCTGTGCAGGCCTGACCAGGCCGAGACACCAATCCATCAGGTGAGACTGAGTCCCTGTGGAGCCGCTAGCTAGCGGACTTGATAGGTCCATTCCCCTCTTGCATCTGTGCCAAACTGCGCCAGCAAAAGAAACATTCGGTGGTTACATTCATAACACATGGTGCACTTTCATTCATTATTCTGATTCTCTGTTATGTGGAGAGAGTAAGGAAATGAAAAGAAATAACAACAGCACAAACATCTGTCTCTAAATGTCTGACAATGACATTCTCCCTTTCTGAAGAATTATAGTAACACAGACACCTGCTGTCTTTCACACAAACTCTGCTTTGAGTTACTGTGTGTTATTCTCATTTAGTCAGTATTGGTATTTATATGGGTAATTGTCATTCAATTTTTTGCTTGTGTGTATCCCTAAGCATGAATAAATGCATGCATTGAAAATGAATAAAAATGATTCCAAGAAGCCTTAGAGTCTGTGCCTTATGTTACAGAGATTTTCCTAAGAGGCATCTGCATCAAAATTGAACCAACATAAGGGTTTTGATCTTAAACTGTGTCATGTGCTTTCTACATGTGCACCAGAGACGGTACATTTCTGTCACTGAACAGGTCCTGCACAATCTTGTATTCCCTGTTAAATTAAGGGTTTGTTCTTCAAAATGGTCTAAAAAACTCAAAAAGACATCCAATAATGAGTCTGAACTTCGTTATGCAAGGCTAGGGAATCAGTGAAGTGAGAGAGACACATCCAGTCAAACAGGATCTCAGGCACAGCGTATCTCCAGGCTAAGCTGACTACAGCGAGGCAGTGAGGGAAGCCTTCATTTCCTATTTGTTATTTTTTAAATAAGTTACATTACGAAACATAACACTGCTCTTCTCCTAGTTGGCAATCTGTATTAGGGTTCACGCAAATCAGCTAGGCAACATAGCACAGCCTGGAGCTTTAGCTCAAACTGTTCACCAGTATGTGCAAAAAAAAAAAAAAAACAACAGGAAGTAACAGCTCTGGCATGCTGAAAGACACTGGTCACTTGTCTTGTGCGCATGACAAAGACCGCAGTAATGGTCTGAGGTGTTGCTTAAGCTGTATGGTAAATACAATCAAATGTATACCTCATCTTATTGCGTTTACTGTTTTGTTGAGTAGTTCGCACTTCAATTCAGTGAATACAGTTTATACAGCTGGCTATTTACTGCAGCATTTTAGTACAACTGCAAGATCCCAAGTGACACTTGAATTAGCAACTTCCAGACGCAAACCCATGCTCTCACTCCTAAGACCCATTAAAAAAAAGAACCCAGGATGGCTGTTGCTAAGCAGCAGGGAACGGTATCATTACAGCAGGGTGTATGAAGGCCATGCTTGAGAGGGGATGTCTGGTGCAATGAACATCCAGTTGATTACTGTGCTTGAGTTGGTCAGAGCAGAAAACTGCAATGAAGCAAAGTAACACCAGGTCCTCCAAACACAGTGCTCAGGTTTGCACACTGAGTCAGTCAGCACCGCTCGCACTTCCACAAAAGCCAGGCCTTTTCTGGCTGAACAATCAAATCTACAGTAAATGGTGCAAGAGTCACGTTACATAACGAGAGTGGTTTCTTATGCTGTGTCTTAAAAATGCACAATATATTTGCATTTGTTAAGCATCAGAAATTATTGAAGAATATCTAACTATAATTTGCTTCTCTCTTTAATTTTCTCATTACAAATTTTCCCACTCAGGTGTCCTGAAATAGTTTTCTGAAGGAAGCATTGTTTTTTTGGTTAACAAAACACAAATTTAAAAGAACTGCTACTACATAGACTTCAAAGGATTATCTGAAATATGGCTTATTCTTTGATAATGTCATGCATTCGTTTGACCAACATTCCTGAAGATTAAAACAGGCAGATTAAAAAATTATGTTCTTATCTTTAGACTGTCAGAGTGTTGTTCCCCCTTTTATTTATTAGATTATACAAACTGTCAAAGTACAGAAACTCTCAATGAACTTTACCCGTTTAACATAATGTATTTTTGAACACTGCAGACCAACATGCCCTATTGTGACAAGAGAATAACATCAAAAGAACTGTCAAGTACCTAAAGGGTTAAAGACAGACAGTCGACATCCTGTTTATAAAGTGAGAAATTGCTCTTTGTGCTGGATTATGTGACAATAGAATTTAACAAATGCCTAGTACCGTAAGTCATAATGGGAAAAATTGCGAGTGCTGTTTAAAGAGGCATTTGAAGAGTATTAAGAATAATTTCCTGAAGTGTTATGTTCTATAAAAATTCTTTAACCTGCTTTACATATTGATCCAAACTGTCATTGTTTCAGAGATATTTGTCTCATTTTGCACATAAAATTTAGCCAGTGTTTCAATCAACATGAAAAAGAAATGCTTGTTTGTTACAATGTTACAATACCGAGAGTGGATGCACTCACAAGAAGAACTTCTCATCCCAAATGGGGTTGAGGTTTCCGAAGATGGTCTTGGTCCTTCTCTTGGTCTTGCCAACTTGCACGGTCACATAGGGGTCACTTGAACCCGTCTTGTCTTTGGCCTGCAGTCCCTGAGCACACAGAACTGGGCAGAAACACAGCAGTTGACAACAGGTTAGGGAGCTTAAACAAAAGGCAGTAACACAAAAGCATCCACTGCATTAAAATCTCCAGTTCAAAAAGGTCTAATTAACTATGGGTCTGTATTAAGCTAAATGAGCCTATTTCAGAATTATATGCTGTAACCCTGTGTACATGTGATTTGCGTACAAAAGTGTAGCCCAAAAAAGAATAATTGACCTTATATATGAATGGCTAATGTGCTGCACTATTTACTGAAATTCTATGCTTTGGCTACTGGTTACAAAAGAGCGTTGCTGACTGTAATGGGTGAATGGCTTAATAAGAGCTCAGAAGTTGAGTAACTAGAGCATGGCACAGAAAGTCAGGCTGTCTACAGTGTTATATAAATGCATTGCATGAGTTATTGTAAGTTTACAAAGTGAATTTATCATTTAAGCTCAGAAGTCATAACTTGGAATACCACTGAAATAAAAATATTACGTTATGAATATTTGAGAAGAGTCACTGTATGAGGCTCCCAAAATGCTGGCTAGAGAAGGCGTCACTGTTACGAAGGACTTTAAAGTCCGGACAGGTGCGAGGTCAATGAAGCCTTGATTTAATCTCTCATGGTTGGCGTCGCGACAGCAGTGGTGCATATGGAGGAAAGGATTATTGAGAAGGCCCAGGTTTGGTCTCCCAGATACAGGAAGAAAATAGGAAATTTAATGTTAATTGGCTGTTAGGCGGTATTTTTCATTACTTTACCTGTAATGGTGATTTTGGCAGACCACTTTGATGTGCCCTCCAAAACTGCCTGCTTTGCTGCCTTTAATTGAGTGGTGAAGTCCTCCTTGGAGATCTGGAACACCTCCTGGATGAGCTGGAACACCTCAGGCCGGTTCCTCTCTCTGATCTTCATCCTCTCCTTCATAGCCATGATGATGTTTTGGGTTTTGTCTTCCGCCCCATGCTTGGAGCTCTTCTCCACAGCTCCTGCACAGAGAAAAGTAGCTTCTCCTTAAGGATCAGTGGACTAGGCAGAAGCGCTCAGCCTGGGGTGGCTGCTTTTTAAGGAATGCTGCGGCTGTGCCACCTCTAGAAATATCAGCGCTTTTTTCCTGCCTCGTTAACCAGATTAAAAGGATTTATCGAGACTTTGAAAAGTGAGGTCATGATAAATGATAAATGAACCTTCTCATCAGAAGGTTAATTGAAAAAAAGTTAAATATTAAAAAAAAGCCATCCTGGACTAAAAAAAAGTCAAATTTTCAATTTTAAAAAGAACTCAATTGTGAGTCACACATCATTATAGTGCTAATAAAAAAGTTCAAATTTGTACACACTAGGGCCTTGAGCGAAAAACCAAGTGTTTTCACAGTGACTTCCCACTCAAGCGTGCGCCTTTTCACAAATTGAATTTCTTTTGTCTTTGTTGATGTTTTCATTCTCAAAAACAAAAAATCCTTAATCTTATGTATCATGAGTATTACAGTATATCAGAGGTAAATACATAACCAATTTGTTACTTATATTGTATATCTGTATATTTTACACCTGTTACGCAATATATAACATTTTTTCCCACCATCTTCCTGAAGCATTCACTTGTTATTGTCCGTGGTTTAGTTTATATGTACCCCTATGGCCGGTTTCCTTCCTTTTGCTGCCTCAACTAAGACCAGGGCTGGGACAAGGGAAGTTGCGCTGTACATGCCACCCGCAGGAGGATATTTACTATAAACCCAAGGTAAGAAGTGGATGCTCCCACTGTTTTTATGTTTTGGGTTAGACAGAATTGAAAGACATATTTTGGGTTGTTTGTAGATTAGACGTAATCTTTATTTTGTAGTCAGCTTCTGTTAGGTTTTCTTGATTTCTTTTCTTTGGCATCACCTGTCATCCTTACCTGTGTCAGGGGTTTATTTCTCTTTTGTTCCCCTGTGTTTCATGTTCTGTGTGAGGCACCTTAATCTCCCTATTGTACATAAACCCAGTTGCACTATTCCCCGTTTCCCCTCGTTCCTTATTCTGCTGGTATGGTGTAGCGCCGGCTGAACTCCTACCTAGACCAGAAGGGCAGGAGGTAAGAGTGTGTGTATCTTGTGAAGATCAAGATGTGGTCAAGTGAAAAGAGAACTTCCCCATAGGGATTAATAAAGTATCGCTATTTTATTCTATAATAAGCAGCAGTGAGGTTTTGGCTGGCTGGTATCTACAGACGATCCTAAAGATCAGTGGATATCCATCCATCCATGCAGGGTCTTGGTGAGCCTAAGGCCTACCCCAGGAACAACCTGAATGGGATCTCACCATATGCTCACTTTGGACCTTCCAGTGAAATTTAGCACCTCACTAATTTTATTGTATTATAAGTAGCATTACTGGTAGAGTAAATCCTGCCCCTTTGGCCACTGGGAGGTAGCAGTAAATGATAAAAACACTGAATGTCCAACGACAAAAAGTTTTGATGGTTTCTGTACTACAGGGTGTCCAGTCTAACTTCAGCTTATCTTAATTGTTTCCCTGCTGGAACTGATGCAGCCTTTGGGTACTTTAACCAGAGGCTGTAAGAGGCAGTAAGAAATTCCCTGGCTGGACGGCAGACCCCACATAGGGCAGACAAGGGGGGTGGGACTCACGCTGCAGGCAGTCGGCGTTCAGCAGGTCCTGGCACTTCTCATGGCACTTGACCCCGCACTCGGAGCAGCGGACGCCCTGGCGCGCGATACCCCAGAGTAGCCCCTCGCACTCATGACAGTATGTGGGCGCCGTTGCCGTCCACACCTCAAAGTTGTGGGGCGTGGTAGAGGAGATCGGGTAAATTAAGGCCTGCAGGGTTTTCCTCAAGACATGCAGTTTCTGGAAGAGAAGCACAGAGCAGGTTGGTTCTAGCTGGGGCACCAAGAAACTGCGAACACAGACATTATCAAGCTGACATTATGTCCAATTGCATAGCTGTTGTTTATATTCACAGCAATTTACAAGCTGACTTTTTAACCCACCCACCCCTCCTGGGGTGTGCTGCCTAGAGACACAAAAGAAAACGCCCCTGCTACCGGTGACATCCTCCCCCCCTGCCTGCCCTTCTGCCTGTGACGTATCTCCTGCCTGCCATGCAGCTGTACCACTGTTTGTCCTTCTGTCAGAGGCAGCACCAGCACCTGCGTGCATCACCTGCCTGTCCTCTGCATTTAAACTGGAATCTTAAAAGCTGGACTGTGTAAATTAGGATTTTGTTCATTTGACTTCCTCGGCCAGCCCCTGGAGATTGGGCTCCCCCTTTGGGTCTGGTTCCTCCCGAGGTTTCTTCGTACTAGGGAGATTTTCCTTGCCACTATCGCCTCTGGCTGGCTCATTGGGGGCTTTGGGCAGGGATAATGTAAAGCAATTTGAGACAATGAAATGTTGTTAAAATGCACTATGCAGAAAAAATTGAATTGAATTGAACTGAATTGAATATTTATACAGCAGGATATATGACTAGAGAAATATTAATTAGCAAATTAATCAGTTACTGCAGAGTACTACAGCGGACAAATGCGGGAGAAACTGTTGGGTAACACTTTCCTAAGTACCATGCTATTTTCCGATATTTTCAATTTGCCTTTACTCTTTCGGGAAGTTTTACTTCACGGCGCTTCATTTCATTAGGTTAAGTACAGTTTTTTGGTTAAACTTAAGGGGCTAATCAAAAATCACTCAAATTGAACGGCTCTGTCACCCGAAAAGGTTTGTAAGCTATGTCCTGCATCTCAAAATGAGGGTATTGATTTCTGCGTAACAAATTAGCCTTTTTACTTGAGTGTATGCTCAATAACGCGCCCACTAAATACTGAGTTTCAACATCTAGCTTTGTTAATGGAGCTTTTGCGTTCATCCACAAAGTCTCCTTTCTTGTCAGTTTGATATATGTAAACACATCATGAACAACTGTTTGTAAATTGTTTGAAAAATTGAAAGTAATTGCTGGTGAAATAAATAAAAACATTAGCAAAAGTCAAGCAAAAATATTTTTCACTAATTAGAATATATTAAAACCTTGGCAACAGAAATAAAGCATACTAAATAATAATAATTATTATTCCTACAGCCGCTACTGTTCTGGTTAACACATACTTTCCCAAGAATCCTTACAACAGCCTGATCCATCTACAGCAAAATACTGCAAATTTAATTACCGCTACAATGTACCGAAAGCACACAAATCCGTACGTGTCTGGGGGAGGCCAGGCCGCCACATAAACGGCACCGGATACAAAAACACCCACGACTCTTGAGAGGCACGATCACAGCTTTGCCGGAGCCAAGGAGTCACAGCGGAACAGGCTGCATTGTGTGTTTGCGTATTTGCCTCGAAAATAGCTCCATGCTCCTGTCCGGGGGAGATTTCGCGAAACAGATGTCAATGTGTTATCAACAGAGCTCACGGCTTACCGTCGTGCATGGGGGCTAAGGGAGCTGAGCCGATCGACACAGGCAGAGCCAGTGAAGCAGCGGCGATGGCACCGAGCGCCTTCGCGTCCATTAACACTCTCCCCCTGGGCGCGCTCATAATACCGGGCCTCAGACGTCAGTGGCACAGGCCAAAATTGCCAGTGGCAAATCTAATTTGTGTGTGCTGGCCTATGGATAAACAGGGCTTACTGTATGACATTTTAGAATTCGGTTAAATTTCTTATATTAACAAAAAATACGTGTTTGTGTGTGTGTGTGTCTGTGTACTGTTACTCCAGGAAAACACACCGCAACATCATTAGGCTGACATAAGCACAAAAAATGGCAGAGGGAACCAGTACTGTGGAGGATTCTTGGATTTAAGATACAGGGTGCTTTGTTCAGTGCAGCGCTGAACACCTTACGCAAGACACTATTCCTAAAAATGAACAACAAAGACTCAAAAATGACTGAACTGGCCAGTCAAACCACCATGAAAGCTTCAAATATATTTACTTCTTTACTCTATAGGGCTCTAGAAAAGACTGAAATTTAAGCCGCCTCATATTGGGATTAACTTCATTACAACCGCAGAATAGAGTAAATAAAATAAGCCTGCCCCTTGTAAACACATTTGTAAACAACCAAATAAAATTGATTCTTTCTACCCCAATGCATATTACTCAAACCTTTTTGCTCCTACTGTACATCTTTTACAAAATTGATGGTTACACTTTGATTTAGTTTGTTTGGGTTACTGACTATTACACTGAAAGTAAGTATACTTGCTGGGAGAGATGATAAGCATATTTTGGCAGCATATTTGGGTTTCATACATACAGTTAACTTAATTGGTATGTCCCTTGCAGGCCATATCTATAGCAGCAAAAATAGCACAAGAATAGTAGCAAAGCTCCAGTTAAAAAGTTAAATACATTTGCTAACTTTGCTGACTGACATGTGTGTTATACCCTCCCTATATCACACACTCTGGTGTGTCCATGTTTGTATTTAGCAAGGTGGGCTGTAGTTAGTGCTGAAGGTGAAACTGGAGAAGTCCAGTGAAGGCTTGACCACGTCGACTGTGGCATGACTCTGGCTGACATGGCACGGACATGTACGCTATCGACCTGCGGCCTCTGTCAAGCTTGACTGACTGCTACGCGACGAAGAACACCGGCACAGTGGCTGCTCTTGCATTGCCAGGCTGGGGAGTCGCATTCATCTCAGAGAGACATCCCTCTAACGCCCTCAGGATATCACCTGAAGTCAGATTTGCGCACCGGAAACGACCCAGAGAATAATATATGAGCAGAAACACCAGCGACACGACATGTAGAACAAGAGCCTCCGGCTGCTAACAATTCATTTACTTTATTTTAACCGTAAGTAATTACTGAAGATAGAGCAGAAGTATTTAACTAAATCTGATGTCAATACTACCGCACCAAGGTGCCTCGCCACCCGTATTGCGCCTGTGGGAACAATAGGGAACAATTACCACTCAATTCACATTTCCACATACTGGAAATGTCAAATGTTTTAAAACCAAAGCAAAGCACCAACAAAAACGTATACTATGTGGACTTTCCAGGATTCCAGGAACAGACTCAGCTCACTTCTTTTCTGTCACTGCATAATCTCTGGAGTGAGGGAATTCTGCTGAATGTGTATGGCTGGAGGTAGAGCGCTTCCATGTCCTTGTTAGCACACCTCTGATCACTGGCACGGCTGATGCACCTTCTAACAGCGCTTACGTGAGCTGAAAGACACACTGGCATCTGGTGGTGTTCAAATCAGCCTTGTAACTGCTGCTGTGACTTCCATACCACTAGAATACACTTACAATGGTGGTATTGAGATATGCCCAAACATAAATAGTCTTTTTGGGTAAAATACATATCGACAGGCTATGTGGATACACCCCCAGTGAGGCTCCAGGGATATGCCAACACTGAGGCTCCAAAGACACTCCCACACAGGAGCTGAGGACGGGTCCACGCTAAGGACATGAGGACACGCCCACACTGAGGATCTGGAGGTGGCTCAGATTAAGGATTTAAGACAAACCAGCAACGGAGCCCTAGGCACACGCCCACACAGATTCTGTGGGTACATCTAACACCAACAATCTGGAGAATCACCCCAGAAAACTCAAAGTTCAATTTATACTATGCTTTGCTGAGCCAGCAACTCAATAAGATTCACCCTAGAAATAAAACCTAAAATAGTCCATCTTTAAAATAAGAAAACACTGGAAGAATTCAAAGCTATCCTGGAGCATGTAATGCATACTTATCCCAAAATAAAGTACAGGTATGGCAGGAAAATGTCGCAAAATATACATTAAACAAAACAGATCTTTTGTCATTTGTTTAACAACACGTCTCAAAGAGGAACTGTTTTCACTAATCCTCTCATGAACATGACTGCCTTTTGAGGAAACAACTCCTTTGCTATATAAATGATTCCTAGGGACGCAATATAATTAAGCTGCATTACAGTTTTCTTCACATCAGCCTGGACACTGTTTTATTTATGAAGGCAGGAAAGCTTGCAAATCAATTCCAATCAATTAATGCAAGTACTTTTGGAGGTCAGCGGAATGGAAGACAAAGCCATTCATTGATTAAAGTGTGGCTCTAGATTCTTTTGGCTTGACTTCAATCAGAAGGAGTTTACATAATTAAAGCTGGTGTTTTGTCTGACAAAGAACAGAGCAGCTTTTTCTTGAGATATCCTCACACACAACATGCTGACTTCAAGAAACTGGCCAAGAAGAAAACGCCATATTTAACTGCACTTGACTGATATATCGATATAAATTTTTCATAAACCCAGCCATAGATTTGCACCATCCACAATTCCCAGCACACACTCCACGGCTGGCAGTCGGCCTCAGAGAGGTATTTGATAACAACCGCAAGTGCTGTTAATTTCAGTGCTGCGCAAATTAAAAATTTAGATCAATGTGAACCGTCGCTAATCCTTTAATTGTCCCCGTTATTTGCGTTTATGCATGCCATGTCACATTAGTTAAACTTCACTGCCTTCTGCTGGGTAAACACTTGCTGATTGGGCTGCGATGTATATCTTAATACTGCGCCATGTAGGAAAAACTTACCAGGTCTTCGTTGTTCAGCGTTGATCTGGCCACCAGAGCAAAGGATACACCAGCCTTTCGGGCAGCCAAAGTCTACAAAAGAACACACAATATTAATATGCCGATTGCAATCTTTGGTTTAAGACAAAAGATACGAAGAAAGAGACCAATTTTTTGACTGCTCAGGGTTCAAACAAAGAGCCACTGCTGCTTTAGGATGAATCCTTGAAGAAAACCAGGGGCAAGACAATCCTACTAGCTACATGAAAACCCCTATAACACTGTGGATTGCGTGATTCTGTAAGGATTCCTGCTTCCAGGAATAGCACAGTCTTTCCCTGAGATGCACAAATTGTTCAGTTAATGGCTTTGAAACATTCAAACTTTAATTACCTCACTAGGGGTATGACATTTTATTACCTCAAAATCAAAATGGAGGATTGCAATAGAGGCATTAAAATGGCCCCCTACATACAAACTTAATGCATTTCTCCAAAGGTGAAACCTCATAAGTTGGTATGTAATTATCATTAACCTCAATTTACTAGATAAACTAAGATGAGATTGCATGATCACAGATGAGAGTCACTGAAGGTGACCAGCCTCGTTTGATCATAACTTTGTAAAGAGTAATAAAAAAATCTACTAATATGCAAAAATTTTTCTTTCTAGAATGATACCTGTATATTGCAAGCACGGATTGTGTAACTAGTAGGATGGTGTCATTTTTATTCCTTTTGAATCTTAAGTATTTTGAAAAAAATGTATATGCATTTTTAAAGACCTCATAACAAAAAAAACAGGCAGAGATGCTAAGAGACAGGGAGTCTGCACAAAAACATATACAAGGTATAGAATACAGAAGAGTAACTTACCAATGCCTGTGATTTCCAGAACCAGATTGAAGAGAGGACAAAAGTGAATGAGTTTAAATCTAGCAAAGACTAAACACAGATCCTAACCAGCAAAGAAGACCACTCAACACACTATGTTTGTATCTACTGCAAAGGTGTATTTTAGCCATGCAAGGTATTTCTCCACCCATTGTGTAAGTCTGTGGAGATACTATTTTTGCTTTTAATTAATACAGACGAAAGAACTGTTTAGTGATTACTCGTGCATGCATTACACTTCAAAACCCAACTCGTGCTTGGTGGCACCATCAATATCTCTGTTGTCTGTGCTGCAAAGGTAAAAAAAAAAGCACGCAGGCAAACAAAGCTCACATGCACTTATCTACAGTTACTCTCACGTTGCTGTGCTGATGCACAGATAAATTATAGTGTACATTTTGATCTCAGTCCAAGTAATAAAAGAGAGGCAGAGAGAGGGCGAGAGGGAGGTGTTACACAGTTATTAAGGCCAGGAGGAGGTCAGGTTCACAGGACTGAAGGCATCGACAGTTGACGTTATCATGTTGGTCTTTACCATCAACCTTCATTTATAGCCAAGTTAGAGTGGAAGAAGGAGGTAAATGCAAGAAACTGGAAATTGGGCAGGGCTGAGGAGCAAAGGTGAACTGCATGAACTGTAAGCCTGTCGAACATGCATATCACCTGCTCTGGTCACTGCAGGCATCGTAATATCATTTTAAAGCACAGACTGTTTGTTTGCCACCTATCAGTGACTTTGTTTATGTTCCTACACCTCCTCACTCCCAGCGTGCACCACACCCAAAACAAATATGACGCCGTCACTGTGCTGATGCAGTCATGCAGCTTGTTGCGGACGGCAGAGCGAGTAGACGACACCAAGTCCAACCTTAAGCTCAACGACTTCATTTGGGCTGTAAAAGGCTTTGCTACCCATCACTTTTACAGGATTTAAGAGCCTCAGCACAGTTAAATCAAAGTTCAATGAAGTCCTCAGATATATTTTTTGGATGAGTTGTCAGCATTTCAAACAACTAATTACAAAAAGGTCCTACAGAATGAAGACGTTAATCAGACAGAAATCTGACAACTCACAGAAAAATATTACCCATAGCTATTATGGGTCCATGTAGGTGTGGTATGCCATCATAAATATCTATGCAGAACCTAAAAATAATAGGCAACCCATACTTACCAGATGAATGTTGTTTTTTTATATATACGAGAGACGACAAATACAGTCCTTCAGTATTATGTAAGCACTATCATAATTGCAAGTACTGAATTTATTTAATTCAATATGAACACTGGGGATCACAGCCGATTAATCACAAACATCCTAATAATTATTGGGGGTGGCACGCAAAACACTAAACCACAATGAAAAATCGAAGAACTTAAATTGAGCCAAATCTTATCATCCTATCAGCTGTACAGTTCACTGATAGCACTTCCAGAAAAAAATGCATAACAATAATGTGAAATATTAATGGGACAAAGATCTTGTCAATTGTTCTTAAGTTAAAAATGTCACCACAGAAAGCGACACGTGCAACAAGTCAAATGAAGAGAAACACTAATCAGAATAAACCTTGTCCAGGTTAGATAACTCACCAGGTCTCGAACAATGGGCATGGTTCTCTTGCGCCGTAAATCTGGCATGCTGTCAATACCATAAAGTATGCTGCCAGGCCTGGCCAGGGAGACAGATTTATGCTGTATTAATATCATAATAATGCTCCGCCGTGGAAGACATAGCAGAGCTAAAAAGGGTCATTTGGTTTATGTGCTGGCAAACACCACGGCTTCTCTGTCATCTTCTGTGCTCCCCCTGCTCCCTGGCTTGTGGGAGACCCCCTGTTTACCCCCAGGACTATGGGGCAGGAGTGGGGCACTATCACTTTTTGTTTCGCTCCACGGTCGCAGAGCCACTTTAAATAGCACTCCCCAGGTGGGGGATGTCTGGAGGCCACAAGGCTTCCAGGTGCAACAGCCAGTCAAAGTGCGGGAGTCACAAACTGTGGGGCCAGTGGCATTTTGGGCTTGACTGTGGTCACTCGTCCCTGCCATTCCCCCGTCTCGGGGATGGGAGCTGGGACCCACAGATGGGGGGTGGTAGTGTTTCTGAATAGCCTTATATCAATTCACTTTCACATTTTACGGTCTTAAATTACAGCATGCTCAGTCCATGCAGCTGTGCTGTATGCGATCGACACGCATTGGCCCCGATCGCTGCTTAGATTGCCATCTGTTTTCCCTCTCTCTCTGTTATTTTCTAGCAGTTCTTGGTGTCTTCTCCAGGAAAGCTTTTATCGCCTAGTACAGAGCCTGAGGCCATACCAGTGGCCTGCGGTATCTTCGCATCGCTCATCAGCCAGAGGTGTTTAGAAAACTCATCCAGATCCCGCTCCTACACTGACGCCTCCCGTTTCTGTGAAATTCCCTGCCGGGACTTCTGTCCCTCATCCGTCATCGATGAGCTCAGCTGGACGGCTTTTTGAAAGCTCTGATGTCATGCAAAGATTGACATACTCTTCCATGGTAAAGGAAGATTTAGAATTAATACAAAATGAAGAAGTGGTGACTGTCTGACTGTTAGCAGGCGTACAAATAACTCCACTGCAATAAGACATTCATGATTGTCCAGTTATCTTTCAGCAACTACCAGTATAACCTGTTGTGGACCAAACTGGGCAAGCAAACACATGTGAGATGCTAACTGCACAGGCCCAGTTGGTCCTCCTGCCCCCCACCATAGTTTTTGCGGAAGCCATATTTTGGTTTGTCTGCTTACTTCTGCAGGACCATATAACATCAAAGGGCTTTAATGTGATTTCTTTTAAGAATGATTTTCATGGTCCAATACTCCTTTGATTACCAAACCATGGCATGATCTATGCAGGGGATTGTTCCAGGTTTGCCTAGTGCCAGATGGCTGGGTTTCTCTCCTCGCCGTTGCTCTACATCTACGGTCAGCCAGGTGCAAACTGCCGAATAGTGCTCTCCTCAGAGCGAGTATAGCTGATATATGGAGCCCACATGCCAAAAAGGATAAAGGGTTGACAGCTCTCACAGTGGGGGAGCTGTGTGCCCCCCCCCCCCCCCCCCCCCCCCCACCGTCCTCCCCACGAGAGGGCGCCCCAAAAGGGCGACAGAAAGAA
>JAODKE010000007.1:8325059-8360297 GCA_026779605.1 Mormyrus hasselquistii | reverse complement strand
GATTCTGGTCAGGGTACAACAGCATATATATATATATTAATTTATTTGACAATTAAAGTTAAAAAAATGTTTAAAAAGTATTTCCCAAGTAATATTAATTACAGAGATTATTCTCTTTAGCCTATAATTACTACTATTAGTTTGAGACTTTCCCAGAAAGTCTCAAACTAATAGTAGTAATTATAGGCTAAAGAGAATAATGAGACAAACAAACAAAACTCAGCAGAACACAGTATTCTATACCTCCAGCAAGAATCTGTTCCTCCAGTTCAGCCATTTGTTTTCTGTATGCCCTTAATGCAGCCTCCTTAAAAGTTGGTCTTATCCTCTTCTTGGGTGGAGTTGCAATGTTTTGTTCCTCAGGCACATTTTGGTTTTCATCCTCTTTCTCAATAATGTCCTTTATTTCACCACTTTCCCCTGCTGCAAAAGTTTCTGCAGCTTCTCCATAGTCCACTTGCTCCTCAGCGTCCTCAATCTCACCCATATCCTCTGCATAGGCCACAACGTCATATTCAGCTGTTTCTTCAGTGACCTGGTCCTCATCGTACTCCTCGCTGTACTCTGCTTCATACTGCTCATCGTAGCTGCAGTCGTATTCCAGCACATAGGTCCCTTCCTCCGGAAGCCTGTAGTCCTGGTACTGTCCTTCGGGCTCGTTGGTGTTCGTACGATTCTCCAGATTGGCAAGCACTTGCTCCATGACCTCAACATAATGGGTTTCATTGTCTACAGTGGGCTCGCCACACTCCTCCTCTTCAGCCTTGTAATAGAAGGGCTCAGTGTACACATCTGAATCGATTGTCGTGCTTGAGTCATTGACAGTGGATTGAGACAGAGTCATGAATCCGCCCATGAATGTGGAATTGGCAGGTTCCTCTGCAGCCATGGCAGCAGTGGAGCAAGAGGAGGGTGCCGCTGGGGTACTCGTGCTCTGGGAACTTTTGTTCCAGACAACCTCCAGGGCAGATCTGGCTCGCTGCAGAGTTGATCCAAATGTTGGGAAACTGAACGTTTTGTCAGTGAGATCGATGCTGAGTCGGCTGTGCCAGGATTTAGGCACCTCCTCAGATTTCTCACTTGTGATCTCACTCTGACTGCGATACATGGTTGAGGACTTTGTCTGGTTTTGATAAAAATGGCCGTCGTTCATCTCTGGATCACTCTGGGCATCAGGCTGACTGGCCGTTTCACTCTCCAGACCTGGGCATGTAGAAGGGGTACTGTCTAGGGTCATGTAGTTTTCGCCCTCAAACTGTAAGTCCACTTCTTGGCATTTTATGATGTTCTCGGGAAACCCGGGATTAGCTGTGGGGTCAAAGGGACTGCTGACCTCCGACACTAGGTTCTGTTCTGTTGAGGCATCAAAGCCTGAATCTGCACCTTGTTCCAAATGGTGCCAGTCCTTCCAAGGAGACAGGTCACCCTGCAGAGACAGCTGGGAACCACTGTAGTGGCTCCTGTCACCTGACACACACACCAGCCCATTGCTCACGCCACTGTCGACAGTCTCTGTGGTCTCTGGTTCATTTGATTCCACAAAGGGTTGATTTTCCTGACTAAGTGTCTGACTAGGTGGGGTTGGACACCATGTGGAAGCCATGTCTTCCTGCTTTCTCTGCCACAACTCCTGATCTGAGGACGACAATAAAGAGTAGCCATTGGTCCGGCCTAAGTATTGGTTTTCAGAGAAATCCTCAGAGTAGGACTGGCACAGTTTTGAACAGTCTGACTCAGAGTGACTCAGCTTAGGAGTTGAGTACTCACTTTGGGAAAGCCATGCGGGGGTTAAATCTGAGTAATAAGGCTTTTCTTGCTTGTCTTGATCTTCATATTCGATTGACTGATAAGTGTCCTCAGCATAATGGACTGCTCCTGAACATGCAATGCCATCACTAGCCCTATCGTGACTTTCGTGGGATTTCATTTGGTCAGATTTACTTTTGTGCGTGGCCTTAGACAAAATTTCATATACATTTCTATTTAAGTCAGCCTCTAACTCTCTGTCACTGTCCATTGAGTCCCAGTCATCAAGTTCATTTTTGTTTTTTGTACAAACATTGATGTCCATGCTCTCATATGTTTGTGAAGAGGTCATTCCTTTCTCTTTCCTATCCTTTTCATGACTAAGGCTATCAGTAGATATAGAAATACCTGTGCCTTTAAGTTTGTAACATTTTTTTAAAGCTAAATCTCGGTCTTGTGGGGTTGAAAAGATAACAATAATGGGACGGGGCTTGGCATTCGAACATTCCCTCTGTTGCCCTAATCGATGGGCGATGTCAATTTTAGGCATCTTGTGCACTTCAGTGAAACCCATTTTCTCCTTGAAAATCTGGTAAATGACATCCTCTGTGTTTTCCAGCTCATCCTCTGGCACATTCAGAAACCTGAGAGTCGCTTTGCTGTCTTGTTGGCTTATCTGTTTTATGTAGTCGTGTATATCACGCGTCTCACGCCGGGACTGCACGAAGCCCGAACGCAGCTGCTCGATCTCACTCTGCACCACTTCCACGCTGCTGGAAATCTCATCGATAGAATTCTTCAATGCATTGACATGACCTCGCAGCTCTGACAGTTCTGATTCAATCTGACTGATTCCCTGCAGCTCTTTGAAGATCATTTCCATGACATCATGTGTCTGACTGATGCAACCTGTGGAACTGGATCCAGGTTCTAGCGAGCTGGTTTTTTGCTGCCTCCCAGCCCGGTCCAGGGACTTGCTCCGGATGCCCAGAGTTTTCCGCCAGGTACTTGCATCTGCGTCCGAAGAAACATACTCCTGGCTCTTCTTCCACTTCCTCAACTTCCGCAAAGCTCCCAGGCGTAGTGTATGCAGACTGGTACGCTCCACGCGCTCACCCTCAGAACTTCCATCGGAGGGTGCCAGACTGGTCAGGCTTTTCCTGTTCCTTCTTATTGGCATAGTAAAAGCTTTGTGTTCATCAAATATCTGGATATATTTACCTTCACTCAAAGAGTCAGAATAACTGCTTTCAGTGGATAAGACCTCTTGAAGGAGACCTTCATTATTGTTAACCAAAAGAGCACTTTTTTGAAGTCCGTTAGCTATTGCTACACGGTAACTGAACGTTGGAGAGAGTGATGAGCAGTTGTTTTTATGACTGTCTTCTTCAAGTGATATATTGCGAGCTGAGGGACACTGAGAAATTTTTTTGACTGTACTCTTTAGAGTTGTGGAAAGTGTAGGATTTCTTGGGGTGTCTGGGGTCTGGGATTTTTGATCCTTTTTTGGGTCACTGCTCTCTTTCTTCTTTGTTGGATTAGCCAGTTTCTTTGTAAACATTCCTTTGGAAATATTTACAATGTAGGACGTCAGGCTCTTGAATAGGGCAGAAACCATGGAGAGGAATATCAATGTTTAAAATGTGATAAAGCTGACAAGGTAGGGAATCCAGCAGCAAATACACACAAATCCACAAACACTTCAGAAGTCAACCCTGAGCAAAAGGATGAAAATGTGTTGCGTGTGTTTTTTTTTTAAATATGATGAAGTCAAACTGCAAAGATTGTACATCCAACAGGAGGGTGTGAAACATCGTGAAATCCACTTGCTTTCCTCATGGTTTATGGCATTGCTCTAAAAGAAAAACATTAATTAAAAGAATACCTGACAGCAATACATTACAAACACATCGTTTCATATTATCAACACAGATGCCTTCATGTACATAATTCAGTTTTACACAAGGCAAATGATTTGAGTGACATTAACAGGGAAGTAAAAGACTAACTCAATAGAGGATATTGAGTGTCTAGAGCAAGAATTCACTCGTTATGGTGTTTAGCACAGTAAAGTTTCCGAGGAAACCTTGGAGGATCCATATTAACTCTTTTGTGGTTTAGCCCAGGCACACGGTCAAGTTTAAGGGATGATGGAGGAAGCAGAAAAACAGACCAAAAAAATTACAGGAACTACACCTATAGCCAGAGGCATCTGGTTGTTAAACCATGATTCAAGAACCACATTTGTGCCTAAGTTAAAGTATCAATAGGCACACTTTCATACACACTACAGGTTAGAAAACTTAGAGTATAAATGAACTGAATGCAACTTTTGGAGGATTATAAGCCAGTGTTTGCATGGTCTAAGCATCTGTTCTG
This sequence comes from Mormyrus hasselquistii, assembly GCA_026779605.1. Lineage (NCBI taxonomy): Eukaryota > Metazoa > Chordata > Actinopteri > Osteoglossiformes > Mormyridae > Mormyrus > Mormyrus hasselquistii. The sequence continues at coordinate 8,356,172 of JAODKE010000007.1, read as the reverse complement.
ATTTAGGTGCAATTCTCAACACAATGGTGTCCCTAGCTGAATTATGATTGCTGGCTAAAATGATCATTTTAGACGCAGGGTTCAATACCACAAGACTGAACACTGCAAAAATGTTTCAATATGGATTTTTAGGCAGAGTAATGGAATGCTGACTGCCCACTGTAATTTGACAGCTCAATCTAATTCGCTCTAAGGTTACAGGAATCATTTGGGAGCGATCATAAATAAGAGAACCATAAACAATGCAACGTATAACATAATATTAAACTTACATTTTTAAATCTCGGGAAAAGATCCTCACATGCATGTGCGAAGTATTGCTTTTCTGTATTACGAAAGTTATGGAATAGAGGCACTACAAATAAAAACAGACTTTCTAAGAACATGTTCTTTCCCTTTAACACTAGCTCAGTGGTATGTCATTTTAGGGGCAACTGTCACTTAACATGTTTTGAAAGCGACACAAATGGCCGAAGACTGGCAAGGCTGATGGCAAAGCGGATGGGCCTACAGTAGAACATTAAGAGCCCAGCTGCTGGTTCCTGCCAATCACTCGCTACCTCCTATACCGCTTTCTGTGAGGAACCCCACAACTGATTTACAGATCCACACAGAATGATCTCTCTCATTGCTCACATCACAGCTCGTGTGTGCAAACACACAAGGTGTTGTGACACCGGTTTCCATTAGAGAACTACAATACTTAGACTGTAGATGATGATAATGCTTTCACTAATTAAGCACCGAAAAAGACTCAAGAGAAAAATTGCAAAGAGATATGACGAAAAGGGCTTGTGAGCATTTTCAATGCCTGTGAAAACTGATGCAAAGTTTTACAAAACACATTCAACATACTGTAAAAGAGAACTTCACTGTAAACCAGAACAAAAATTTTCATTTTACCAGCAAAATAAATGCATTATTTATTGAGTCCCATAAATGGGATTAAATCTCTGAAGATCCAGAATCAGAATTATATATGGAGACAAAAAAGAACAAAGTAAAACATTTATATGTCCCCAGGGCATCATAAAAGTTGTATTTACGAAAAGGCATTCGAGAGCTAGAGAAAGTTTGCTCACTAAATCCCAGCCAATGGATAAATTTGTCTATGAGGGCATTCTCAACACATAGCATGAATAATGGACTTGACCACTCCCATAATTACAGCATGCAGCTGGAGGTGGGGCTGTAATGTCACATGACTGCTAATTTTGCGTCCATTGGCCGTTTTTGCCTTCAATTGTTTTGGTGGTTCAGGTCGGGAGGTTTGATATCCATTGCAATGGTTTGCCTGAGAATGACAGAACTAAGTAACACAAAATATCAGGGTGGTGGGTGGCTTTTTGAATATGCATGAAGTAAATGGACACAAATTCCCATGGGTTCAACATCACTATGCCTTGCATGGTCGTAAGATTTGACTTAGATTGATGAATTACTGAAGACCAGAACCTCCTAGAAGTGGGGGTGGGGGGGGACACTCGCAGCGTGGCTGCGAGCGCTCACTGCTGGGGAAGGTCCCGCATTACACGCTAAGCGCAGCGCAGCCAGTGGCTTGTTTCGAGGCACTGGCCACATCTCATCTCCCCATTTGCCCCATGTGAAACGTGCAGGAGGTCACTGGCACTGAAACAGCATCCCTCTGAACGAAGGACAGACACGCAAGAAAATCAAGCACGGCGCGGGGAAACAGTTAAGCAACTTCAATGACGCAGAAGCTTCAGTACAACCCTAAGCAGAAAGAAAGCCTCACACAAGCACGGCACAATTAAAGAGTCAGGAACATACCTGCTTCTGAGATTCCTGCTGAAAATTATATCAAAGTAAGATCATCCATCTGCAGGAGCTGCTGCCATTTACTGTCCTGCTTCAGTGCTGCACGACGCAACAGTAAAGTGAGCCCGGGAGACTTCCCATTCAGCCAGAGACGGGATATCAGCAGAGCCTCGCCGTAAAGCCGCCGCCGATGCCGCTTAATGACTGAACTCAGGTGTGATTAAGCTCTCAGTCAGTCTGCAGCCGCTTCTGCACTGCTCTCCGGATTCCATCGCCTTCCTCTGCCGACCTGTGTGATCTTTAAGAGACGTATAAAAACGATAGCCTTCCTCACATGTCGGAGCTGCCCCCCTGTCTGTGCTGTGCCTCTCTGACAGCAGCAGGCTGAGCTGGATTCCCTGACCCCCTCCTTACCCACTCGAGCAGGATCTCCTGTCTGCCTGGGAGCCGCGCAGTGGCAGAGTGCGCGCGGAGTCTGGGATGAGGCGAGAGGCTGCTGCTCGCTTTAAAGGGACTGAGCTGGCGATGGCGCTGACTGAATAGACCTGCCCCTGGTGGCGGGAGAGGCCCCCCCAAATCCCCCCCCCCATTCCCGCCGCGCTGTGCATCAGCAGAAAGCGACCCTGTGCCTTCGCCCGGCAGAGTGAGACGACGCTCTGTGGGGAGCCGCGGAGCCTAGTGAGTGCCAGCCTGCCGGTCAAGAGCTCAGCCTTTTAATTCACCAAATCATCCAATTATGCGTCTCACTCAGATCTGATTATATGAGTGTGAGCTGACATTCAAATTAGCCTCGTGTGCAACAGAGGCTCCTGGGCTTCTCCAACTCGTTTAGCATGTGTGGTCAAGCTAAAACAAAACCAGTAACATTATCAGTTAATTTCCACAAGTCCGTCCTTATAGCCATTCATACAAAGAGTGAAAATGTTCAAGTTACATGCTGTTCCCAAAGCGGCATTGTGTCAGTGTCATTTCAAATGCTGCTGGTGTCCTTTTGGAATTCACTTCCATTCCTCTATTTTTCCTGCGATATAAAAATATTCACCAGTGCCACAAAACATTATTAATTATCTTCCATACAGGCAAAACTGCATTGCTCTGCCTCTCTTCATCCTTGGTTTGCGCTCTCTCTCTCTCTCTCTCAGACAGGCTCTGCACACCCCCTGCTGGGCAAGAGAGGAGGTGTTTATAAGGAGGATCTCTTATAAGGAGCCCATCCAAAAACGACGACGACGACATCCTTTTATCATTTGGAAGACATGCAGACACACACGGAGATTAGGGCCTAACCCTCATACTGCAGATACTGAGAATCACAGAGCGTTCCAGTCCCTCCTGGTGGCACTCTCTTTACAGGACACAGTGGCGGGCGGACAGAGACACAGAAATGAGGAAAATCCTGTTTACCTCTTATTTTATTTATAAATCCCACAACCAGCTCACTATCATTAACCACACAAAGGAACATAATGACAAAGGCCCTTCAATTAAAATTTTCAGTTTACCTAGTACTGAAAGAAAGATTATGCATTGTTAGGTCCATAAATATAAACATTATTTAGGGTTGTATTAGCATTTAGGGTGTACTTGTGATGTAATCGACTGACTTTAAACAAAGCGGGTCAAAAGCAATTTCCCAGAGAGCCTGACCACTTCAGAAAACACTCCAACCACTCTAGTGCGAACAAACCCAATTACACGCAAGGCATTCATGTTATAAACCATTGACTTGTGCCACTGACATTCACAACTAATGGGCAACCTATACTACTGAACAGTTCCAGCCTGACGCACAATCCGACACAATCCGATGGCACTTGACTGTCAGGTGCTATAGTGCAGGCTGAGACAGAGCTGAACTGCAGGGCAGAACGTGGAACTGGAGTGGTGAAGCCCCAGACTCCAGCCTGACATCACCACCTGCAAAGATAAGACTTCACCTAATCAGTGGTGTAGTGAGAATATAAGAGAATGAAGACTGACAAAAGTACTACATCATTCTCAAAGTAATTTTTAGTATAACATGTTTGGCACAAAGAAAGGTTCCTTTTATTTGTCCATTCCAGTTTTAGGAAGTGCAGTTTACATTAGAGGCATATCTATGTCTCTGACGTGTGAAAACACGGCAGAGGCATTTTAAAAGGTCAGATATCAATAACCAGAAAAAACGGCTAATAATCCTAATGCCAAGGTCTCTATCATCAGCGCAGACTCAAGAAACAGCAAAATACAGGCCACAACCTTTCTTTGTTTACAGCACAACAAATTAATCTGGGGAAAACACATACATTCAGTACAGGTGACCTGTTGGAAGACGTCAAAAAAGAGGTGAAAAATTCTGTCGGTATGGAAGGGAGAATCCAACTAAGGGCAGAGTGCTGAGGTTTGGTAATTGCTTTTCCAGGATGTTCCGTATCAACCTCAGAAGTCTCCCAACACTGGCAGAGCTTGTGATGTTGCTGCATTGCAGATAAAATACTGCTCCTAAAAAAATCCTCAGTAACAGCCAGCCCCTCAGCCTTAACCCGTGAGGCCTTTACTGTCACATACTTGACCAACAGATAGAAAATCATTCACCGTAACCTGCGTGGGGATGCCACAGCCACATGTCTGGGCAGCAAAATACTTAGTACTGCAATGCTAAATAACATACCATTTGACTGGTAATTGTGCAACCAATCACTCTGGAACTAGATCTTTACAAGTATTTACATCTCACTAATAACAAAAAAAATACCCCACACATCTGACCATTGAACCAACTGGAATTTGAACTGTTTGCTCAAACAAAGCTGTAGCAGGTATGGAATTAAATCTTGCCGAACCACTATTAGAGCAAATGCAGTACCAATCTCAGCTCCATGTCATATAAATCACAACTATTATTTAAGACATTGAATTCCATTCTCATTACAGTAAACAGAAATGACTCATACGAGATGAGATACCTGGTATTATCGGAAGGACCAGAAGTTAAATGAGTTTATTTTAATTACTTTCCACAAACTAAACCTCCTCTATGAACTTTAGTGATTTGGTTGTTTCCAGGTCAGTATAAAGCTCCCCCTGCACTCAGACACAAAGGTCATGTAAACCTTCTGCCAGTAAATGACCTGGCAGCCTGCAAGCTTTTATAATACACTGCAGGTACCACACTGTCTGCGATAGGAGCACTACCTCTCTGCCCGGGAAGCTGGCAGACGGCAGCGCCCGACACGCAGCGGCACCTCCCAGCCACTCAAGGTTTCTGTCCTCAATGGAACTGGTGCAGGAGGAATGCCAGGTCTGCCCCGTGGCCACGAAACTCCCGGCTCTTGCATCTGAACGATTGCCTGGGATAAAAGACTGGAGAGGACGTCGTGGAGCCCTGACATAGCAGATCCTCTGAGCTTCCTAACGCTCCTGGAGCATCCGGAATGCTGACTGAGCTCCGGCACCAAAATGAACTAAACATCGCAGCGAATAGAGCATAATCTTAAAGTGGGAAAAAATAAAATGAAATAAATTTAAATTAAAAAAGCACAAGCCACTCAAGCACTTGAACAGCAGGAAAAGTGAGGACTTCATACCCGAGATTTAAAAAGCCAAATAATGACAACTGTCCTAAGCACAAACTAAATGCTGTCATTATCTTGACAAATGGCCAAATAACAAATTAACTACTAGCATTATGTAAATAATAAATAATTAATAAGGATTATTAATAAAAAACACAATTACTCATTTACAGCATTACATCCATAAAATAAACCAGATTCAGATACCATGGTCGATACCTGCTGCCCCTCCGCCGCTACCTGGGGGAGCCTGCGGCTTCCACGGCACTACCTGGGGGATCTTGTGGCCTCTCCGCCGCTACCTGGGGGATCTTGTGGCCCCTCCGCTGCTACCTGGGGGATCCTGCGACTCCTCCGCCGCTACCTGGGGGATCCTGCGACCCCTCCGCCGCTACCTGGGGGGGCCTATGGCCCCTCTGCCGCTACCTGAGGGATCTTGTGGCCCCTCCGCTGCTACCTGGGGGATCTTGTGGCCCCTCCGCTGCTACCTGGGGGATCCTGCGACTCCTCCGCTGCTACCTGAGGGATCCTACGTCCTCCCCGCCGCTACCTGAGGGATCCTGAGGTCCCTCCGCCGCTACCTGGGGGATCCTGCAGCCCCTCCACCACTACCTGGGGGATCCTGCGGCCCCTCTGCCGCTACCTGGGGGATCCTGTGGCCTCTCTACAACCCTATAACCATTAAGCGGCAGTGGAACATGGATGGATAGACAGACAATGACAACAACATCGAAGGAACCAACAACAGCATCGCCTTAACACTGCAGTATTTTCTTTATCGTGACGTCCTACATGATGTCTAACTTGGGTCACACATGCCCACGCAATATTGAAATTTGATATTGAAATTTAGATATGTCTCTTCACCTACCGCCGTGTTCTTGGATGCCAGAAAGAAATAGGAGCAGGTGGAAGAAACATGCATCACAGACAGAACCTGAAAACCCACAATCGCAGGACCCCAGAGCTGTGAGGTGATGGTGCCACCCACTGGGTCATCCAGCATGTTGTTGTAATATTTCTAGAATTATTGTAATATATATTCAAGTTGTGGGCTAATATATTAAAATGTATATGCATCTTAAAATTATATTATATATTTATACACACACTCGTATAAAAGTCATTAAAGGTGTTTAAATAATTCAAAGAGACATTTTCAGGAATAGCTATATGCTTTAGTTTATAACTTGAAGGGGGTTTCAAACGATGCTCATCACCACCCTTCTACTGTAATTGGTGGAGCCATGCAGCTCGTAATCCAGGCCTTATAATTACCTTTGAGGAGGAACCTATTAAGCTGCCAGCTGTGCAAGGCGAGCTGGGCCGTTGGTCCTGCACATGGGGACAGTGTCACGCCATCCCTACAGGCTACTGCCCCCCCCGTTAATGGGCTGCGGAGAAGAGGATCGAGTGCATCTTAATTAGCAGGCAAACACAAGGAGGGCAGCCGTTTCGAAGGGAGGTCGACGGCCACATCCCAGACAGATGGGCCGTCGCCATTATCTCATGGCCCCCGCTGGAGGGGAACGGTGACGGTATGAGTGTCTCACAAGGGGGACGGGTAGATCTGATGGGGAGATAGGCTGCAGCTACACACACACAGACATACACACACACACATATGCACCCCACAATGTAATATATATACATGATCACACACCATTATTACTGCAAAGCAAAAGATGGATTCTAATTGTATATTAAAACATACTGTAGCACTGGGCAAACCAAAATATTGTGAGAGCCGCAAAGAACAAGGATACCGAACCCAAATCCAAACAGTGGAAACACAAGGTGGTCAGATGGTCAGAAGGTGCACACACGGTGGGAGATTCACACAAGCTGAGAACACGCGAGGATCAGACTAGGCACACACACACGTGACAATAGGGAAATGTAAACATAAAAAACAACTATATAACAAGGGCTATTTCCAAGACACAGATACAGGGCTATATACATGAGCCTCTAGAGCATGGCATGCCTCCTCCCGGCTATGCAACGCAATCTCCACCTCTTGCAGCCTACGGTGCCTACTGGGCCTCCAAGCCTCGTCCAGGTCAAGCAGTGCCATTTTGCGGCCACACGACACTGGCTCCACTGCCTCGGCCACTCCTTCTCCCAGCTAGCCAACTGACTGTGAAGCTGCTCCAGCTCCTGCCACTCATGCTCCGCAGACTCCCGCAGCCACTCCCAGTCCTGCTGGTCCCGCTCTCACTGCGCGTCCAGCTCATGGCGCTCCTTAGCTAGCTGGGCCTCCCAGATGTGGCATGCCTCCTCACCTTGAGCAGAGCAGCCTCTGCCTGCTGCTTCTACTGCTCATGCTCGCAGCTGGGGTTGTGCCGCAGCTCATCGCAGCTGGTGAGTGTAGAGCGCTTGATGTCCGCCAAGGTGCCCGCCTGAATTGTTCACAGGGGTCGTCTCGGACAAAGGTCCGGCGGGCTTGCAGGAGCAGCTTGAGGTCGCGCCACACACGTCTGGGGCACTCTTGGAGGACAGGGTGGCACCTTTGTCTCTGTGCCGCTCCTAGCTCATCCGCTGGCGGGATTGTGGGAAGCTACCGGGTAGCAGCATACCCGGTGCCCCCTCTTCCCGCAGCCCCAGCAGATGAGCGTCTCCGTCCCAAATGTCTCCTCCCCGACACTGCCCCCTCTTCTGCTTTGCTGCTTGACCGCTGCCTCGAGGACCACGAGGCTGTAGCAGGCTTGCCTGATGATCTTGATAAGTGCCCGCTCCGGCTGAGCCAGTCGGATCGCTTCCCGGGTCCCACTTCTGACAAAAATGTAGCACCAGGCGGGCCGAGTGATCACAAGAGCAGCGAAGGACAAGGGGACTTGCTTGCTGGGGTAGATCGTGCTTTTTATTCTAGTCCTAAACAGGACGTTAACAGGCACTCAGCAAGCACCAAACCCAAATACATACAGTGGAAACACAAGGTGGTCAGACGCCAAACTGTAATATGCACACAAGGCGGAAGATTCACACAAGCTAAGAACATGCAAGGATCGGACAGGGTGCACACAAAATATGGGCAAACAGATGCATGACAGTAAGGAAATGTAAGCATAAACAACAGCCATATAAGGGCTATTTACAAGACACAGGTACAGGGCTATATACATGAGCGCTTGCAAGGCTTGCTTTGGTGCGCAGCTCTCACCAGCCCTACACTATATTAAAAACACTAAGTCTTAAACTGAAAATGTGCTTAAAAAATGATTCCATACCATATAAGAGGTTAGAACATAGATGGTTTGAAATGCATTAAAAACAAATTGCCACTTTTAAATAAAAAGCTGTGCATTTCACATTAGCATCATCAAGGCTTCAGTTTTTCAAGGTGTGAGAAAACATTTTTGCCAACGACAACAGTAAAAACTATGTCCTCTTAATACTCAGCATAGCTTTACCTGTGTGGGAGGAGCTAAAACCAGAAAATTATCATGTGGCCTGTAGAACACAGCACACAGCTGCCTGTCCATGTTGGACATGAAGTAAGGGGCTAAAGTACCTCCTAGATGTTGGTTACATTGGCAGCTGCTGCCTGCGGGGGCGTCCATCTGTATCTTACACTGATTCATACCTCCTCCTACTATATAGAATAGGGCACAAAGTTATCAGAGTCTTCTTCTTCCATCGAACTATTTCCATGGAGCCTATCCTAGAACAGCAAGTAAGAACATCCTGGACAAGATGCCAGTCCATCACAGACCATGCCCACATACAAACAAAGGGATAACATGTAAACTACACACATCGCATGGGACAGGAATCAAACCCACAACTCTGGCGGTGTGAGGCTACAGCTCTATACTGTGAGCTACCTTAAACAAAATTATAGTAAACTTCTGTAACAGTCCGATGCTCTGGACTCATTGCAACCAGTTTCAAGCAGGGAACTCTTTCCTGGTGAGTCATGGTGGCCAACATAGTCCAGCTGTGACCAAAAAAAATCAATTCGAAGACATCTGCTGATGACTGAAGGTGGTAAGGATTCCCAGAGACAGCTTCACAGCTTAACTTAAAATGACTATAAAACAGTTTTTCATCTGCCACAAATCTTTTACTCTTTTTAATCTTCCTTCTGGACTGCTGTTAATAAAGGTTTACAGAGAGTATCAGACAGCATCTCAATCATATCACTCAGGAGTACTATTGAAATAAAAACTATTACTTCTCATCCCTGTCACCTGCAATCTCATCTACAGATTTTCTGTGGAATGGGAGCTTAATTAATGGGCTTTACACTTTGTTGTGACAAAGCAGCCAAACCAGCAGACCGAAAACACCAAGTCACCCATACATCCCACAACCTGAAACAGGAACTGCAGCCAAACGAACTCTGATGAAGCGCAGAGGGAATGCTGTCTATGCTGGAGCAAGCTCAGTCTGTTCCTTTAATAACAAATAATGATCTTAAAATATCACAGATAACCACATGAGCTTCCATGGACAAGTCAATGAAACTCTTGGACAAAATTTGCAAAAATTGAAATACATGACAGTACATTACTGAAAAAAAATCAGTAAACTGCTCATCTCGCAGAAAAACAGTGCCGGTCTCGAGCTCCCCTTAACACTGAAGATTCCTGTGCACTGCTGGTGTGAAGGGTTGTGCTGGGCATTGCAAAGCAGGGTGGGGTCAAGCGTCACACGAAGGAATGCCAGCATCGGCTTGATGCCAACTGTCTGTGGTGCGAGTGCAGCCTCCAGCATCTCCCGTGCCCATGGATTTGCTCCCGTTCCGCCTCAGGGTTTGGTACCAGCTCAGAAGGCCTCCCATAGCTAAAGTCCATCTGCTGTTTACAGAAGCTACACGTGACATCACTTCCTCTGCAGGTAGCACTCAGGCAATAACTAGCGACAAGACTTACGTATGCACAGACAAACCCATGTGTTTTAACTGAGGACAGGGAAGAGAGAACAACAAAGGCCAAAGACAAAATGAGGCAAGCCTCTAAATATTATTTCAGTAATGTTTATGAAGTTAAGAGCATGGATAGTCAACCTGTCTGTCCATCGACAAATGTGCCTGTGGCATGACTCATCTGTGTCCATGGCAAAAAGTTTTGATTGAGGGAAAAAAATCATGTAGGATACTTTTTAAAATACCATGTCCTTCATCAAAATTGCATTTTGATCAAAACGTTTGTCAGAATTCGCCATGGTGAATTGGTGGCTGTGGTCAGATCAAGTCAGGGCAACATTAACATGTCTCCACAGCTCAATACTGAATATTTGGCAAGGCAAAGGTTTGGTAAGATGGGCTGCTACCAGTTAGTAAATGACACCAACTTCCTCAGAAAACCCTAAATAAACAGGCAGATGCCTGCAAATATCACCAAACTTAGCTTATCAGACTACAATATTTACAGTATGCTCAGGATGTATTCAGTCTCTCTAGAGTAGAAGACCATTCGAGAAAGGCTGCCTTAATGTCCTGTTGTCTTCTATTGGTTGAGAGGTCCAGGCAATCTATCCACCATAGTCCAGCAGCTAATGATTACTGGTGCAAATGAGACCATCCCAACTGAAAATTCGGTTGATGCCAATGTTCAACAGAATTCCATCGCTCTAGTCTAGATAACATGAGTTCCGATGGAGACTGCGCACACTGGATGAAAGTTGAGATGATAAAATACACAGAACAGCCACTGCAGAAGGTAAAATTTCACAGTAATGGTTTTCACCCAAGGGTAGCTCATGGCAGGAATTCACAGCCAGGGCAAGCAGATGGTGTCACCATTGACTTCTGCTGCCGCTTTTCTGAACAGTGGGCATGGCCGACACCTTATCCAAATGCCAATCTCCCCCTGGGAAAGAAAAAAAAATCCTACCTTTCATCTCTGGTGACCTTTAATTGTCATTTATGTCAAATATACTGTACAAGGCAGCACATGCCAGAGAAATGCATTCCTTATTAACAATGCTTTCAACTTGTTAGCAACAGCCCCCCTGCCCTACTGAAATGGCTGTTAGAGACGAGTCTGGACTTCAGTCTGGACTGGTTCATTCTGAGGGGTTAGTGATTGTTGCAATAGTCGATGTCTGGTGAATGCTGAGACCTGAATCCTTTGTCCTGCACTCGCCCAAAACAAAGTTATGCATTACTTATCCTGGACCAAGTCATTGGTAAATCATGCATTACTCATCTTGTACCAGGTAATTGGTGAATCGTGCATTATTATCCCCATAACTGGTCAATACTAAGAAATGCATTCTTAACCTTGGACATGGTTAATCCCCAGCCAATGCATTTTTAACCCTGAATCTTCCATTGAGGCACCAGTATTGCACAATATTACTTCCTGCGTACGGGCGTACTTGCATAGCCTTAATGGTATAAGAAATAAGAGGATTTCTGGGGCTGTGGACTGCTGTTGTTTTAACAACGAGGAGGCTTCATTTGCTTTAAATACATATTCTGTACCGACTACTCACCAATAGTCATGTTTCAATGAAATTCTGGTGCACTTAAACCACAAACACTTGTTATCCAGGGGGTCAACAATGATCCCTGCTTGTGACACAGTGAGCATTCTGTTTTTTAAATACTGTACTGACAAATTGATCATTTAGCCAACTTGTTTTCTTTCAGACAGATGACAATTCTATGAGACAGTTTGTTAGAAACTACAATGACTACAATATCAGTCACCAAAGACTAGTTTAGATGGGAGGAACAACTTCCAGCCCTTTTTGTTTATTTAAAGGCAGTTCTTTGCATCCCCACTAATACAAAATTCAAGCTGCATAAATTTAATCTTCATAACTATATGTCAGTTTACCCAATCATGAAAAAGCCATCTACTGGTAATATGCACAGTGATAGGTAATAAATCATTCTGTTAACCAAGTTAGTTTATTTTCTGTACCTGCTGCAGAGAAATGTAATCAAATTTTCATATGTATTTCATTTTGCCCTATATATCCTTCTTCAGACGATCGCTTGTCTGCAGAGTTGATGAACAATGTAATTAGACCTAGCGCTGGTCATTTGTTGATTGAGCATTTGTTAGTTCATTGTTTCAGATACCCTCTTGCCTTGGGGTTCAGCACAGTCACTCAACTGTCAGAAGGAATGAAAACATCAGGACACTTTTTGTACCAGGCGGCAGGATAAGTAAAGTGAGAAGTGATGAAAGTCAACAGGGTTTGTTTTCCTCGTTTATGAGCTATTTCAATGCAGCCAGTGTTACCATCTTGGAATCGGAACTGAGGAGCCGGTGCCTCAGAAACATTCAGAATGAGTCACATCACACATCCGGCTGCATGTGCCAAGTGCTTAACTGAAAACCTAAGCAATACATATTTCAGCCTTTGTTGCCTTGTTTGGTGGCAAGGTGTTCAGCCAGTAACAGTGAAAAAGATGGAAATCCAAGGCATCAGTGGTGATGGCAGTACCATTATCAGAAAGTGCACACTGGTAGACCTGAGATTGGGCCAGACAATATGTGAACAGGTGTAATAAGATGCATTAGTGCAGCAGACTGTATGTAGTACCAAGACAGTCAAAACAGGGTCAATACCGATTTTCCGGACAACCCTCTCAGGCAGGGGTTTATTAACTAATACGCCTAACATAGCTTAAAAAGACTAAACGATTTTGTCAGATTTCCATGGCTCTTCCCCGCAACAGAAAAACAAACACTGTTGGACTTACAGCTCCGCAGATGAAATGGAAATGAAATAAACAGATTAACGTGGATGAAGCACAAAGCTAAACACAACATGCATTTTTAACATGGAGCACTGCAAGACAATTTTTCATTCTGCTAAAATAAAAGTAAACAAAAAAAGAATAAATTTAAACACAGATTCAGAAGTGTCTTGATTTTCCTTATTTCATGATTGCATCATCAATAATAAAACTTTTAAAATTTCCTCATCTCCTATCCCCAGCCATACTTATTAAAAATTCTGTTTCAATCGTAGCAGGAGCACTTACATTTTAATCATGATTAGAGAGGAAAAAGAATGGAAAAAACTGCATCAGTATGCGACAAACAGTTGGCCTGCAAATCAAAGGATACTGCAGAATACTGCAAAACATCGTTTCATAGAACAATGGAAATGGATATCGAGTTATAGTCTGATAACTCAACAAACCCGAGCACTAGGACGAACACACAGACACCAGAAATGAGCATTAATATGTAAAGCAGAATGAAACAACAGATATCATGTCAACTAAAAACATAATCACTGTGCCTTTGCTGTAAAACTCTTGACAGTATTTCGGGTTGCTTTGAACACATGACATTTTAGGACAATAGATTCTAACAATGACTAGGGTTTCCATGTACAAATAGTTTTCTAAGATTATGGAAAACCCTATATTATGGAATGTATGTTAGTAGCATCACCTTGTAAACTCTATTTTTGACTGCCTATTAGAATTGGTAACAGTAAATATCTCCTCAGTATGGCCTCATGAGCATTTTGGCTGCAGTACCATTAATATATATTAATATACAGCATGATTTGTTCATCCGCTTGGTGTTTAATTTACATTCAGAACACAAAGGGAACATTGCATTTTACTCAAAGCTTCTCTCCACAACTGCCACTCTTAATATATAGGTAGAATCATCAATGCATTAAAAGTGTAATTACATATACATAATTTCAGGTTCAATTGACCTTCTGCTAAAATAATTCTACATAAAAGAACTAGCAATTTTAAAATGCAAATAACGGCACATACACACGGCTTCCAGTGTAAACTGCCACTATTTAATCAGTGATTTTATAACAGTAAATGGCATTTCTGTATTTTATGGAAAAACAGCTGGATCATGGCAGTTCATATCCGGGGGGAATCTGATGGTAATAGTATTATAACAGCCTACCGTGATGAGGTGATAATCCCCAGCTCACGAAATTATCTCAGGATACATCTACCCATATCTACTGCACCATTAACACATAACATTCTACAAATAAAAAAGTACAGTTCATCAGAAGGTAAAGGCAAGCAAGTCACCCCTTTCTTTTTTTTTACAAGTACCTTTACTGGTGGGGAGGGGGGCGAGAGGGGGTAAGGAGGAAGGACAGTCATGGCAGGACACCCTGACACAGGTACATGTTCCCTCCTGGTAATTTAAGGTCAATATAGCCATTTAGCATTATAGTCATGCAGTTTTAGGATAAATGGGGACAGAGTGAAAGATTCCACACACGAAACACAACTAATAAACTCCATACAGCCTGAACTGGTTCAAGCCATGCGTTTGCCCACTGCACAGATATGCTTTTAAAAACTGAGAGTGCAATTTCATTAAAACCCATTTTCCTTTTCCACAGCCAACGAGGATTGGCTGCCGTGTTGGATTTTGGAAATTTAATCTTCACCTTTAGTAAACATGAGGCACACTGAATTAAATTCGCTTCAGATTCCTGCTTGAGACAGCTTCCCGGTGCATTCAGACAAACAAGTCGCACAGAGCCATTACATCTCATCATTAAAATAATGGATAAATCTGCAGGAAGCTTTGACTGCTTTGCAACACCAGCATAACAATACAGACAATTGAGCTACTATATTATGATGACTGAGATACACTGCTTGAATCATACTGAATAAAGTGAAGGAATCAAAATGATAAAATAATAGATTTAAGCCCCTGAAAATCTCAAAGCAGAAGATGTGAATGTTGAATTAAACTGAAATGAGGTAAAACCAACACACATCTTCCCCACACAGTTTTCTACTCAATATTGAGGTCAACGGGACATTGGTAGTTAGACTATTGCCTTTATTCCACCATTGGCATTGTTTTCACATTAATTAAAGTGATATTTTCTTATAATCACCAAACATTTAGTTACAATATGTTTACGCCCCTTCAGAAATTAGAATTAGAAATTAGCCTCATAAAGACAGAAATCATTATAATATTATTGATTATTATTATTAGGGTATTAACTGCGCTAACATGTACACACCTACATCACATAAATGTTTCTAATTATATATATCATAATTCTATATGCATTATAGATATATAGCATGATTAAACAATGACCAAGGTCCTTAGTCTTGGTTTGATAATATTTTCCCAAATGATGTTGAATAGGAATGTTGCCCACAAACCAACATTCAAGGAAGCCCAATGTAGAGAAGATGACATAACTTCACAACACGTGCTCCAAGTTCAGGAAACACTTTGGCATTCAGAATTACGTGGCGCTCAGGGGGGTGGCAAGAGAGAAATGGGCTTTTTCCAGATTTTAAAAGCTCTGCGTTGAAAAAATGTTAAACATTAGCATAAGTTGTCATGTAGGAATAGCAAAGGTTTTTCCTGCCTTGGGCAAATCAAATCTAAAAACATAACCCCTTTCCCAAGTACTTTAAATTACCTCTTAAATTGCATACTTAAATGTAAAACAGGAATTCTGCTCCTTCAAAATGTTTCATGAAACACTTCCATTTCACTGAAATGAGCAACACTCTTTAAGGCTTTAATAACATGAAGAGCATTACCTTCATTTAGTTCCAGGTCAAAACATTTGACATAGGTAATGTAGGAAAAGTTTCAATTGATAAAGCACACCTTTCCCACAATCCACCAGCCTACTATGAATAATGCATGCATTTCCCACAATGCACCGGTATAGTAAAAAGAGCAAGAACTGAGCAGAGCATGCACTTATCCATGTTTTATCACACACACACACACACCTTTAACTTATGGAAAGCCCCCCCTCCCTCCACAAAGATTTCTAACCCCAGTGCAAAAAATAGATATTTTTCATGCAGATAATATTTTCTAAATCTTTAACAAAATATGTTGTTTCATTTCATTGTTACTACAAACTTTGATTATACTAAGACGACACCAGGAAGCAGGGACAGAGAACAATCTTACAAAAAACAGCCTATGGATGTGTGTTTATTTAGTATGGTTTTAAGAGATTAAAACCATTACTCATCAGAATAACTCTTCACCAAGCACACAGACTGGAATGTTCTAGTAATACTGAGTCTTACAGTCCAGTAATAGTATGAGTTTATGACTTTTCAGTATTCTGTATCCCATTAATTCCCAAAGAATCTATATAGAAAATATTTTCAGAAATAATTCACCAGCTTCCATCTAACAATATGTAGGAAGTCATACATGTTAGCTGTGTCTTCAAGTAGGTCTGGCAGGTTAGGACTCTGTGCCTGCGTTCAAAAAGGTAGCTGGTTCAGATCCCCTAAGGGATGCTGGTTATGGGCCCCTAAGGGATGCTGGTTCAGATCCCCTAAGGGATGCTAGTTATGGGCCCCTAAGAGATGCTGGTTCAGATCCCCTAAGGGATGCTGGCTGACCCTGCTCTCTAATCGTCACTCGTACATCACAGAGTTGCCCATGTTGGAGTGAGATATTCAATTCGAGACAAGTCTGCACACACATGCACATGTATTTTCATGTATGTATGTTTTACTACCTTGTAAATAGTCTGTAGGGTTTGCAAACTACCCCAACATTTTTGATGTAGCTAACTTTGGAATAATATAAATTTGCCGTAAGATTTCTTGCGTGAGCATGAAAGTATGAAACTGTATCACGCCAGATGCGTCAGAATTGCCAAGCCTGCATCACCTTTTAAATAAATAAAATGCAAATAAATGCACTCTGCTAATAACATTCCTCCAATAACATGGAGTCTCTCTTTTTTTTTTTTTATTCACAAACACACACCAACACACACACACCACTGCCTGGGCATGTTTGTTTTGGTGGAGTATGCTGCAGATGACAGGAGTGACTAAATAGATGGCTGTCAAACCCTTGCCCCCACTACATCACAACCCACACTCAGAAACCTATTACCGGGAGATGAGATGTGTGCATTTGCATAACATTCTTCAAGATCTTATCAATTAGAATTCCTGTCCGGGTTCTTAGTGATTTATTCATTAGTCCAAAATACCATTTTTAACTAGCATATTAAACTAAACTAAATGTCCATATCTTCACCAAGCCGCAGCCAGAAAAAATTTTTTTTGGGGGGGGGGGGGGGGGGGGGTTCAACAACCTTACTGATAGACCCTTCTTGTTTTGTTTTTGTGGGGGAGATCTTATATGGGTATTTGCCTACTGTTTCCAATTCAGCATATAAAGTGAACCTATGGACACAAAGAATAGAGACAAGACTGTCCATCACTCACTCATTAGTGCTACAGTTTCAAGATTTCAAATGTAATAGTGCTCTAAGCCATTCAATAGTGCAAGAGTAACTGTATTCCTCAGACAGGGAATACAAATGGTTTTGGCACTGCTTACTGCCACAAATACTTTCTCCTTAGCACAGTATTTATTTAAGTATTTAACAGATCATTGTCCAACTTTGCAGATACATTACATGGGTGAAGATCTGGAACTGCATAAGTTGTCCCATAATTGAAGCAGCATCATGTACTGACAGCAAATGGCAGCTTCAGACACCAGTATTTAATGGTGCAATGGTCTTGGATTTAATCTTATTACCAAATTATACAGATGATTTCATTTTCAAACAAAATTGAAATTTTAGTGCTAGATGGCAGTAAAGGATGAAAAGAGCAGCTGCAGAAGACGCCTTGTTAACACAGGATCTCAAAGTATTTAGTGGACCTTTTTGAAACTTTTGAGGAAACTTTCACAGGTCAGTGGTTCTCAAAGTGTGGGGAACCAATTTTCTAAAAATGCTTAAAAAGAAGTTTTCAGTTTCTTTCTTTGAAGTTTGGTGAAATTAATCAGTGGTAGCCTGTGGGGAACTCAAATTCATCGTGCTTCCCTTGGTAAATGTTATCAGTAGCAGTCCATTAGTCAGTCTCTGAAAATTTATCGCAGGGGAATTTATTTAGTTATATCACTTAGCCCTAGTCAGTGGTGACACATGAAAGAACAGTCATAGGCACAGATCTGGTGAGCCTAATTACACTCAGAGGTTGGAGAGTGTGTGTTGAGTAAGCTTGGGTGGTACAGTGATAGGGCCGGGGTATTCATGTTCCTGACAACGTGCCCCAATGTGAAACATTAATGGCGTTCTGTGTGATGTCTCAAAATTTGATGAGTTTCAGATTTTTAGCCTTACAACATGTCCACAAAGGTTGAAAAGCAAACCTCGATGTGTGTATCATATGATTGGTTGGAATTGTGTTCGCTTCTGTGATGTGATAGGCTGATGTGTGCTAGCAAGCAAAGTTCCTTTCTGACAGTTTATTGAAATTTATCATCTAGGCAAACATCACCCCCCGTCTAAGGCAAAGTCAATCTAAATTGACAGGTAAGTCGGTGCCTTCTATGAAGTTGGTGCACTTAGCCCTTGTCACAGACAGGATTGACCAGCTGTGCCACCAGAACATGCTTTGGAGATGGGAGATGCTGTTCCAGAGACCCCTGAGGATGCCCCTAATCGCTATCAGAGATCAGACAGAAGAATCTGTTGAGCTGAGATGTTCTTTATGGACACAACCCCTTAAGGTACAGTAGGCCAACTGTGGGCTCTTCAAGGGCTCTGATTCCTCTTTTGAGAGTGGGGAGCCCCGTTGTGTCTTAGCCAAGCCTAATTTCACTTCTTTGCATGCTGAGAGTGCTGGTAAGATCTTTTGGGAGTTGCTCTCCTTTCTGTTTCTGTTAAGGTTGACTAACTTCAGGCTCTTCCAGAACTGCCTTGACTCCTCTGTAGGGGACTGTCAGTCATGCTTGTTCCTCAGCAAAGCTCTTCCACCACTGTTTTTTCTTCCAACCTCTTATCTTCTGTTGACTCATCTCTTCTTAATTGTTACTTTAATGTTCATTTTGATCTTGATTTTCTTGATGCCGTTGTTTAAAATGCCAAGAGACTCATAAAATAAGAGCATTATGACAATAGAACTTCCTCAGATTTTTTAAGCACTTTAATATGGAAGCGTGATGACATCATAAGACTCCATACTGCATTCAATACCACATACCTCTAGCTTTTCTGAGCATTGCTCATACCACACCCTTTTTGTTCAGTATTTTTCACTGCATTTTATCTTAAAAAGTGCTTAACTGTGCTGAAAAAGAGACGACTTAAGAACTTCACTAGAGTAAACAAGCTGTTACCATGGAGACAGAACCATACTGGACCTGGACGATATGGAAAAACATTTAATTCTTATTTTATCAATTTTATTCATCAGTTAATGCTGAATATTGATTACTTTTTGTTTTATTGAATTGTGAATAGAACAAATGACAATATACAGTATACGTCTTACTGTATATATTAACTGATTAGCTATTGTGGGTCACCGCAATAGATTGATTTAAAAACATTTTATATAGTTACGGAATTTTTGTATAGACACTTCATACTTACACTTGTTCTGAATTGGGAAAACATGCTGGTATTACATGGTAATACATAATATTACAAAAATCAAGGAGTAAGGATTCACATTTATGTATCTGACAATCAAAATAAGAAAAAAAGACCTTTTTGGCCATACTGCTGTCAACACTGTGCTTACTTGATTTAAAAAAACTGGCATCTTCAAATTACTCATTTCAAAGTTTCCGATAATGTGATGAGTTGACACTAATCAACGTATTTATGTTAGGCCAATCAGACAATTGATTTGATTGTGATTAATCGCATAATCATAGCGATTAATCCACAATAAAGGAATGAAAAAGGTAATAAGCAAAATTAATGAATAACATGGAAATCAGTAATAATAATAATTCATTATGGTAATAATCCATAAACTAAATTGCGCATGAAAATGGTACTTGACGTCACTAACAATGAGTAAAAACCAAGATCCAAGATCACTACAAAGAATACACAGATGATTGTTGTCGGCTTGCCACAGCCAAACCCCAAACATTAACATTAACCTTGTGATGTACATATTATTCATTTACAACAAGAAATATAACTTGAATGTAAGTACAAGCTGAATTTCATTTTCATTTCATTTAAAAGCATTTTTCAATGCTTTTAAAAAGGGTATATGGGCAGATAATATATTTTTGCTTTTTATGACGATTCTGTGGCACTTTGAGATTGTTTTAAATGTGAAGTGCGGTACAAATAAAATATATTATTATTATTATTATAATAAGGAACAGACCATTGCGTGGGATGGGATAGTAGTAATGAGATAGTAACGGTTAATCTCACATCTTCACACTCTAACCCCGATTAAACTATCGATCTCCTCTGCCAACTTGAAAAATGTTAGTGGACCTTATCTTTGTACGACAAAATTTGGGGAACCCTACTATATCCAATCATGTAAATCTAAAACCTATTTGGCAAATTGGTTTTAAAGCCAGAAGCCTGACAATCATGGATAGTGTGCAAAATAACAGGAAATTTTCAAGGTATAATAGTTCAATAAAATAAAAAATACATATTTCAAATTACAATATTGTTACCCTATTCAACCTTCCACCTGCCAATTATTTAAAACAAAATCAACCAGGTAGCAGTGTTTTCTCCCATTTCTCGCAATCAGCTTTCCTATGAGACTGACACTTTTTATTTTAGCTGTGAATTCTGGGTTTCTGTGCACACTCAAAACTCTCATATTGTTTACAGCCAGAAAGGAGTATTATATGTCTCTATTAAAAATTCTTGCTCATATTATTCTCCAATAATACCACGTGCGTTAACACAATTAAAAAAATAACGTGTTATGGCTTTCAGTCCTAATGATCTGACTATATAATGTTATATAACTTCAGCCTCGGCCAGTCTCACCTGAATGACCCCACCTACACTGATAGTCATCCCCAGAATTCTACACAGCTGAAGCTTATTTCGCCTGAATACTTTTTGGTTTTAAGCCAGCAATTTCACTGCCTCTGTGGAAAATGTTGAGTGCCTGCACCTTTACCTGCAAGCAGGTAGAAAGTCACTCTCTCAAATCAGATAGATAAAACAAAAATCAAGCCAAATAAAAATCTGCCCAACAAAAGCACCTGGTTTATAACCTGTTATTTGCAAAAGTGATTCTGGGATTGAACCCTGAGACCATGCCAGCGCTCACTGACACAATCATTGTGGCACAGATGACAGATAATTAAACAGCCTGGTGTAACTGCAATTGTAAATTTTGAAACTAACAACAAGTGACAAATTCACCCTTCACTGTTCTTATAAAACTTGACAAGGAAATTCCTTCCTGTTTCCCCCAGAAGCAAAATCAACCCCACAGAGACTTGGGGTGGGCACATACACACACACTGAACTATCCTCCTAAACTGATCTTGACAAATGAATGTTGCTTTTAATGTATCATTTTAGACACTCTTTAAATACTTTTTAAATACAGAGTTACAGTCAGCCCAGTGCCTTTCCCAAGAAGGAGATGACATGAGACAGGGCATACCATTAAGCAATTCCTGCCTAAAATATACATCTGATTCTTATTTTGGCTGCCTTCTAATATGAAAACTAGTTCCCTACACTGAGTTTAAATACAATGATAAAACACTCTGATACATTTCCTGCTACTTTCATATTCAAGATACTGCCACAAAAGATTTTTGCTTACGGTCAATTTAGAGAAAACAGCGACAAATTTAATGGCATCAAAGTGGGCGAGGAACTCAAAATGCATAAAAGAATTTGGAAGCAATACTTCCAAAAACTTCTGGGTAAACATCAGTCACATGCCTTCCATCAGTACTTATGCGCTACAGGATCATGCCTGTCCCAGAAAGCATATGGCACACCTTGGATGGAACCACAACTGACTCTCGACACTCCACATGCTGGAAGTGGAAATCGAACACCCAGCCCTGGCGGTGCTGCCTGTTAGTGCCCAATGCAAAAACCCCAGAGCAATCAGGAGTTCAAAGTCTTTGGCCTAGATGAAGGCCAAAGATGAAATTCCGTGAGCTTACATTATGTCACTTGAGAACAGACAGGTTAAAAGAGGTTAACGCTCTATTGAACTAGATCAGGAAGACAGACAGTTCTAAAATGCGTTGTAAATAGAGCGTAACTAATTGAATTTGAACACTGCCATCAATTTGCTGATAGACACCATCTCAGGAGCCATATCTGGATGCAAACATGTAGATGAGCAGTCAAGATTTAACATTATGGATTTCCTGTTTTAAGGCTGCATCATAAAATTAGGTCATCAGAACATGATGGCTCCCTGAGGCTTTCCAGATACAGGCAGATTATTCCCTTCCACAGATACTGAGACACTGGGACCAAATTGGACATGAAGACACATTGTATAACTCTGAGTTACATACATCACCATAAATACTGAATGCAATCTAAGGCCAGCAGAACACGGTTTGCCCCAGTGCTCATACCCAAATAGCAGTCTATGGTTTCCGTTCTGTGGTGCTACTTTTGCTCTGCTTCCAGCCCAGAATAAATTCCCCATTCCCTCCTCACACCCCAATGTCACATGACTCTATACTAGGCCTGCACAATGGGCAACAGTAATAATGACATGGCATTTTGTGCACGTGCAACTGTCACATAGTAAGGACCATGATATTCTGCTGGGTTCACTTCAGACCATAAGTTGTTCTAAAACAGTGTTGATCAGTCATACAGTATGAAACAACATTTAGAAAAGTTCCTGATCTTAATGATGGCTCCTCTTTTCAACATCATCTAATATATGCAAAATATATTTACATAATATATCAGTTACCGCATTTAGATGAGCTCTTCATGCATTGGGAGACAATCAATTATTCTCCTCCTTGCTGTTTGAGTCACTCACAGACCAGAAAATAAAAATGAATGAAGAGGACAAAAACAAACAAGAACTGATCATGAAGACATTCATCTTCCATTGAATGGAAATATTTCGTAATACATAGAGAAGATATTGAGCAAAAGCAAGTGATTTGTCGGCACTGCTTTGTGTCTGTTGGCACAACGAACAGCAATAACACTTACTTGACAGACTCCGTTGGAAGATAAGTTCTATTTGGGTATATAGTTAATTTTCAACTGTTAAATATCACAAAAAATGTAAATATCGCAAAAACTTTATAGACTTTCAATATTGTTCAGCCCTACTCAAAAACACATAATAAGCCCACAAAAAATGTGTTATGGTTATATACTAGGGATTGTAACGGTACACTCAACTCATGATTCGATATGATTCATGCTTTCAGTTTATGATATGATTTTCTCACAATTTTTTAACAGAATGAGGTGCAGACAAATTTATTCAAAAATATTGCTTTATTTATCTTTCTAAACTGTGTAAAATGTGTCCTCTTCTTAACAGTGCAACTGAAATTGAATAAAGTACTGTTTAAAGAAAAAATCCCAAGTCAAAATAAATAAAAAAAAATCTTCAAATAAATAAACGGGAACACTTTACATTAACTGCACCTTCATGCTTTTATATTGCGTTCATAAAATGTTCAGTACACCTTCATAATGTATTCATTAAGTATTCAGAAAACCATTCACAAACATCATGCATGTACGCCTTTACTGTACATCGTAACATCCCAGCTGTAATATACATTAATAACAAACATTATATAACAATAACAAACATTATAACTGTATAATCATGTAATGTTTGTTATTCATGTATATTAAAGTATTGAAGTGTACTTGCATGCTGCTTATGAATATTCTATGAATGTATTATGAAGGTGCACTGAATGTTCCACAAATGCATAATGAATGTATTATGAAGGTGCACTTAATATAAAGCGTTACCAAATAAACTAAGGCTTGCATGTGCAGCTTTTTAGCGTGATTTGCCCTTTTAATAATTTTTGCTCTGGAGGTGGTGAATTGAGCTCACTATGGTGCTGGTGGACTCGCTGAAGCATGTTCGTTGTGTTATTTCTGTATGTTATCAGTCTTTTACAATGTTTGCACACAGTTTTTTGTCTTTTCTCATCGTTTTCCGGTGATTACCTGAAAGCTAAAATGCTGCCACAGCGCCAGTTTAAGATTGGGCAGCGTGTCCTCAGTTTCAAATTTGTTCGCCTTCTCGCGTTCGGTCAAAACCAAAAACTAATGTACCTGTAGACATCGATGTGAATACGCAGTGAGATCTGATATCGAACTGACGTCGTGAAATGAAATGTAATATTGCACCAGTTTTTCTGTTAAACAAAGTACCGGGAACTACTCCTAAATTAGTGATTCATTTTCCACATCAGCCGGTTTAAATCGTCATACAGTACATACATCGATTTTTAACCGATTCGCCGTTACATGCCTATTATATACCATATTTTGCAAGATAATATAACGTTTCTTTCAGCAGCAATTATTCTGACATAGAGAAAGTAAATTAAGCAAAATGATTTAAGTCAAAGTGATGACAAAGTCAGGCTAGGCTACTCCAAGTGGCTAAATACCACATATCCATGATTAATCTCATATTATTTTGTTGGTAACCCAATCAATAAGGGTAATCCAACAAAATCCCAAAATAAAGTCCACAATAAAATTCAGTCCATGAGAAATCCGAACAGTAATAATCTACAGAGAATTAAGAACCAATAGGAAGAATGCCAGGGTCTTTCTTCAGCAATGAATAAAATTACCTGTCCATCTTTTCTCTCAACGAAATGTTAGATACACATTGCACTTTATGTTTCCTTTTAGACATGCTTTGAGTCCTCCTTTTGAACAGAGATCTTCATCTATTGGGGTCAGAAAATAGAGCAAATTGTTCCAGAAGCGTCATTTTGGCCATCACTACTGGTTGGCCAGTGTTTGTCATGTTCTGACGATAAAGAAAAGTTTATAACTACGAATACCTGTCTGATTTCTTCAATTTTAGCTCAGTAATAAAAATCAGCCTTCAAACTGGAAACAAACAATGATTTGACATTGTCCAAAACCCACAGTGTGACAGTTTAATGTTATTTTACGCATGATTGGAAGCAGCTCCTAGTTCCTACTATTTATAGTGGGGAGGGGGTGCTGTTGACCTCACTTGGGGACATCACCCGGAGATGGAAGAAATACTTTGAGGACCTCCTCAACCCTGCATCAGATACATCTATGCACACTGCCTTTGAGAAATCTGAGGGCACAGAGCCCGAGGGTGCTGGAGGGGGCTTGCCCATCACTGGGGCTGAGATGGCCAGGGTGGTTAAAGAGCTGCGTGGTGGCCGGGCCCCGGGGGTGGACGAGATCCGCCCGGAGTACCTGAAGACTCTGGATGTTGTGGGGCTGTTGTGGCTGACATGCCTTGTCAACAGTGCGTGGAGGTCAGGGACAGTGCCGCTGGATTGGCAGACCGGGGTGGTGGTCCCCTTATTTAAGAAAGGGGACCGGAGGGTGTGTTCCAACTATAGGGGGATCACACTTCTCAGCCTTCCTGGGAAAGTCTATTCCGGGGTACTGGAGAGAAGGGTGAGATCAATAGTCAAATCTCGGTTTTAGAAGGAACAATGTGGGTTTCGTGGATTTGGAAAAGGCTTACGACCACGTTCCCCGAGGTTCTCTGTTGGGGGTGCTTCGGGAGTATGGGGTCCGGGGTCCAGTGTTGTCCGCATTGCTGGTAATAAGTCGGACTTGTTCTCAGTGTGGGTTGGGCTCCGCCAGGGCTGCCCTTTGTCATCTGTCCTGTTTATAATATTTATGGACAGGATTTCTAGGTGCAGCCAGGGTGTTGAGGGTGTCCAGTTGGATGGCCTTAGGATTGTCTTGCTGCTTTTTGCAGACGATGTTGTCCTGTTAGCTTCATCTGCTCGGAATCTCCACTGTGCTCGGGGCTGGTTCGCAGCTGAGTGTGAAGCGGCGGGGATGAAGATTAGCACCTCCAAGTTCGAGACCATGGTTCTCAGCCAGAATCGGGTGGATTGCCCTCTTCAGGTCAGGGAAGACGTACTGCCTCAAGTGGAGGAGTTCAGGTATCTTGGGGTCTTGTTCACGAGTGAGGGTAGGCGAGATCGGGAGCTGGATAGACAAATCGGAGCAGCGTCTGCAGTTTTGCAGGCGCTTAACCGGTTTGTCGTGGCTAAGAAAGAACCCCGGATAAGCGGCAGATAATGGATGGATGGATGGATTTTTATATCGTAATAACATAACCCTAAATTTCCTTCTGCATAAAAACATTACCTACCTACCTACATTCATTCATTAATTCATTCATGGCCATATCGCCCACCTCTAGAGAGGAGGAGAAAGGAGAATAAGCTCTTACCAAAAGATATTTGTCTTCTACAGTATGTAAATAATTTGTATTCCAATATTGAGCAAAACCAAGTGATTTATCAGCACTGCTTCTTGTTAGCAAATCTTCAGTCACCCTTTGTTTGTCTCAGCCACTCCCCCTCCAAAATTATTTAAAATCTATTTAAGCAATTTCATTCCTTATTTCCTGCTGACTATAAGGGTCAAATCCTATGATCACTAGTTTATTTTGGGAAATTTTGAAGCTTATTTTGTTTTATAAACATTGCAATATTTCTAGCAAAAATTTCAAATATCACGATGAATCTTTTTCGGTATCATGCAGCTCTACCCTGTGCGCACCCCACATGGACAATATGAATCCAACATACTATTCAATCACATCAGCTTGATTTCTTTCATTAAATGGTTATGAAAGATGAATTCATGTTTAACGAAATGAATGGTTCCTTTAATACTGAAGAATTCCTCTAGATTGCATTGTCAGAGTCTTGTTGCTGCACACAGAGCAGTAACTGTAAAAGGTACATTGTTATAGCAAATCGTAAACCCATTTCTCATCACAAAATCAGATCATCTTCATAGTCGCATAAACCACAGATCACTCATCGAGCAAAGCAGCTTTGCCAAATGGCATGGTTCTCTCTCCACTTAAAGACTGCCTGGATTCAAGCATGTGAAAAAGCTCCTTGGGGTAAACAAGACAACACAGCCATAGAGGGACAGGAAATGTGCACAGCCTCACACTTGTGCCAGGGTTTATAAATCAAATAAGTTAATTATTGTAGTTCATTTGAAATTAATGCAGCCAAGCCATAAGAAGCTGAATACCACTTATCGAACCTCCTCAGGAAAGTTGGAAAAAACAAAAAGACCCACTTTGCCTACGGCTACTAAGAGAATGGTTTCTGCAGCTTACTAATAATCTCCACCTTTACCTACAATACGCTGTGATCAAAAAATAGAGAGTGAGTATAAAACGTGGTGCGTACACACTAAATATTTACAATGTCTCCAGATGGATGCTGATTTCCTCAAATAGGCAGGAAAAGTTGCATTTATTGCATATAAACCGCATTCAGCAGGACATCAGTCAATCAGGGCCAAGGAAGAGACAAGAAGGGCAGGACATGGACCTAGGGGAGCATTTCCGTGTGGAGGGAGACAAAGGCACCAAATGAGAGAATAATTGCCAGACAAAAACTAACAAAGACAAAATGAACGCTACAGCAGCAATAAGCGTTAGTCCCAGAGGGCAGGGCCCATTGAGGAGCAGGGCTACACCCACTCCAGGTGGGAGGGGCAAACCGTGCCAAAATGAGTTAAAAGAAAGCAAATGGTATGTCTGGGACCCTCAGAAAACCATTTCGGAGGAATAATTGTGAGGCACCAGCAACCCAAGATACAGTGGTTTCTGTTTCAAGTGGGAACATTGATCGTGGGGGACCATGTACCTGTACGTTTAATGAGGAATGCAGATGGAAGGGCTATGACTAATGAAAGGATGGCACCAGGACCATACTTGAAAGATGCATTTGGAAACAGGGAATTCAGCTGTGTGTTATTCAACAAAGACCACTCTTCCGAATTTTAAAGAAGTTAACATTCGTAAAAGATAATTAACACAAATAGTCACAATAACCACAAAAGCCTTCACATCAATTCATTGGAGTGGAGCTTCTCATCAGTTAGGGTATGCTGAGCTGTTGATTGGATGAAATGCATGATCATGCCCAAATTAGCAAATGTTCTACTTAAAAGTCTTGTTTTAATATTTCATGTCAGAAAAATGAATTAGAATCAGTCACAGAATAGTTTTGTTACTCGTGTAGCACAAGAACTCAATTCCCTTTCCTCCTTCAAAGCTCATTTATGTAGAAGATATTTTAAAGAAGGCTAAATGAAATGACAATCCCACAAAACCAGCTACAACAGCACTGCGTCTGCATCATCACAGATATTTTTGTCCAAAACCCACAGTGTGACAGTTTAATGTTATTTTACGCAAGCAGTTCATGAGCCCAACAGCTGAAGAAAAGCTAATTAAATTAAGTACTCAGCTACTAGCATCATCCAAGATTGAATCTCAA
This sequence comes from Mormyrus hasselquistii, assembly GCA_026779605.1. NCBI lineage: Eukaryota > Metazoa > Chordata > Actinopteri > Osteoglossiformes > Mormyridae > Mormyrus > Mormyrus hasselquistii. The sequence goes on along the minus strand of JAODKE010000007.1, from coordinate 8,327,632 downwards.
CTCCAAATGAAATGGAAGGGAAAATATGACCTACCTTCTGAAGAGCTGCAGTCCACCTGCTGGAAGCGTGACTCGTGCTGCATACACCAGTCTCCCTGAAATAAAACATTATTTACATGCTGACAAACAGCTTCATTCATCCTATTCAGACAGACCCGTAAATAACACCATGTGTTAGTTGTGTTAATTCACATTAATTTGATTAACACCACTACTTGCAAAGTTACAAGTGGCTAGTTATGTGCAGTTAATCACAGCCATCCCCCACGGGACACCGACAGCTGGTCATGAAATCAGCTTATTATTCCAAATTAGCATCTGTCAACCTCCCTCTTGCTCTGACCCTGCACAGAAGCCATGGGCTAACTGTCCTGGGTAGAAGCCACAGGTCTTAGACACTCTGGACATACAAATGGAGAGCTTAGCCCTCGCTCCTGCACAGACCAGCTCCAGCTCTGTTTTCAGGTCCCGATGGCTGACAGCCCTGGCTCATTTCTCTGCTGGGAAGCAGAGATGGACCAATGCCACTCTGCATCCATGGCATGATGTCATATCTACTGGGACCCTCCAGTGTAATCAACTATTCCACCTGCATTCTTGACTGGTAGGGTGGGAAAAAGAGAATGAAAAATGAGCTGGTTGAAAGGAGCCGATGAGGTGGAGTAGGGTCACCATGGTGAAAAGTAGAGGTGTAACGGTACACAAAAATCACAGTTCGGTACGTTTTTGGTACAGCGAGGGTAAAAGAAACAAAACATGAATTGCTTCTTTTTTTCTTTATTAAACAACAAAGTATGACTGTCTTTCTTAAATTAAAAAGTCGCTGTCAATACTGCTGCAACCTACTAATAAAACACTAAAGTTTACTTAAAAGTAAATCAAAATAAATATTCTCCCAAGTAAATAAAAATAAAATAAATACACATTTAGAAAATTAACTGTTCCTGATCTGTACTGTATTCACATGTGCAACACAAATATTGCCTAAAAAAATACAAAGCATGATAAAATAAATATCCATTATGGTGCAGCAATTTAAAAAAATACCTGTGCTCTACTTGAATTCATACTAACAGCTTCCAGCTTCACATTAGAACGTACACATTCATGACTAATGGTGTGGCTTCGGCCGCCCCTTACCGAATGTTGCTTGGAGGACCGAATCAAAAGACCCGTATGCACCATTACATTGCAAGTGAGAAGCTAAAAACCATACTTTCGTCTTAAAAGAGGAGCCTTTGACACCATGCGAGTCAGTTGCTGACAACCCTTCGACATTCTGTAGACCCTAGAGTCAGCAGTGCCTGGACATGCCTTGGAGCATAGGTAGGCTCCAGGGCGGCTATGCACAGGGACACCCAGAAAGCCAGGCATGTCCTGGCCCACCCAGCTGCAGATCCTCTACCTTCTCATTCACCATTTGGACTTCTTTACATTAATACAAAAAAAGATCACAGTTCACAGACAAAATATGACATCAGTGATGATATCTAACAGCTCTTGAGTATCACTCCTTGCCCCATGGGCAGTGGTGGCTTAATGGTAAGGGAAGAGCACTCGTAATTGACCGGCAAGGCCCCACTGAGGTACCCGGAGCAAGGTACCGCCCCCAAGCACTGCTCCCCGGGCGCTGAATTAGCTGCCCTCTGCTATGTCACATATGGGTTAAATGCAGAGAACACATTTCGTTGTTGTGCACTGTGTGCTGTGGTGCATCAATAAAGACAATTAATCACTAATTTCTAAATCCCCTGTGACAATGCTAACCATAGCAGAGCAGGTCAGGAACTGGATGCGGATGACATTCCACAAGGTTGCGACTCATGTGTTTGTATTTGCCCTTGGCTTTAAATGACAACATTAGATAAGGAGTTATTTAAATTTGTTAAAAAAAAGCTGTTTACAGGTGTACATGCATAACCAGGCTTGTATTGCCAAGGCTTGTATAGTCTCTCAATATTTTCAGGGAATCCCTAACAGTCCCTGTTTCCTTCATGTCCTTGTATGCCATGATCCCAGATGGAGACCAGCAGTGGTGATCCATACTACACAGTCACCTCCATACTTGAATTCACCTTAGATTCATCCATTTGTTCCTGGAGAGACGCAGAAGACAAGCCTGTAGCTTGTCACATACAGAGCTTAATGAGACCAGACACAAACGTAGGTCACCCACACTTGTCATCCTCCTTGGTTTTCCAAAATAAACTCTTACATTCGGGGAACAACCTTCTTAGTAAGTGCCAAGTGGGAGAAACAGTACCAAGGCCCACCAAACTGCAGTCATCCATGGACCTTTTTGTTCTTTCCTGTGCTAAATATTTGCCTTGTTACTTGGCAGATTGAAAGGAAGATGCTCTTACTATTCATCAGTTCTGTATCCCCCATGGCAAACTACCACAAAAAGCAATAAAAGCTATTAATCTCTGCTGAATCAGATCAAAATGAAAACATGACAGCATAGAAGAGTAAACACATTAACACCTAGACCCTATTGCAGTGGTTCTCAACCTTTTTTTGCAGTGGGCCGCACTATGTCCAAGTTCAAGTCTCACGGGCCGCATATTATTTAC
>JAODKE010000007.1:8304078-8324959 GCA_026779605.1 Mormyrus hasselquistii | reverse complement strand
TTATTATCATTAGAGAGTATAATTCTACTTACCATTAATGGGACACATTTATTATTATTTTATTTATTTTTAATTTACTTTTATTGTTTTTTTACGTGGTCAGCATCGCGGGCCGCATTTGCATTTGTGACGGGCCGCAGGTTGAGAACCACTGCCCTATTGCAATGGCTTAAATATCAACTAATAATAGGATACTCAATTAAATTTTAATTTTCTGCTAGTGAGTCTCAAGAGTATAATCCATCCATTCATTCATCTTTCAGTATCTGATGGCAACATGGACCCCATCCTGTTGAGGAACAGGAACCTGGGACAGCAGGTCAAACCGCTGTACCTCTAGTGAAGCTCACTTGTTTCCACACATGATCATAGTGAATCAGGGCATCAGTCTAATAAAACAAGTGTGCCACAAACCCATATAATTGTCATATAACTGAGTGCACTGCCCCTAGTGGCAGTAGAAGACTTTAAAAAGTTTGTAAACATTAAGTAGTAACCCTGTTTGCCCTCCCCTCTTATGCAGTGCTCATTATTTAGTGCTCAATAGAGCTGCTGTTCTATGAAAATGCCCCAAGACAATAATTGAGTACATTAATATAAAATCAGTATTACTTCAATTAACTGCATAAAAAGCTTAGAACTCAATATTCTCCCTAGCTTGCTTTAAAATGCATCGTCTTACGCAAAAATACTGCATGCATCCACTGGGAGGTGCAGTCTTAGCCATGACAGTAATCTTCTCGTCCATCCTCCTTAACGTCAGCTTAGCTATAGGAGCAGGGCCATCCTTCCTATTAAACCCCTGTAATATGCTGAAAGCGACTTTTCCCAGGACTGGCATGCCTATTCCACTTACCTAACTCTAAGTTTTCGTGATACATTTGCATCCACAAAGCAGTGTAAGTTTCCCTAATTTGCACCCATAATACCAAAACTTAATGATGCCGAATAAATAAGTATTTTGCCTAATTTATCACTGTCATGAAGTGTACGGGTACAACTAATTTACAAATAAAGTCTAAATTAAATATAAAATCATATAAAACTTTAATATCCTACCTGTTCTCTGGAGTATACAAGCATTCCTTGTGTCACACAGGTTACTTTCTGTACGTCCTGGTTACTTCACAATGTCAAACATGCTCTTGAGGGAACTTATGTGACTGATGGACTAGCATGCCATCCAGAGTGTCCCTGGGCTTGTGCCTTATACAGATTGGGAGATGAAAGGAGAAATGGATACTTTTTTTACTTGATGCTGTCAGAACAACAATTGGCACCTGTGCAATAAGTCCACTTCTGGAATATCTTCGCTACTAAATACTCCACGGTCAACTGTTAGTCGTATTTAACATAGTGGAAGCAATTGAGAACAACAGCAACTCAGCCATGAAGTGGTAGGCCATGTAAAATCACAAACATTTTGTGGCCTTCAGATTAGCTCAAGAACAGTACATAAAGAACTTAATGGAAGGGGTTTGAGTAGCCTTATATAACTAACTGCAATGCAAAATGTTGGATCCAGTGGTGTAAAGCACACTGCAACTGGACTCCATCTGATTGGACGAGTCTGGGTTTGGCAGTTCCCAAGAGACGGGTACTTGCCTGACTGCATTGTGCCAAGTGTAAAGTTTCGTGGAGGGGTGGGTTATGGTGTGAGATTGTTTTTCAGGGATTGGGCTTGGCACCATAGTTCCATTTTGGGAATGGCCCCTTCCTATTCCAACATAGCTCCCTGGGGCGCCCAGGGAGCTGGGGGTTAAGGACCTTGCTCGAGGAGCCACAGACATGCTGAGGCTGGGTGCCACATGCTGCCCCCTTATGGACAGTAGATGATGACATCCCAGCCCACGCAGTTGTTCACAAAGTGGTGAACCTCACCCCATCCTTGCTTGTGAACGGCTGAGCCTTTTGGGGATGCTCCTTTTATACCCAATCATGGCAACCTGTTTTCCATTAACCTGTTCACAGGTGTTTTTTGACTATTCAATTGAATATAGGTTGAAAAGGATTTGCAAATCATTGTTTTCTTTTTTTATTTACGCTTTATACAACGTCCCAACTTCATTGGAATTGGGTCGTATATATACATACATACATTTTATATATTATTAATATTTTTAAACTAGTAAAAACAAATGATTTTTTTATGTATGCCAAAAAAATCTTTAATTAGGCTACTACAACCCCTGGAAAATATGGCAACATGAAAAATATGGAATCACTACTCTTGGAGGATGTTCAGTCAGTTGTTTTACTTTGTAGTCCAAAAAACAAATCACAGATATAACATTCTGGCTTTGTTGCATTTGTGACGGGCCGCAGGTTGAGAACCACTGCCCTATTTGACAGAAAACATGGCCCCGACAAGAGGGCTGTCAGTTGAAACAATGGAAAGAATTGTAAAACTCCTTTAAGAAGGTAAATCAACACGGAGTGTGGCAAAAGATGTTGGTTGTTCTCACTCAGCTGTGTCTAAAATTTGGAGCAAGTACAAACAAAATGAAAAGGTTGTAAAAAGGAAACATACAAGTAGACCAAGGAAGACATCAAAATGTCAGGACAGAAGATAGAAAATGAAATGAAACAACAAAAGAAATGAAAGACAAATGGACAGAAACAGGAGCCAATGTTTGTGACCGAACTGTAAGAAATCGGCTGAGAGAAATGGGATTTAAGTGCAGGAAACCAAATGTAAACCATCATTCACACCTCAACAGAAGTAAATAAGGTTACAGTGGGCTAAAAGAAGCAGTCGTGGATTGTTGATGATTGGATGAAAGTGGTATTCAGTGATGAATACAGAATCTGCATTGGCCAAGGAGATGATGGTGGAACGTTTGTTTAGTGCCACCCCAATGAAACATATAAAGATGACTGCCTGAAGGAAACAAGCAAATTTACCTCTATATTACTTCTACAGTAAATGCACAGGTGTACATTGAAATTTTAGACACTTTCTTCTCATCCCATCAATCGAAAGTAGGTTTGGTGATGATGAAGTCATTTTTCAGGATGATAATGCATCTTGCCACCAAGCAAGAAGTGTTACAACTTTTCTTTAGGAAAAGCATATTGACTCAATGACGTGACCAGCAAACAGTCCGGATCTCAGTCCAATTGAAAATTTATGGTGGAAATTGAAAAAAATGGTACATGACAAGGCTCCGTCCCGTAAAGCTGATCTGTGAACTGCTATACGAGAATGTTGGAACCTGATTGATGAAGAATATTGTTTTTCATTAGTGAAGTCCATGCTTCAAAGAATGCAAGCTGTCATAAAAGCCAGAGAAGGTGCAATAAAGTACTAGTACTAATTGTTTTTCTTTTGTTCTTCATTCCATAATTTTTTCCTCTACTTGATCAGAAAAAAGATGTGCCCTTAATTGCAACAACGTCATTTTTTTTGAGGTATGTTTTACAAAGCCAGAAGGTTCAGATGTCAGGTAAAATAGTTTTGTGTCGTATCTGTGCTTTGTTTTTTGGACTACAAAGTAAAACAACTGACTGAACATCCTCCAAGAGTAGTGATTCCATATTTTTTGCCAGAGATTATAGAAACATACATAATGTACTTTTCCACCTTGTTTGTACATAATATTTTATTTATTCGACCTGCAACTACTTTATTGTTAAATCTGGCCAGCAGATCGATCTATCAGTTATGGATTATCAGTTAGACTATCGGTTATGGATTGAATTTTTTGGGTATACGGAAGGTTTGTACGGCATAGCCTGTCCTGTTTTGCTGATGTTACAGTGTCACTTTCTAAGCCTAACTTTTCTGTGCTGCCTGCTGTAGCCGATTTTTCTGGCTAGGGCCATTTTTTGCGGTGGAAACGTGTGGAACCATTCCTGGATAGGGAAAAAGACCGGCGCCAGCACAGCGTTGGTGGAAACGAGGCTTTATTAGCAAAAAAAAACTGAGTGGCACCGTTAGCATTCAACTTAAATGCCGCAAAAAACATATCTAAAATGGGAAAGAACTGTTGTGCTTTGATAGTACAATCGATTTAACATGAAATATGAGATCTTTTTACTGCTGAAAACTGAACAAGTAAGTATCGGATGTGGATCTTTCACATATGGCCAATACCCGATCCGTCTAATAAGTGCGGATTGGTGCCAATACCGATCCAAATACCGGATCGGTGCACCTCTAATTGTATGCCCCGCAAAAATCTAAATTAATTAAAAAAATTAAAAATTAATTCCTAAATGGTGACAGAAATAGTGTTTTGGTACAGCAGGGAGGTCTACTAGGGATGCAGGTCCAGGAAATAAAACACGTTCCACCTTGAAAAAATTGATTAATATATTAATAGCTAAAATTTGTCCTGTATAATGGGCTGTGTTCAGTCCAGAGGCAAAGCAAGGAGTGCCTGACGTTAGCACCTGTCAGTCGAGACCATCACTGGCAGGCAAGATTATTTAAGCAACTTTCAGGAGGCTTTCTACAGGTAAACGAGAAAATTTAAGAAATAAATGAGGGCAACTGGCGGATGCAGACACAAGGCACTAGAAAAGAGCTGCTTGGCGTGGATGATCGATCTGCACACATCGTAGATGAGGGCTGGTTGACAGCGATGAGCCCAGCTCAATGGCAATAAAGCAGGCTGACTTACATCACCGGCACCTTAACGCTGACTGATGTCAGTCTCTGCTCAGCTGGAACAGATGGCATATGAAAAAAATAACAGCACTGAATCTGAATTAAAGGTCTATGGTTATACAAAATTTTATTTCCTGGTTGATGGGCAAATGCAACAAAATAAAATAAAAGTGTTGCACGCTTGCCAGTGAAATCAAGCACCATAAGGCCACCATCTGCAAGCAGAAAAATTGTAAAACATCGCAAGAGGCAAGAGATGCAATATTCGAAGCTTTTGCCAGCGTATATTCAATAGCAGCACAGCAGGGGCCCTGCATGGTATCAGCCAGTTGTTTTGTGGTGTTTGCCATAAAACGTGACACTTAAAAAGCCCTGCGAGCTGAGGAAGGAAGCACTGGGGAGAGAGGCTGCAATCCTGTCATTAATGGCATCTTTCCCACTATGAATGGATTGGTCTTCTATGTGAGATACCACACATCACGTCCTCAAAACACATCAGTATCATGTCATTCTGACAATGGCTTCAGTTGGGAAATGACCATCGCCTCCTTAAAGGTTCTTTGCACCTTGAGCTTTGGCTTATAAATAATGCGTAAATAACAATTCTGGTTTTGAGAGAACAAGTTGTGTCAGGAGAAGTTAAAACAGATGCAGTTTTAATTTTGCTTGTTACAATACATTATTGACTTAGATCAGTGTCAGTCTTGCAGATCTGTCCACTGTGACGGTTGACAAGCTTACCACCTGTGCCAATTAATAGTTAATAGACTGGAGGAATCAATGCTTCCCTGAACAATTTACCAAAACTGAAGTTTTGTGACATTATGTTTAGAATAGCGTTTTCTGACCACATCCGTACCTGTTGAACTCAACTTTGACGTAAAAAAGCTAAGTCCACTGCCTTTTCTCTAGTAACCTAACTTGAACAGGCCCCTTTGGGTCATCTCCACATGAAAGCCAGCTCACTTCAGGAATTATTTCCAACATCCCGTTTTAAAACCACTTGCTCATTGATTTAGAACCCTGGGGATTTCAGTCATTCCTTATACCTGCACAGCAGACAGTTATGAGAAGGCTGTAAGCCCTTCAAGCTACAGGAGACATTTTTTAGTTGTGACCCCAGCATCATGGTACCAGACCCAGGAGCTTCACAGATGCTAATTCAGTTGACAACCGAAACAAACTGGCCATCACATTTTTTCACGCCTGGTCGGATTGCATTTCTTTCAGGTTTATTCATGGAACATAATTAAATCATGTTATGTGAACTACAATCAAACACACTCCCAATTGTTAAATTTGAGATTATCCAATCTGTGACATCTTCTTTGATTTTATTTAAAACATTTCCTTGAATATTTGCCCCGACATTCAAAAATTCAACAATGCTTTATAACTTCAAAATGGTCCCCCTCAGAACCAGAACCAGCTGTCACAAACTAAAAGGGTTAATTATTTTAATCACCTACTCAGTCATTCTAAAAACCTCAAGCTGCATACCGGAAAACAAAGCTTGGCTCCAATTAGACAGCACATTGATTGCCGATCTGAAGAGCTCCCATACAGAAAACTGTCTATACAGCCATCCTTCTTACTGGATCTCAATGCCCTGTGCTGAAAGACAAGGTAAAACAATTCAATGGACCAGCCTACAGAGCCAGAACAGGGACAAAAAAAGGAGGATGAACCTACTCTGACAAAAAAAAAGAGGGCGTGAGCTATGCTGAATTTCCCACTCCTAGTAAACCTTTTGATAGTTTTAAAGTATTCATTGATTTAAGGTTTATAGCCTATGTTGTACTCAGGAAGCAATGCAAATGAATGCATTCAAGGAAACCTCATGTTTTTACCAAGATGGGAGACAGTTTGCCATAGGCTGAAATCAGCCGGGTTGGTTGGCCCAATTCAGACAGTAATGCTCCATGCTGTCACTTACACTCTAAGCTCCTGATGGGTCGCAGTGCCACAGGGAACCCCAGGCTCAGCCTCATCCATGCAGGATAGCCCAGCGGGCTGTGCCTCAGTCTGCTGGGCAGGGGCAGGAGAGTCAGCAGACAGTGGGGCGGAGTCTCTGGAGGGGGAGGCGATGGTGCTGTGAGTGTTTCCCTCGGAGGCGGCTGGAACGTAGTCAGTGATGGCCTCCGAAAGGCTGGCCTTGGAAATTAGACGATCCAGTTGGGAACAGCGGCATGTTGCACTCTCCACTGGGTAGCTAAGGATGAGGTAAGGAGGCAATCAGAGAACAGGACTGAAAAGCAGGCACACTCTGATGAGATACGGAAACAGCCTGAGCAAGCAGCAACTCAAAGCACTAAGTGGCTTGATTAGAAGTTCCCCCCAAAAACAAGGCCTTCAACTAGTGTCTCTCAGTCCCAGAAAGGCCACCTTGCTGACTCATGGACCACAGAGGAACGATGCCACTTGCCATTACAGTGGCTGCGCACATGAGCAAAAGAGGACAATTGGTGCCAGATACCTTGCGCTCTAAACGGCAGTGGCACCTATTTTAGGCTTGTCAGAAAGCAGCCCTGTGCACTTCATCACATCAGTGAAGGGAAATAAAGGAAATAAATCTGGAAACTGGCTCTATGTTTACATCCTGTCTGCTCTGTAGAGTTTTTCAGGACCCCAGAGAAACCAGAGAAAAGAGCATACTTTGTCTATAATTTCAAGTTCATGTTTCTTAATACCACATCTTCACCTTGGAAAATAAACTTCTACAAAACTGTATTTTTTTATGGTCAATCTTTCATAAAAAGGTCTGTTGTGCTTTTTCCCCCCCTTTCAGAATCCTCATGGAGCCACCAGAAATAGTATTTTCTTGACAAATACTTAATAGGGATATAAAGATGCATTGATGCATCATGATTAGGGCTGAGCAAAAAAATCGATTTTTCGATATATCGTGTTTTAAAATGTAGTCGATTCAAAATCGATTCTCAATGGACATGAATCGATTTTTTCAATATTTATTCACACATGTATAAATGGCAGAATCTTATTTTTTGGGTGAAGTATCTATACTGTTCATAGGCTTGCAGCTAACCACTTGTAATATTATGTTCACTGTTATTGTTTTATAAATGTAGGATTTGTATTAAAGCTATATTCATTCATAATGTCAAATCAAGAATTGAAATCAAATCGAAAATCGAAATCGTATCGAATTAAGAACTTGAAAATCGAAATCGAATCGGAACATCTGAATCGATACCCAGCCCTAATCACGATTATTAAGGTGGCAACGCAATGCATTGATCTGTAACATCAGAATCGATTTTTACCGGTAAAATAAAGATACTTTGTTCATGTGCTGCATATGCAGAGTAGCAGTACCAGCACACAAATTTCATAAATATAGGACGGCAGGAGTAGGTTTATGAATATTCAGAAAGGAAGTACATCTGATGCTTTTTGGAAAACTCCTGCCCATTTTGGCAGTTTTACACTGGCAAGTTGTCCCTGTTTAATAATAACATAAATTAATGATCTGATATTGTGCTTTCTTCATATTCTATTAATAGTGTAATTAAGTTTCCATGGTAATATTTATGAATTTTTCCCAGTAATGTTAAAAATGGCCAACAATATAGACCCCAAATGCTTAAAAACGTTTGTGGGCCTTTCGATATTACATGTGGTTTACCTGTGACGCAGAACCACTTTTGGGCCACTATTGATAAAACTGTGTATTTACTAGAGCTGTCCTATTTGACGTACTGTGCCATGGGTGCTAAAGTTGGACTCCTCCAAGGACTCAAACTGACAAGTTTACATGGGCAAGTATGTGCCAGTCACCTTCAAAGCTATTCCACCAATATTTAAAATAACTGTCCATTTACTGCTGGGAGTCAATATGACTGGAGTTTATACCATGAAGCATAAGGCAGGGGACACCCTAGATGGCTTTACAATCACACATTAAAGATTCACATAAATCACGTCTTTAAACTTTATGGGGAACACCGAGCACCTACAGAAGTGTTTCCCAATCTGGTCCTTGGGGACCCACAGACAGACTCCATTTTTGCTTAGGAGCTGGAAGGAAGAAAAATGTGGACTGTCTGCTAAGGAGTTGGGAGGGAGCAAAAACATGGACTGACTGTGGGTCCTCTTGGACCGGATTGGGAAACACTGATCTAGAGGAATCCCACATCGGTTTGAGGAAACCATGCACACAGCTCACAGACAGAATGGGCAAATGAATCCAGAGTAATGAGGCTATACTGTAGCTAGTGCTAGCCAATGAAACGCCCTGCCTAGCAAAACCTATAAATTATGGATAACCCATTCCACTTTAATCACTGACAAAGTAAAACTTAAAGAACTTGGCAATTAGAACAGGCAAGAGCATCTATTGATCCTTTATCGAGGGAAAGTTTAAGACACACCTCTCACTGCAATCCCAAGCCAATCCTAAGATATATTATGGCAGGACCCCCTCCCCAGTATAATAGAGATGCCCAGTACAAACCCTATTCAGGAATTCCCCAGAGAGCTGGTGTGTTAATAATGACACATTGTGGTAATTTGCTTTTCCACAGGAGGGCACAAATGGATGTTGTGGGGTCAGCCCATTTGCAGAGTGTCTTTAATAAAAGCTGAAATCCTTCTCAGTGGGGAGTGTCACAAGTTAAGCAGGGAAATACACTCACTGTTTAAACCATCAGAAGTCTAGTACAATAGCTTGATATTGCAGCACTTTTTAATCAATTCGTGAAATGATTTTTTACAAAAATTATGAGCATTTTATTATCACATTCCACAAACACTTGGTAGTGCTTGAGTACAGAAACTGAAAGCAAAGTAAAGCACAGCTGCAAGAAAAACTGACAATCATCCATCCTTCCATCCATCCACCTTTAATTCCATAGCAGCCATAGACCTCACCTGTCCATCTTGTCCAAGAAAGTTTGGGTCTCCAAGGACGTCTGCAAGCTGAGAGTATTGCCACACACAGAGCAAGATTCTAGGTCCTTTCTCCAGTTGAGGGCCAGGTTCTCTTCCTCTTGATCCCTGCTGGGAAAGCAGTGAAACCAGACATGCACACATAGTTGAAATTACATAGTAGCAGAAGAGGGACGTCCCCCCCCCCCCCCGGTGGATTCAATATATCAAGGTGTTGCAATCTAATAAAACTGCATTCAGTAATGGGCCTTAGCCAATATTGGCACAGCCACAATAATTAAGCACAGAAATACATTGTTAGCTATATTTTAGTCACGCATAATATGAGATTCTCATATTAACTTTTCCAAGACACAATATACGTGTACATTGAGTAGAGGGAGAGTAGGAAAGCAATATGAAAATTATGATCTATTAATGTTCATCATTGATCACTGTCAGCTGCTCTGTCCCACCTCAGGAACTGAACAACCTGCTCATTAAGTCACTCCCCTGAAGGTTAGCAGAATGGGGCCCTTTGCCATCAACAAAGTCAGAGAAAGTAAATTAAACCCCAATTTAATTTAAAGGGAATTTAAAACAGCCTACCGAGGCAGTCCACCAATCAATATGCACGCAGTGGTTCACCCCATATCCAGGATTCCTGTAAGCTGGGATATTTCTGAGGATATACTCTGTCGTGTTTAGCGGCTACATGTACATAAAAGGATGGACGTTTCTGTATCCTTCCATAGTTTGTATGCCAAAAAATATAACTGCAGGCAGTTCTGACAGTCTCCTCCACTCCAGATATTTTCAGATTCATACACAGCACTGTGGAACTCCTGAGCTCACCAAAAAAGCAATTTACACCACATAGCCATGTAAATATCCTTGAGAGAGCAGGATCTCTCATTAAACAGCTTTTCTTTTACACATGCCGAGGTTTGCCCAGCATTGCATCACACCTTCCTCTGGCCATCTGTACAACGGCAGCCTGACGACTACAAATGAGCATCTCTTACGGGCACCGGCTGCGACCATAGCACCATCAATCACGCCAATTTACCGTCTGGGGGACTATGAGAAACTGGATTCCTCAAAACGTTTATCCCACGGCAAAAGATCTATTAGGGGTGTCGAGAGATAACATGGGGTAAAACAACATCACAACATCATCAGGAAGCCGTGACTCTCACTTCCAGACACTGACGTTATCAAAGGAGGGGGGGGGGGGGGGATTGAAATGGCCACCACACAAGAGCAGTGCTGCTTCCCCGGTGCAGTGTCTGCCTGCAGCTGACAAGAGCGGGCCTGACACTGTGCATCACGACACCACACGCTGAACACGAAGCTGGGAATGTGTGGGGGGGAATAACAAACAACTGGAGTTAACAAAGGCTGTCAAACATGGGAACGGAAAGTCCGTGGAAAGTAACTGCAGCAATTCAATCCCTCCTCCAGTTCATTCGGAGAACGGCCATGGTGTCAGTGCTCGGCAAGTTTCAAAAGGTATGCGTGGGTAAGTGGCTGAGCCTCCGAACCTCCCACGGGGATGTCCAATTGGACTGCGCCAAGCCGAGCATGCCCAGATTAGACTGCATCAAGATAGATGTCTACGTTAAGTCAGGCTGATTTGAGGAAGCGTAGGAGTAAGGAGGCTCATTACCGCTGCTGTTGTGCCTCCATTCGGCGATGCCGTTTAGCCCGTGTGAGCTTTGCGTGAGAACTCTGCTGCGGCAGGGCGTGCGGGGTGCTGTGGTCGCCACAGTAGTCATCGTCTAGGTCTTCAAAAGGACACTCAGCCAAAGCTTCCAGGAGGGGAAGGAGGGACATGAAGACCTTGGTTGAGTTTGCTCCCACACATACACACTGCAAGGGCTGGTCTATATATACACACACATGCTCTAAAAGGCCTGGTCTCAGCATCAGGAATTGGAAATCTATGCTTCTGGGTGTGATCCCGTCATAAAACCTTCCTATGCACCATTAATTCCACATACATGACACACTATCTGCATGGGTAAAGGCTCCACAAGCCGAAGGTTTATGATGCTCTCATTATGAGGACATTACACAGCAGGACAGCAGCATTCGATGCCTCGAGCTCAGAAGCGTGACTGTGGGAAACTCTGATGCAAGGGATGATGGGATACATTCCCTACCACATAAGATTAAATCAACAAATCTAGTGTATCTGGATTGCAGACTACTGGTTTGATAATACTGCTACAACTAATGGTATGCTCTTAATACAGAATTTATTACCTCAAACTACCAGACATCTTTTTCTAAATTACAAACATTTTCCATAACCACTTCATAGCAATCAGTGAACTACAGTAACACTGCTAAATACTGCTTAAGCACCATTCTGGAAAGGATATAGCATTAAAGAAAACAGAACTACATATCATCATCAAACGCGAGAAGCACTATGCTGTCCAACATTAGCTATTACTGTACATGACAGGCAGGAAAGGTATCACCGCTAGCAGTAAATTTATACTGTTCTTTTGTTTTTCTTTACCTCAGAATGCCTCCTTGCAGGCTTCAAGAAACAAGGTGGTGGTGGGGGGGGGGGGATTGTGGCAGAATTACAACCTGAGGCTTCATCCTAACAAAAGTCAAAAGCGGGAATACTGGTCCCATAAGGGTGTCGACTGCCACAGGGCCAGTGGGACGGGAGACTAGCACGAAGACAGAAGACTGTGTGTGGACAGATTCTGGAGGCTCCTGGGAATACACGGCCCTATTGAAATCCATCATGATGGACTCCTTACAGTGGTGTGCAGATGGGCAGTCACAGTTTGAAATTACAAAGTCAGCTGACAGCTGCAGCAAAACTGTGACGTAGTACTAATCAGATCACAACAAGTTTTCCCAGAATCTAACTTTTTTTTTTAAATCTTTGACCTCATTGAGATAAATTCACCATCATCCCCATATCTAGAGACCTCGTCTTAAACATAACCCTAAACATAACTCTAAACCATGTACTTCTGCTGTGTCATGTGGCTGTTTGTCATCATAACCAAAATCACCGCTTCTGTATTTGTAGTAAGATTTCTAAAAGCTCATAATTCAAACACAAATGATGCATCAGAGGTGCTGCTAGTGATTTTTGGCCCCATGTCACTCAGGGTCCTTGGAATCATCCTAACTTTCCCCCACTTTACAGCACCCCTGATCACGATTGTTTGATTTTGTGTGTGTGTGTTTGTGGGGGGTGGATTTCAACATCACAAGTAAATGCTACGACACTGACATCTAGTGGGTGGAAAAGTCTACTGCACAAAATGCAGAATCCATGCAGGCACTATGGTTTACACACATACTACACCATCCAATCTTCTCCTTCAACCTATATAATTTGACCATATTTTACGAGTCATAATTTATCATGCCAGTGCACCAGAGAGCTGAATAACTGATTGATTAGATAGATAGATAGATAGATAGATAGATAGATAGATAGATAGATAGATAGATAGATAGATAGATAGATAGATAGATAAAGCTGTGCAATGGTTTTATTTTCAGTCAGAAGCTTACAATGCAATGGTAGGTGTTCATTGGCATTCTTGTGGTTCATTTTGTCCTCGGTATCATCTCCAGAACACTGAAAACATTCATTTGATGTGAGTGAAACAGGTACAAAAGTTTATAAACATAGCACCTTCTGGTAATACAGCAGAATTGCTACTTAACACCTCAGTTTTCCTTCATTTCAGCTGAGCTTATATTTCCAAGTCATCCTTGTCCTGTAGTTCAGTAACACCAATTGAACCTTAAGGAATCTTAATGCTCTATAGTCAATACAACCAGGCTCCCTTAACAGGACACTGCTGTAACTTGTGTAACTTTCTGGACATTTCACTGCATCATTTCTTTGCAGAATTAACACCAAATAGAAACTAAAACATCTCACCTCTGTGTCTTTACCTACATGTAATGCCAGAAGTCTTTGTATTAGAAAATCAGCTTCATCCTCTGGGATCTCTAAAAGAATAATAAAATAAGCAAAATTAGCCTAGACATGTATCCATCCATCTATCCATCTTCCATAGCTGCATATCCCATACAGCAGGATTCCCTTTTTCCAGTCCTGGAGGGCCAGTCTGCAACACAGATTTCCCTGCTCAAACACACCTTATTCAGCTCACCAGTTAGTTGGCAGGTTTAATAGCCGTGTCGCAGCAGGGAAATTTGCAAACTGTGTCACAGACTGGCCCTCCAGGACCGGAACTGGGGAACCCTGCTGTACTGGGTCACAGAAAGCCTGGAGCTTGCATTCCTACAAACTAACTCATATAAAAATCATTAAATAACAGATGTAAGTAGCTGCCTACCTGTCGGCATTTCATAGTAGGTATCCAACAGAATCTTGTGATGCGTTGGATTTTCAACCCCACGAACTTCAGCTCCTTCCATTATGACAACACTGTTCAGGAGCCACCATTTTCCTGGGCCCTCCTAGGATAGAAACTCCAGAACTTTGCAAAAATGTAGCACTAAATTGATTTGCCGGAGAAGCTGTACTTTTTAAATGAAATGAACACGTCCAATAACAGAAATGAATCCTGTGCGTTTTCTAGAGAATACCCAGACAGTACAAGATGATGACCTAAAGCTCTCTATAGGCAAAAACATACCTTAGTTCCATGTTCGACACTCATAAGAGGAATCCACACAGAGCCCAGGAGTGTGTCCCAGACAAACCCTTTGTCCCACACTTCCACAAAAAGACCCTTTTCCAAGTTATTAATTTCACTGAAATAAAAAAAAAACATCACTGCAAGTACTACAATACAAGTAATGAATCACAGTGTCAACACTAACAGTAGGCTATACAGTGTGTAAGTCTACAATCCCTGGTGCCATACTCCAGTGACTACAATAATGCATTTAGTGCTTGATTACTGCACAATTATTTAATCTTTCTTACACATCACAGACCACTGTGCAAAGTCAGGTGAAACATGTATTCATTCCCTGCTGTACCTTAATACCTCTCTGTTTCTTCCCCCTGCCCAAGAAAACATGCCAAAGCCTTCACTGTTGACCTTGCCATGACCCAGTGTCTGTATCTAGTCTCCTCTGTGCCCCTCCCAGTGGGCTAATGCTGAAACAGCAGTGTTTGTTAAACACATTTTCATCTCTTACCAAATGCACCCTATTCTTTCCCCCAATTGACACGTTACTTGGTTCAGTTTGCCATGCCAGTTTCAACACAAGGAGCAGGAGTTTATATACAACCTAAACTTTCCAAAAGAATCAAGATTTAATGCAGGCACCTGCCCATGGATCATGAAGGAGCCAGCAAACTGCAGCTAGATAGCAGTAATGTGAAAAGATGCTTCTACAAACTTGAAAACTACAGTCAAAATAACCAATGATTACCCCAGTACATGAAATACGATGATTAAAAAAATGCTGCTTATTTGCAGCATTCAGACCTAAGGGCCAGCAGCTTATGCCCTGCCCTTGCTCGGATGAGATGATAATTCCTCACGCACTAACTTTACGGTATACAATTTATGAAAGACAGCAAATCCAAGATGGTTTAGCTTTTGCTACGATGCTTTTTATGGCAAGTTTCTTCTGATCACATACTTACAACATATAATCTTGTTCCCATGATGGCTCATTGCCTCTTATCGGTCCAGTAATGCTCTTTAAATTCTGGACTTCTACTGTAACATACACATTGAACTTACCTGAGAAGCAAAAATACAAATACATTAATAGCTGTTCAACCTAATATGCTTTTTACTACACCTGAAGGGCAGACTTACCCTCCAGATAGACTTAAACAGGTTTGTATTTTACAAAGTGAGTTCACAGCTTTGTACAAGACCAAGCTGAAATTTAGTTGCCTGGATACTCCCCCTACTTTCTACGTTAAATTAATTTGCCTTCTTTGTATTCAGGCATTGGTCTCTCTGGGGTTCTGTAGCTTGAATGATTTATAACAGCAAGACCTTAACGGTATATGATGTCTTGGCAAAGTACTTGCCTTTATCACAAAGCTATTGGAGATCACTGTCTACAGGGCTGAGCTCATATCCCAGGACTGAAGCCAGCATGATGGCGTTTTACCTTCTCATTTCTCTGGAAGCAGTGGCAGTGGAAGGCTTTGCCTTCATTTAGAAACATATCTCTTGCTCACTTCCACTGACCAGGCATACATATTTTCTAAGTAATTATTATTGAGAGCCATGCTGATTCTCCTGGCCAAGAAGCAGCATTTCATGAAAAGGATCTTATTTAATTTTCTCCTGATTCAGGGAATGAATTCTTCCCTAAAAATCGTAAATATAGGAAGCAGCAGGCAGCCTGGTGTAGATTTTATTTTTCTTGTCCTAAATATTCCATATAGTATGAACCGGATAACAGCTGGGCCACAGATCAAAAGTATAATTTGGCTTACCAGGCGGTCCATTCAGTTTCCCTCTTTTTACTGAAAAAGAAATAATATTGCATTGCATAATTAAAACACCGACGTGCAATCAAGGCTTTTATTTAACTACATAATACGAGAGACGTGTTTAAGACATAAAAGATTTTTGGAAACATATTTGTCAAACCCAAACACTGCTATAAGATATATGCGTTACTGCTTTGTTAAGGTCCCGCTTTTTGTCTCAAACGGAGCTTCTTCGGTAAAGCTCAAATAACTTTTATAGCATGCTTCAGCATAGCAACAGATGAATCCATTATTGACCAACCAGCGCAGTAATTAAACGATTTAACAAATATGCCAGGAGGACATTATTACAAGCGTCTAGATAAATAAACCAAATTAATCCAAACACCAGACAGCCCACTATAGAAAGCTGACGGCGTCCGTTTAATTTTGATTTCATGTTACCTTTTATGCAGAGTAAATACATCTTCTGGGATGGTATTAACGTAATAGGAAAGGAATAAGATCAAACGATCTAAGTTCCTCAGTCCGAGAGCGAGTGGGCAAAGAAGGGGACTGGCGCGCGCGCGCGCGCACGGCTCCACCGACGGAGGGAGAGGAACCGCAGCGATGAAGGACGATACGGCACGCAGCCCATAATAACCTACAGCCCTGAAAATGATCCCCAAATGCTGAATCCACTTAGGAAATGCTGACTGACTGGCCCTATCTAACTACAGTTAGGCAGGAGTGCGGAGGCTCAAATGTTGGCCTCATATGGATATTCTAGAAAATGATCATTCAGCAGTTTCTGAACGACTTCAAAAGAGTAACCGCGGAGAAAATCCACACATCTGGTAGGGTGACCATACATCCTCGTTTTCCCGGAATTGTCCTCTTTTTTGGGGGACCCAAATGCCTGAAATGTCCGGGATTTCGCTTTGTTTCATGTTGACAAAATAATTGTGTATTTGAGTTGCCTTGACATCTCTGCTGTCCCACACCTGGCGCCATATTTTTATTGGAGGTGCCACACGACAGTACTTACCATCCACTTCGTCCTGATAATTACCAAGAAAAATAAAAAGAATAATCATGAATGAAGGATTCCTGGAACCAGGAGCTATTCTAAGATTTGAAAATTAGGGGGGTTCACCCCCTTAATAAATACAAACAAAATTGTGCTTCTTATTCCAACTCACAATGACAGGAATTACGCAGTTCAGTCAGACCTGATTTTATTGTCACTAAAAGACGCGCCGCGAACTACAGCACTTGAGACGCGCTTTTAAATTCGGTGAAAAAAGCGGTAGGCAGTCTGAGGTAAAATTCACCCCGGGAACTGTGATCGTTGGGTTTTAAAACTTCATGTAAATGTTTTTAAAATTTATATATTTCTGAAATTGTTTGTGAGTTTAAGATATATATAATCTCAATTCTTTCTGAATGAAAAAAATATATTTAGAGAGGTATAAAACCTTCCATTGCCTTAGCTTCTGAAATTACAAAATACATTTTTTCAGTCTTGTACAGATAAGAATGATTGTTATTATGATTTAGGTTATTTCGATAAAATTGGGGTTATTTTTCAAAGGGTATTTTTAAACATGCTGATTCTTAACATGAGAAGCTCCTGTTATTGGTCTGTTTTACCAAATGTGTCCGGTATAATGTTACTGCATTGGCTACTTAAAAATATAGCTTTCTTTTTCACGTCAAGTTTTTTTTTTTAAAGCTTTACCGCTTTGGCTAAAAAGTTGTCTCAGTATACCTTCGTTCTCCTTTTACACTTCTCTTCAGAAGGATCGCCGCAACAGGGTGAATCGTATTTCGCCCTTGAAACAAAAACTCTAGGTTTAAGATATTATTAACTAAGGTTGTTTGTGCCCGGAGTCAAGGGGTGAGGGTGGGTGGAGACATGTATGGACGTAGTTTCCAAAAATAAATAAATATGTAAATATTTCGTACATGGCAAAAAATAAACAAATAAAAAGCTGTTCTGGGATTAATCCATTCCATGTTCATATGTAAAGTAGTTTAATATTGAACAGTAAACGAAACAGGGAAAATTCTTGACTGGTAAAAAAAAAAACTAACTTGGATGTGGGCGGAGACCCAATTTTTTTGATTGACTACCCTATTTAGAGTGAGTCTGAATAAATGTGACAAAATGGACATTTAGTTTTTCTGACAGGTTAGTCGAGTTTGCTTCTTAGCTTGCTTAAAATAAAACATAAGTCTTGTACTTTTCTTTAGCAATGAAAGACTGTGTGTTATATGCATATGTTTTTATTTGTTCAAATTAAAATTTCAATGTACAGCATAAAACAGACTGAATGTCTGTCATACTGTCCATGGTTATACCAGGTAAGTTAAGCTGCCCGCCCCCCAACTTACGAGGCATAGCCCATCCACCAGAATGGTTCTGGCCCTGGGGCTGGGCTTCAGCCCAGGTAAGCATGTGCATTAAAGTGCCCCTGCTTGTTTATAAAACATAAACATTTCACATCATGGTCTGTAACAGGCTCAGGAATACAGTAGTGTCCTGTCACATTTTTTGTTGTACATAATGCAACACTATGGAATGTCCTGCAGGTGGCTGTCTAGTTTTGATGCAGCCAACCAACACAAGAATATCCACCAAATTCTATAACTGCTTATCCAATACAAGCTCAAAATAAGCCTACATTTTTTTCATTTAAAAAGCACAGGATTTCTGGCAGGGGGCACTGTGTATGAAATGCCAGCCCACCAAATAGGCAGTTTAGAGACAACAACAGCGTGTATTTGTACTAAAGGAAGACCCATGCTGATCCAATGAGGGCAAGAGGTGTCACATTGCAAAAGGTGAGCTCACAGTGTGGAAGACTCATGTTCTGACTTTTACTGTCTGTGTAAACTGCATAGGGGCAGGCATCCCATTTAGGGAGTGCCCCAGCCTTGTGCCATGTGCTGCCTGGGATAGGCTGCGGGACGCCCCTGTGACTCTGACCAGGGTAGGAGCTAAGAAGATATCTGAGTAAACTACATGTACTGTAGCAGGGGGAATATTAATGACATTTGTTTTGGCTTCATTTATTTTGAGCATTGCAGTACGCCATATTCCGTTCTTGCAAACTTCAGGCTTGTCTTCCTAAGACCAAAATGTTTTTTAATGTAGCTGCCATATTCTTCTTCAAATGTCTTCATGTTGGGCTTATAATGGTTGTGGGCTCAGAGCGGAACTCCCCAGAGTTTCCAGTATAAATTTGTCTTTCTATATGAAATTGATTTTATGATAATCCAAATCCAATGATTACCCTGGCCATGGGAGCGGTGTCTTGAATTTCTATGAATTTTATTGTTGATGGACGAAGATGTTGACTTTGTGAGACATAATCATTGCTCTCCATGTCAGTTGTGTTTTACTGGCAAAAGAAGCACATTCCTTTTCATGCACACTCATCCAGCTTCAATCAGCCCTGAAACTGTGTTAATTTTTTAGAGACACATTTTTTACCTAAACAAGGAATGGAGTGAATTGGATGTTTTGGAGTTTATACAGCATAACAGTAGCCATAAACGTGACATGATAATAAAATATTTGTGATTATAATATCTGCAATATAGACATGTGTAGTTTAGTAGTGTGTAATTAAGGGTGTTGTAGGGACATGGATATCCTGGATGATTCAGGGGTCCCAGAACTTGACAGGGGCCCTTGAATATGCCAAATCTTGTGTAAAATTGCATTGGGGACCCACAGCGATATTTGGTCAGTGGGTCCAGAATTTCTAGGTATGTCTCTGTGTGTAAGACAGTAGGATGTGTTACTTCCGCAGTAATAAATTATAATTTGTCATTTCTGTTTGCATTGTTTCTATTTGTAAATTTATTTTGGAAAATATAAAGGAAAAGGTATTACTCCGCAAAAAAAATATCATAAAGAAATAGGAATACTGTTTCATTTACATATGTGACCACTAGATGGGGACCTAATACCATTAAAAATACCCTCAGTACATGTCCATCCTAAACACACCAATGCAGGGTCACAGTGACGTAAAGGCTTATCTCAGCAGAGCACACCACACCATCACAGGACTCACCCACACACTTACCGCTATTTAGAGACACAGTTTGACCTGAGTGACTCCAGCAAAAGTGACAATGAGTAGAGAGCTTCTCACATGCTTATGTACAGTTGTTTGCTGCTTGTAATTAAAGATAATTCTTCCAGAATTTTAGCTTTAACGTGATGTAGTTATGCAATAAAGTATACAAAATATGCAGTTTTGTTTTCATGAGAATTGCTTTAGCTCTGTCCAGCTAGTTTAAAAAAAATCTGCTGTTTGGACTAGAGACTCCTGATGGGCCAGGATTAAGCACTCTGAGAACCGGAGTGGATTGTGGTGATCAATTTAGATACTGAGAATGATGTGAGGGAATTGTCCTCTGATCTGTGCATTTTTAATCCCAGACACATAGCTAACAATAGCGATCGGTGCTCATTAGGTACTTTACTGCCATATTCAAGAATGGAAATTCATTTTGTCTTTAATTTTCCTTTGTGGAAGTAATCCAACAACAGGCACATACAAAATTTAAAACCATCATCTTCAGAATCCCAAGAAATCCTGAATTATTTAATATAATGTTTGTGGAAGGTTAATGTTCTAATTGACTTTATTGCGGCAAGAGAATTACTATGGTTTTCCTGCTTAATTCCTGCTTAATTTTCGTTTCAAAAATTAAAAGAAGCCTTTCAAAATTGGCTACTTATTTTGTCTGTACAATCCAGGGGTACCAGCTCTTTCTGAAAGTAGTTGCAAACTGCATATGATAGGGAGGTGCAAGGCAGATGCACTTCAGGCATCCACAAAGACAACCCCCCCCCCCCCCCCCCCCCCCCCCCCCCCCCGGGGGGCGGCCCTCCCTTTTTGCAAATGTGCCCCCCCCTTTCCAGAGTTTTGGGGGTTTGGGGCGCAATTGAA
>JAODKE010000007.1:8270165-8292376 GCA_026779605.1 Mormyrus hasselquistii | reverse complement strand
TCATCTTTGGCCTTTTCAATTTTCCCTCATGTTTTAATGATTGCTGATTTCTGAGATGCCAGGAGGATAGGGAAGACCACACGTGCCCATCGCAGTGTGCCTGTTCATTATAGAAGTTTGCAGACATTAAACACACATAGACTCACACACACACACACATACTTTCTGCGATTTTAAAGTAGGCATTGTTCTCATTACAAAGCAGAGACTGCTCTGTGCACTGATGTGGAATACATAAGAAAAGAAAAAAAAAACTTTGGAGATGGGCTTTTGTCATGGTCACAAGTTTATCTTCAAACGGGCGATTTTTACGGCACAACTCCATTTGAATAGAGCATTGTGAGCTCACTTATGGTCCACTTGACAAGACCCTTGCAGTAAAATGGTGCAATTTGACTCCAGCTGGCAAAAAGAAGCTTTGACAGCAGCTAAACAGTACTGCGCCACACAAAAAAAATCAATATTGGGATCACGGTAACCTGCTTTTCACTGTTCTGATGATTTATACAAGACAACCCTAGTTGATTGTAGAAAGAGGCCCGAGATCGCATTCATTTGAATTACTGCTTGATAACTCTTCTGTGAAGTGCCACCCATTGTGTGAAAAAAGCGACGGGGATTTAGGGAGAGATGGTCCAGCGTTTGCCTGAGCGCCCTTGTTTTGGCAAGTCCCCCTTCATCCTTTGGACTTCTTTTGTCTTTGCATGGCAGCTAAGATTAATTTTAATCATGTAATTTTAATCACCAGCTCCTTGCTGCATTGATTTATTGGTGTTTGTTAGAAGCTGCTTTAGTCTAACCTAGGCCTGATAGGTCTGATAAGTGTTTCAAAACAATAATAATAATAATAATTCTATCTATCTATCTATCTATCTATCTATCTATCTATCTATCTATCTATCTATCTATCTATCTATTTCTATTTATGGTACATTATACCTGTGTTGATGCTTAAATTTCTGTTAATGTCAGTTTGTGTGGTAGAATAACACACATCGATCTCTTCATAAATCAAAAATACAAGTGCAACATTCATTTTTAATGGCTGAATTAAAAAAAAATTCCAGCTGTCTTATTCAGAATAAATTAACATATTTTATCAACCCAGTACAGTGATAATAGTTATTGACAGAAATGATCATAAGAAGTCAACGCCTCTTAATTCAAAACTTAAAACTAAACCCAAATAGAATAAGTTTTCCACTATAGAAAGGAATGCCATTGAAAGAGAGCAATACCCAAAAAGGTTCAAGTAATAAAATCTAGGCATTTCTATCATTTTCTCAAGCCCGTTGAATATAAATAAAAAAATATTACAAAGTATATTTGATATAACAAGACCAGTTTCCCTCACTATTAGGGAAACTGGTAAAAGGGTAAATTTGTAGCTGGAATGTATAATCTGAAGTCGGAAACCTGACAAGGTATTTGAAATAGTTTCCTTTGTCTTTGTTGTGCCTCAAATATTATTTTTACCTTTCATTCTAAAAGAGATTTATCTATTCTGTGCCATATTCCTTCTATAACAGACAGATAAAAAGGTTTCATTACCATTGCAGCTGAAGACATATATCTTTGTCCATATAAATAAAAAAGATCACTTATCACTTGTGCTAATTGGGAAGCATCCCAGTTTCCTGTTGCTACATTGAGAAGACCATATATTATATACATTTAATGGCAACCTGGAGTGCTTACCATGCATATGAGCTGACATCCTAATTAAGAGCTGTAATTAGATGAATATCCTTTCAAGATGAAGTCAATTAACTCTTCCTTGAAGGGTTCATTTATATTCCAATTAATGGGCAGTGACCCACACTGTAAGTGCTTTTCAGAAAGTGTAGCACCATACAGTACTGCAGCAGGTGTATAACGTAAGAAAATGGATGCAAGAAAATCACTAACTCTAAATTTGTCATTACTTTTTAAGTTATATGATTTTGTTGAGCAATATAACAATGTTATTGTTAATTTTAAATCAGTTTTATTTCTGTCCTTGTTTTAAATGAAGATTTTATCAGAACAGCCATATTAATAAATGATTCTCAACACAACAATGAAATAAAACACATTTATTTTTATTTATTTATTATCCATGTAGCTTGACCAGATGGGGAAGGCTCCATGCAAAAAGGAGGGTCCCTCCATATGTTTCCCTTAAATCGCACGGAACGGTCACGGGTCAGATGACCTTCACTGACGGAGGTCAAAGAGCCCCTTGACCCTGCAGGCAGAGCCCGGGTACTTCGCACTTCAGGTTCACAGAGCCGGTTTGCTAGCGGGAGCGCTCGGGTTCCTATGTGGCAGAAACGAAGAGGCTCTCCGCGCCTTGGTTGCTAGGAGAGGCCGGCAGCGGGCGTGTGATTATCTTGGCCATTAGGTGGGTAAGGCGTGTCCCATTGTGAGCCCTGCAGCCTCCTCGTGAGCCAAATCCAGCAGCTGTGGGCTGAGGCCCGGCTCATTTATCTTCTGTTTGTGCTGCCAATCACCAGCCTGCTGTCCAGGCTGCACGTCTGTGGAGCAGGTTCCCTCTTTTTTTTGTTAGGGACTGACAGGGTCGAAGATTTCACACTGGTTTCAAAAAAGATTATCAGCACTTTCAATCACAGCACACAATAAGTAGATTCTTTTAATACATTTCTTTAATGATCACTACTCTATTGATGTTGTCTGTTTTCTTACTTACTGGCCCGGCTCAGAAAACATAGCTGTGACGCGTCAGTGTGTTTCAAAAAACGAGTGTTAACCTCAGGGACTTAACATCTGGACTGCTGGATCCTGTATGTCCTCTACAAGCACACTTAAGCAGTCCACCTTGCAATCAGCTGTCGTCCCACGAAATAAGAGAATTATGCGACCCAAGCCTTTCAGGGTTTTGCAGTGTTTGGGGTGGCGTTGGTGGTTATAGACAAACTTGGGTTGCAGGGGGAGGCAAGGGTACCGCAGGATGACCGAAATAGGATTTATGCAGACGCTCTAATGATGGATGGCACCTCACCCTGCACACGCTTTACCTTGAGGTGTGACACCCGATAGCCCAAAAGATACAGGGGGGCTCCCAGTGCATTGCTTCGGTCGAAGGTCCCCGCCTGAGCTATTGATTAACGAGGAGGGGGGTTTGATGAGCGATGTTGTGGGGAGCTGAAAATGGGGTTGTTTGTGACATGGGTGCAGGTTTCGTCTAAATAAAACACACACTCCCAAAAAGTAAGCTCTTTATTTTCATGCAGACTTTATGTCTGGTCTAGAGAGGTACTGAAGCATGTTTTTCGTAAGCAGTGAAGTGATTTTGAGCCACTGTGCTAGACTTGAAAACAAGAAATTATATGATTTTAGTGGCACTTTCCTTCTATTGCCTGTAATGTATAGTGTTTTGAGCAAAAGCTCTTCGTTTGGTTGTTCTAAATTGCGTTTTCTCATGTAATAGCTTATGTATAACCATTGCGATAGTAATAATGGACACAGGTGTGACACTTTCAATAGTGATTAATCAATGGTTATAGATATAATTATTGTGACCTGAACAACCCACTTGTCCTTAAATGTACACCTTTTCCCTGAAGAACTAATAGTTGTGACATTTAGGAACATGAGGACCAGATAACAAATGTTACGGTTCCCCTCTGGGGTATTTTCATGGTGCTTTACCTCATACTTGTATCCTTATCCATTCTGCAGTGTGAGGAGAAAACATGTGACATACAAATAAAAGAAAACGCTTGAAAAACCAAGAAGCAGTTTCTAGCGTTCATTCGAGAAGAAAGCGGCTCTTTGGAAATCTATTGTGTGCCAGAGGACGTTTGGCCATAGAAAAAGGTGAAGGGGATTTTCAATTTATTTCATTTCCACTGTCGATTGTGCTCTGTTCCCAGTTTCAGGGTACTGTAATGGAGGGTCAGGAGGTAGAGCGGTCAAGCTCCAATGGATCCAGGCTAATACACTGATAATTTGATTGAACAAGCAAGATAGCCTCCAGTGGTCTCCAGCAGAATACAGCTCCTCTGCAGGCAAAGCAGTGCAATTCCCACATTCTGGATAACCACAAATGACGCAAATTATCAATTTTTCAGTGGTTGTCAAAAATAGAAAAACATCAAACAATATAACTCCTATTTTTCTCTTAACAATTAAAGGATAAATTAAAAGGATCTCGGGTGTGAATCGAGTCACTTTGTAAATCCATTCGGAAAGGTCAGATCCTAAAATGCAAAAACAAGGTCCAAAATAGCATCTTTTTCAGCACAAAATACCGTGGCAATTCAATGTGTTTAAAAAGGTTTTTTGTACATCCGTCTTAGTAGGTTTGCTTTTTGGGGTGTATTTAGCTGTTTATCCATTTAGCTATCGATTCACCTCTCCACACGACACCACATTTTCCTCCATTTAAATGTCGAATGGGTCCAGGTCTTAGTGAATGCGAGCCAGGGACGGACGCTGTGTCTCTCCTGCATGGTGCCTGTGAGGATACAAATGTTGGCATTCTGTGTATGGAAGTCTATTCGCTTATTTTCCTGGAATAATATTACTTGTTTTTTCTTATAGACGATGCTCAGAGCCAAGGCACATGCTGTTTTATGTGTGGGTGGGTGGGTTTGGGGGTGTGTGGAGAAAGGTAAGATAAGAGAAGACCTAAGTGTGCGCTGACAGTGTTGGAGCGGAGGTGAGGGTGGAGGGAAGGAGCTTCTGGGCGCTGTTAGCGCGAGGGGCCATGTGAGCATATGCTGTGGGGCGATAGGGGAGAGCAGAGCTCAGGGCCAGCAAGCATCTGCTCCTTTTTGACCAGCCGGGAAGGTCACAGCCTGATAAGGCAGCCCGTCAATCAGCAAGCCCTCTGCACTGCTTAGGAACTGCCAGCCCCTCCGAGGGAAAATCAAACCAAGTTTGATTCATTGTCAGATTTGTAGCATTAAGACTGAGGCAAAAAGTGCACAAAACTTTTTTCAAGGATTTTAGATGTCAATTGTCTCCTTTGGTCTATCTCACAGCCGGTGCTGACCATTCTCCATGGAAGGTAGCTCCATGAATTTTTCAACCACCACTAATGTATTATGTACTGTAACTAGCTGTTTTTTTTAGTTTTAGTTAGAGTTTGCTTCTCCCAAACTCGGAGTCAGATGTACCTTACAGACAGATATTGGAGAGGCAGAATCGCTGGCACTGTAACCGAAGAGCAGAGCACTAACGGAAAATCTCAGATGAAATGTTTGGAGATGGAGAAACACTCCAGAGTATTAAAATATCTTGTATTTTCCTTTGTAGAAATGAATATATATATGATTTCCATACCAAGTAGCTTTAGATTATGTCAGTTCTTCATTCAATAAGACTAATCTTTTCTTGTACAGTACTTTGCCAAAAAAATCAAATGGTTGCTAAAAAACCACCTTAAGGTATGTTGGTGCTATGCTGTAAAGGCGCTATGCTGTAAGCCATTTCAGAAGGCAGAGGACAGCAGCAATTTGTGGAAGTAAGGTTCTTTCCATCATGGACCAGAACAATTTTTAAACCGACCGTTACCTTCTTCCTACTCTAAAAAAGTAAGGGCCATGCCCTGCTTGGGGGGGGGGGGGCGATTCATAAGTATGGTGTAATAAAGCAAACCTTGAACTACTGCCACATCTTCAATGGGTAGTTTTTCACTTGGTAACGACTCAGACGGTCATGGAGAACCTTCAGGACATCAGTCAGTGCTTCGGCCATGACTATGGCACAAAATCAAGGCACCGAGCTCATGAAATTTGCAGCGAATGACAACTAGACGGCCAGCAAAGGGATAAATTTATTGATCCAGTTTTTCAGATTTTTTTCAGATCCAGGACAAACGATAATGAACATGAGGTACCTGGCACTGTAACAATTATGATTGAATTCCCCATGAGTTTTTCACTGTAGAGAGCAACCACAATGAATGAGACATGGATAATTAAACTAGGGGACTTCAGTGATTATGACCAGTAACGGCTGCTTTAATATAAATAAATTATCTGCTGTATGCTCAGAATTATTTAGAAAAACAGACTTATTCTGAAGTCCAGGCTCTTGCTTACCTTGATGTTGTGATAACACGCCCGGCAATATGTAAAATAGTGATTTATGTGTAATTACTCAGTCAGGCAGTGATATACAGCATGCTTTTATCAACAGGGTGACGCTACATGAGGGAAGCTAACTTCCCTTACCTGTCTTCATACTGCTGCACTAAAGGGGTCCCTAAATGCAGCAGAAATTCGATTTGCTGTGTATTTTTTTTAAGGTAAATTAAATTGTGTTGGCGCCACCTGTGTCTTTCGCAGACTGTAAAATGACGTGCCATCCTGCAGCGTCTTGGTGGAATGATTTCAAAATATGTTTATTCGAACAACATGAAGGCTCTTACGTGTAAAATCTCTGTGCTCCTGTAAAAATGCCTCGGCACATCAGCCTGTATTGTATTTTAATGTATGTATGTTTGCATAGTTGTATGTTTGATGTTGTCATATGACTGGCTTGTGTGGCCTGTGGTGAGTGGCTTGTGTGGAGGTGATACACCTGCCTTCAGGGGCTTTCGGTTTAACTACCAGATGAGACACGAGGAAGCAGCCAGGACTGTTGTTAACATGACTCATAGGGTTCACTGATACACTGAGCCCATACAGTCCGTGCAGGTTTCCAGGATAAAATGGATGTGGGTTTGCACGGCATTCCTATATTTCCAGCCGGACACCTGTGAATAACCTTAGAAAAAGAATAGTTAGAAATGTGCTTGTGAATCTCCCTCAAGCAGCCTCTGTTAGAGTGGGCGAGGCTTTCATAGTGACAGCGTACTCATGCACACACAGACATGCATGCGTGGCGGACCTGCTTTTCTCCGATATCCTGTCTCTGTTACTTGAGCCATTCGAGTCAGGCCCCCCTCCCTAGGACTGTGGGTAATGCTTCCACATCGGTAAGCTGCTGCCATAGCTACCTGTAGCCCATAATAACACCTGCACACCGTGGCCGATGATCTTCCCTGCCGCAAACCGTCACAATGGCATCATTCCTGGCTTCGGGTCGAGGCATCGGGGCGCACGTGTCCTTCTGACCCGGTTCTCTCCGCTTCCCATCCCCTGCTCCCCGGTGACAGATGCAGCCATTTCTCAGTAGGTGACACTCCAACCCTGCCATCTCTCTTTCATCTCCACAGCCCCGATGACAGCCTCCTTCTGTCCCTCGCTGCTTTTGTCCAGCCCAAAATCAGAAAGGGATTATGTCAACTTCCGTTCCGGGCTTTCTGCTCTCATTTTTTTGGGGCGGCGCAAACGTATGGCCGATTATTGTTCTGAAGCGTATGAGCCAGTGTCTAATAACGGAGATTAAGATGCAGCGGCCCGGTGTGCCGGCTGACACCATCCCTTTGTGGCTCATTGTGAGGAATCAGCGTGAGCCGTGGCCCGCAGTCCCAGAGAAAAAAGATTAAATGCTCCTCTGCATTAAAGGGGGGGGGGGAACAGGCACCATTCAACAGTTGCTATCGACTGTGGCGTGATTTGGGGAACTGCAGCTGGTGATAGCCCCCGCTGTGCAGCGTGCTCTGCCAAGGCCCAGGAGGTGAACCGCTGTGAGCATACAGTGTATGGTCTTTTTTACCAGGCTGAGATCATTGACAGACCACATACTGCACACACTCATACAGTAAACATGATAAATACTGTATGTAACTCCTTTACAAATATTTCCAAGCATTCAGCTTAGTTTTAATTGAGAACAGCAGTGCAGAGGATGCTTTCACAGGAGTAATGATGAGAAGCTATTTTTGTGGCATGATCCTGTAATGGCTGCGAGCAGCTTTTTAGCCAAAACACCAAAAGGCCTCTCCTCACGCCTCTGTCTCCATGGCTCCAAGCACGTGTGCAGCGTCCTGTCATTTCCTCAGGTATATCAATCCATTATGTGGCCTTTCCATCATGGAATTAGGTTTGAGCTATTAGGAAATAGCTGCTTCACTCTTTCTAAAAGGGGCTAGATAAAGGTCGGCCTATAAAGGTAATAAGCTTCTGTTGTCTTAGTGAAATGTTACAAAGGTCTCTCTGGCCACTCCTGTGCTCTCACTCATCTCCATGAAGCAACAACCATCCGGGAGCATGAAATATCATTGTTTTAACATTCATTAATACAGGTTCTCATTATATTACAGTCTTTTGCTTACCAGAACTCCACAGTTATGAAGTACAGCTGGCAGGTTCCTTGTCACTAATTTACAATTACATATATTCATCTTTAGCAGGTACTTTTGTCAAAGCGATGTACAAGTGCGTGAGATAGTCCATACAAGCATACTGACTGTCAAATTGTCGACTACAATTTCATTTTCAATTCAGATTTATTTGTATGGTGCATTTTTACAAAGCGCTTTGCATTATCCCTGCCCAAAGCAGTGAGCAAGCCAGAGGCAGCAGTGGCAAGGAGAAACTCCCTAGAAGGAAGAAACCTCAGCATAAGTGTGGCTTGGTTGAGCTTCCGGTGAATGTCCAAGTGTATGCAGCATTGGAGCAACAGCTACAACAGCTAGCTATATTCAGGGCAAAGTAAGAACCTAATAAGACAGAAAGTGCAACAATGGCAACGCTCAGGGAACACAAAGTGGAATCAGGCTAGCAGATTAATTCTGCACACACATATGCAGTTGCAGTATTTTAAAAAGAACGACCAGTTGCTATATTTGCTCTTTTGTGGTAGATGTTTACATGTCTTATTAAATATAAGTTAAATATATAAAAATATCTAAAAGTTTTTGTGTCACACCTCTGGTGGGGGGGTTGTCATTGTCACTTTAGCTAGTTTTATGCCACCTGATAGGCTGCTCTTCAGGTAAAGTTGTCCTCAACATTCCAGTCTTTCTAAAAATCTCATAGCTGTGTCCCGTGAAGCCCCAGCCAAACTGACTAATTCATCTCCTGGGCCTTGGCAGAGCATGCTGCACAACGGGGGCTATCACCAGCCCCACTGCCTCATCATAGTAACAGGTGCTCTACAGGACTGGACAGCAATGTGCATTTACACAGGCATGAAATGCGGATATCCTTAAGGGTAGCCTTCAGAGGGCATGGGTATGATACCAGCCTGGCCCCGCTAGCTGCTTGGCTGTAGGCACGTGTCACCGTGCGTGGATAGTGGTATATCATCATAATTAAGGCAGTGTGCTGGGGTCAGCCTGTGCTTCCCATGTGCATTTCGTCATGCGTGTCACATTAAAGGAAATCATTAATTACATAATGAAATTTACTGTAAAGGGCTCAGAGTGAGTCCCAAATGCCAAGGTCTGTTTTCCCCAAGGAATTTAGTAAAACGAAACCCTTTCCTCAAAAAGAAAGAAGAGAGTCTGATACTTAATCATAACATGCAACTGCTTTAAGAAAGAAAAACTTCTCCTCACTAAAATACACTACTGTGCCCCCCCCCCCCCAAACACAGACACACACAACACCTTAGCTTCCAGTGCTGGAGAGAAGCAGGTCTTACAATGAAATGGACAATGACTGTGAGTCAGTCTATCCCTAACCTCTGCAGGAGAAGACGGATGCATGGATGAAAGGGAAGACCACTCCGGTCAGTAAAAAAAGGCTGAGCGGAGGTCAAGCCAAGTCTAATCCAATTGCAGTCTTTACTCATCTAATGTAGGGGCTTTCTGCTATTCGGGAAGGACAAATATTTGATGAATAGTGCTGTAGAGAATGATGGATCCTACAGCGATTCCTGCTGTAAAATGGATTCGCTTACACTACTGGTGACACTAGACTGTGTAGAGAAGGTGTGGCAACCCTGTCACCATGGTATATGATGAAATGAGAATGAGGGCGGAGTTCTGTTCTCTTCTGTTTCGTTACCTCAGCTGAGATACGGTGTGAGGTGTCTCAATGTCTTTGGGAAATCTGAGGTCAGATATGTACCTAAAATAATATTTGATAGTCATCACTTTTCATTCCATCCATCCATCTTCCGTAAATGCTTATCCAGAACAGAGCCTTTTCCAGGAAGGCAGGGATACCCTGGCCAGGATGGTCCATGGCAGGCTACACAATCACACACACACATTCTGCAATATGGGAAATTTAGAAATGCCCATTTATTGACCGCATGTTTTTGGGTTGTGGAAGGAAAATGGAGCATCCAAGAGAAACCTATATAGAAACACCACATGGAGGTGTGGTTCGTGTCTGCAGACCTGCTGTTGTAGGACCACAGTGTGACCCACTGAGCCACCATGACCAAACCCAAGAATGGTGTTTACATTAAAAATAATTTTTCAATATTTTTGGGCGGACACAACAGTGAAGTATTTTTGGTGAATGACATGATGTTGAGAAATGAGGTGCTGGAAGACAGGCAGGTGATGGGAACAACACGCTCGGAGTGACATCTTTGTGTGCTGATGGTCCGAGATTTTTACAAGCTGTGAAGCTACCTTCAGCTAGCTGGCCATTGGATGGCCTGACATGGGCTAATCCCATTAATGAAGGCTGTCCGAGGAGCTCCTTGGCTGAAAGCCTCCCTGCATGGCTGTGTCCTCTCACAATCGGTCAATAATGCGCACCTGTGCCCCAATGACATGCCGTAGGGGGCAGGAACCCTGCTAGAGACAAAGGGGGATTTTTGGGTTTCTCCTCCAGTTTGTCAAACGAATAACTAGCTGTTTTTGAAGCTAATGATGGGCTATATATGATTTTACCCTCTCAATAAAAGGAAAGACAATGCAGTTACCAAAAAGCAATACAGCAGTTGGAAGCCACCACATTCCAGAGACCTAGTAAAATAAGACATACAACCTTAATAAAAGATGAAGAATTTGAAGACTAATGTAAGTAAATTTAAGGAAGCATTTGTCTCCAGCCAGCACTGAGGCACCTTGTTTACAGTGTGGTATGTACCCGTCGGCAGTAATCAGCTCTGCCGTAAATTTGGCCCATCACCGGCCCTCATGACGGATGGGAGACACGCTCACAGGCGGAGGCCAGCGTTCGTGCTCCCTACTCCGACCGTCCACTCGGAGCACCATTAGGCCTGTAAGGCGGCCCCGCATATCTGATCGCAGCATATGGTGGGGGCCGCCTCGACCCTCTCAGCTTTCGGTCAGCGGGTCAGCGGCTGTCATTTATTATTCCCCACTGCACTCCGACCCCCCAGGGGGGCTGGGCCAAGGGCGACCTTGATTTTTGGCTTGATCCCTCTTTTTTAGTTGATGATTTCTCCCCCTTCATTTATCTCTCCTCTATTCTCCTCAAACACTTTTGGTATATTTCCTGTTCCAGAAATGCATTTTTTTCTAATGACTTAAATAAAAATAATAACACTTTAAAATTTTGTTCACAAATGCATAGATTAGTTAATGTTGCCTGGAGAGGTGCAATGTAAGACTAATCTTATGAAGACCTAGGAGGGAAAGTGGGAACCCAGCCTAACCCACAATGTAGGCCTTTTACTCTCACAGTAACTATATCCAGGTGTATTCGAGTAACAACAGGCTGTGGACAGAGGGAGGCAGTCTGCAATCATCGGGACAACATGCACGTCCTAGTACCCGGTTTCCATGACGGACGGGCTGGACACTCATACATGTTCAATGGGCTCCATGTTAAATGGCCGGTTAAACTTGATCTCTAGGTTAGAAATAAAATTCAGACTTGCAATTTAAAGCTTCAGGACAATCCGCACAATAGTGTCATCAGAAATGTAGCAGCAGAATCTCATTCTGTAATATTTTAATCGGATGGACAAAATACATTTAATGATAAAAACAAGCAAAATATTTCAATTTTAAATATTTTTTAAATAATTTTCAAGTTACAGACACCTATTAAAAACTGAATAATCCTCAGTGTCATTATCCATAAAATCCATATAACCATAAAATCAGTACCAGTGTTAGTTTTTCACCAGAAAGACACAAATTATATATGAACAACAACGGTAAAATAATCTTCTAGTGTATTTATGAATTAGTATTAATATTATAATTGGTTGCAACATAGAACGGTAATACTTCAAAAAAACAGTTTTAAATTTAGTGTTTAATATAATGATATATGGTAAGAAATGCTAAAATTCAGATGCCTTAGGGATGGGAGCATAGAAAGGACAGTTTTTTTGGAGTTTTGGGACTTTGACAATGGGAATTATACAAAAACCAAAATGGAGGCCTTTTAATTAGTAATGTGAATGAAACTGTGGGACAAAAATATAATGTTTGGGGGAGTCTGACTAGAGCACAGGACGAAACAGGAGACTAGTTCGTGAAATGGTCACAGGTCACCTGACTTAGTCCCACCCTCGGAATTCCAACCCTTCCGTGTGTTACATTAACCTGAAATGAAAACTACAACCATTTTGTGCCTCTGGGCCATTTGTTAATTGCATGAATTCTGATGTCATAAAGTGGTCATTGGGTGGGGGGCGGGGGGGGTCACAGTGGAGGTCAGAAGAGATGGAGCCTCACATGGTTTTGACATTGTGAATGCCAGAGAGTCTTGGAGCAGTGATTTAATAATGGCCCCCAATCCAGACCAGGGGGCGGAGGCTTAGCCTTCTTGAGGGGAACCACCTTTTAATTTCGCTGGCTAATTTAAGTCATGCCTTCCCTTTATCAGGACCACTTCAGATAAATGTGAGGCTGAACGAGTCTCAGCTATAGGTGATTAGTTCTTGCATCGCTTTTTGTCATCAACATGCATCCCAGCTTGGAGCTGAGCAGCGTGCTTTCACTGCCGTCACATTTGCATAATGACACATTCCATCCGGAAGGTCGTTGCGATATTAATAATTTAAGGGGGGTGATACGAGACAGGGAGGGAAACAGGCAGTTTAACAACAGGGCTGCACCGCAACACAGAAAAGCCTCCCAAGGGTCTCGAGTGCTCCTGTGCATGGATGTCACCATCTGAAATGCGATCTGCACGTCTGGGGCAACATTCATGGACAGAGAGTGCCGTGTTTTATTAAAACGTAGTAGCAGAGGTACTCCCATTGTTGCTGCTACATTTTTTCGAAAACATGTGGCTTGGGGGTGGTTTGGTCGCCATTAGAGATGTAATAACATGGTCACTGGGCGGGGGGGCATTATAAGTGGGTGTGGCGATGATAAGACTTTTAAAATACAGGGTTGTATTTTTAATTTTCCTGAAAAAAACAGGACAGTCGTCACCTCTAAGTTTAAAAATTATACTTTTTCACAGAGGTCGTTGAGCTTTAGCCTGGTTGAGCCTGTGCATTAAAGCTCCCCTGGTCACAGCTTTCTTAATATCAGGAGGGATTTGTTCAGCTTTTTCAGTGACTGTAAGACTCTATATATCTTTGGCAAGTATATTAATGGTATATTAATAGAGTGGCAAAGTGGCACTGCGGTCTTGTGCTTCCAGGGCTGCTCGTTCAAAGCCTGTTCCTTGCTCTGTGTTTGAGTGGTGTGCATGTTCTCCTCATGTTTCTGTTGGTTTCCTCATACCTAAACAGCCTGTGCCCTCCCTGGTGCCCTGCGATAGACTAGCACCTCGTCCATGGTGTACCCTGCCGATGCCCTGTGATGAACTGACATCCGGTCCAGTGTGTACCCTGTCTGGTGCCCTGCAAGGGACTGGTAGCCTTTCCAGGGTGTGCCTGTGCCTGGGGGTTGCATAAAATAAGGAGGATGCTAAAGTGGATCAGTCCAGATTTATTATTTTCTTTGTAAACACCAGGAGAGAGCAGCAGGACAGAAACGAAAATCCAAAAACTGAGGTAGATAAAACAGGCAGTGGTCTGGCGATCAGTGTTGGGATCCAGGGGATCAGGCAGGGCTCGGAATTCGGGGACAGGCAGACAGTCACGTGATCAGCACCGGCAATGAGAGGGCTTGGCTATATAATTGAAGGTTGGAAGAGGCAGAACAGAGGTCAGGGGAACAGGTAGACAGAGGTCAGAGAGGCAGGGAATAAACACTCGAACTAGCACGGAAGGCTGAAGTTCAATAAAAAGGCTCTCCAATTACCCCGACGGGCATCAGCTGGTAGGGGAGGGCATACGGTAACTGGTCCCGCTGGTTCTCGGGACAGGTGTAGTCGAAGAGGCCTGGCCGCTGCTCACCTCCCTCCTAGGAAACCCCAGGGGGCGTGGCAGGGGAGCCCCGCGTGAAAACATAGGATCTTTACCGGGGCGATCCATGACAGTACCCCTCCCTCCATGAATGCCACCTGGCGGACGAATGTGCTCCCTGGAGCGGCGGCATTCAAAGTCGGAGATCAGACACAGATCCATCACATGTCGAGCTGGAACCCAGGACTGTTCTTCAGGGCCATACCCCTGCCAATGAACTAGATACTGATGGCTACGACCCCAGTGCTGGACGTCCAGCAAGCAAAGATGGTGTACACCTCACCTCCGTTGACTAACCTGGGGGGAGGAGGAGGCAACGCAGTAGAAGCCAGGGGACTGACCGCATGGAGTTTCAGTAGGGAAATATGGAAGGTAGGAAGGACTCACCGCATGGTCACTGGAAGACGAATGGCTGAGGGACTTATGACCTTGGTGATGGGAAAAGGACCAACAAACCGTGGTTCCAACTTCCTAGGCGGAACCCGTAGAGGAAGGTTCCTAGCATCCAAACACACCTTATGCCCCGCACTGAGAGGGGGAGCCCAGGACCTGCGACGGTTACCATATTTCTCCATGCGTGTACGAGCACGTAGCAGGAAGGGCCCTGGCCATATTCCAGGTTCGTTGACAACGACGAAGAAAATGGTGGACAGATGGGACCAGGACTTCCTCCTCCACTGCTGGAAATAAGGGAGGTTGACAACTAGCACAACATTGGAATTGGCATATACCCGTGGAAGAAAGGGGCAGAGAATTATGGCAGTATTCCACCCAAGAAAGGAAACCACTCCATGATTCAGGTGAGTGTGAGGCCATTCATCTGCTCCAGGTTCTGGTTGGCTCTCTCTGTCTGTCCATTGGACTGCGGGTTGAATCCAGAGGACAGACTTGCGGTGGCACCAAGCAGCCTACAGAATTCCCTCCAGAACTTGGAAACAAATTGTGGACCTCTGTCAAAGAAAATGTCAGAGAGTAGACCATGCAGCTTGAAGATGTGGTCCACTAATAACTGAGTGGTCTCAGCTAATGGAAGCTTCCGAACAGGAACAAAATGCACAGAGAAGCAGTCCACTATTGTGAGTACCTCTGTGAAACCTCTGGACATGGGAAGGCCTGTAACAAAATCCAAGGATATATGAGACCGGGGCATTGGGGGAACAGCAAGAGGCTGCAATAGACCTGCTGGAGAACGGGGTTCCCCTCAAGAAGGCTAAGCCTCCGCCCCCTGGTCTGGATTGGGGGCCATTATTAAATCACTGCTCCAAGAGGGATTCTTATTACGTGCACACACCGGGCAGGCCGTGACGTAACCATACATGTCCTGCAGCATAGTAGGCCACCAGAAGCGCTGTCTAAGAAGTGCTCAGGTGTGATGCATGCCAGGGAGTCATGTCCCCATTGGAGGATCTGGGAATGCAAGAATTCTGGGACAAACAGCTGGTTAGGTGGACACCCCCTGGGGTCTGGATGAATTGTTGTGCAGCCTGGACGGCTTCCTCGACTCCCCAGGATATGCTCCAATGAAGCGACTTTCCAGCAGAATCGGTTTTGGGCACTTCTTAGTGCCCTCCTCTCCGAACAGCCATGAAAGGGCGTCAGATTTGCTGTTCTTGGAGCCCGATCTGAAGGAGATAAGAAAATTGAAACAATTAAAAAATAGCAACCACCTGGCATGCATTGAGTTGCTTTGCCAACTGTAGATATTCCAGATTCTTGTAGTCCGTGACGATCTGGAATGCGACTGCACGGATCTTCTCTGGATCCATCCTAATCGTACCCTCCTCAAAATTGAACCTCAGGAATGAGATCGACTGCCAGTGAAACTTGCACTTCTCCGCCATTACAAATAGCTTATTAACTAATAAGCGTTGGAGGACCATATGCACGTGTATGATGTGATCCTGTTCAGACTGGGAAAACACCAAAATGTTATCCAGATAAACGAAGACAAACCTGTTTAACATGTCCCGAAGGACGTCATTCATCAGCCCTTGGAACACAACCGGTGCATTACTCAATCCAAAAGGCATACCTAAATACTCATAATGCCCAGAGGGCATATTAAAGGCGGTCTTCCACTCATCCCCCTTGCGGAACCTAACTAGATGATAGGCACTCTGTAGGTCAAGTTTGGTGAACCAGCTACCCCCCTGAAGTACATCAAGAACCGAGGACAACAGGGGTAAGGGATAATGATTCTTGATGGTAATCAGGTTCAGCTCGCGGTAGTCAATGCAAGGCTGGAGGGACCCATCCTTCTTCTCTGCAAAGAAGAATCCAGCTCCTGCTGGTGAAGACGACGGTCAAACAATTTCCGATACTAGCACACTACTTATGTAATCCTCCATAGCTTTCTTTTAAGGGGCAGACAGGGACAGGTACAGACGGGGGGCGAGGTACCCGGTAACAGATCGATCGCACAGTTAGAAAGTTGATGAGGAGGTAGAGAGGATGCCCATGCCTTACTGAATACCTGTCTCAGTGATGGTAATAGTGGCCATTCGATGTCCATCCAGCTGCGTCTCGACCACCGTGGTAGGCAGTCTTCGCTGGCGGACCAGCATGGTGTCAATAAAATTGTCATCTGTGAAATTGTCATCCTGAGTCCACCAGGACGGCTAAGGTCTGCTGGATCTCTCCATATGAGAGCAGTACTGGTAGAAAGGTGTGCCGAATGGAGGAGGGAAATATTGGAGCTACTCCCACCAGGGCCTTCCTCTTCGCTAGTGGGTGCATCCTTTTACTGGCCATTTAGAAATGTAATGTCCCACCTGCCCACAGTACAAACAGGCATTGGCTGTCCATAGCTGTTGTCATTCTTCAGGGGACAAATGGGATCGGTTCACCTGCATACCTTCAGCAGGGGGCTTGGAAAAGCTCACACAAGCTGTTTCACAGACACCTGAAACATCAAACCGTCTGTGACGTTCCCTGCAACACTGAGCGAGGTTCACTAATTCCTCGAAGGTTCCTGGCATTTCTCTGGAGGTTAATTCATCCTTAGTTTCTTCCGATGGCCTATTATAAAATGCGTGAAACTGAGCCTGCAAAGGTCTGAAAAGCGATGGCATTGACACTGAATGGTCGTCTTGACAGAGTTGCAGTAATTCGCATGCTGCCTCTCTGCCATGAGTTAAGCGATCAAAAACCCTAATTTCTGCAGTGAACTCTGGAAGGGTAGTACAAAATGGCGCCCCGGATTCCCACGCAGTAGTGTCCCACTTGTGAGCGGGTACGGTCAACAGGATAATTATGTAAGCGACCCGGGCGCAATCTGAGGGAAATGCAGAAGGTTGTAACCCGAAAATCAGGGAACACTGTAACAAAAAGGAGCAACAGGTTCCTGGGTCGCCATTATACTGTGGAGGCCGGGGAAAGCTGGCTTCACTGATCGCTGTGACAGTGGAAAGACAAATTGAAAGGACATGCTGTACGTGAGTCGCTAGTTCCATCAGGCTAACATTAAAAGATTCCAGAGAATCTCCCATCTCTGTAATCGCAGCCTCATGCCGTCCCAGCAGAGAACCATGCTTACCCAGGGCTTCAGAGAGGTGCAGCTGATCCGCAGGGTCTATCCTGATCACAAGATTTTCTGTCACGGCAGGGGTTCCGGAGGACACTATAGCGGATCAGTCCAGGAAAAAGATTTATTGTCTTTTCTGTAAACACTGGGAGAGAGAGAACAGCAGGACAGAAACAAAAATCCAAAAATTGAGGTAGATAAAACAAGCAGTGGTTGGGCAATCAGCATCGGGATCCAGGGGAACAGGCAGGGCTTGGAATCCAGGGACACGAAGGTGGTCGGGCGATCAGCGTAGGGATCCAGTGGAAAAGGCAGGGCTTGGAATCCGGGGACAGGCAGGTGGTCAGGTGACTGGCACCTCGTCCATGGTGTGCCCTCCCTGGTGCCCTGCGATGGACTGGCACCATATCCATGATGTACTCTGCCTAGTGCTCTTTCATATACTGGCACCTTGTCCATGGTGTGCCCTCCCTGGTGCCCTGTGATGGACTGACACCCCGTCCATGGTGTGCCCTCCCTGGTGCCCTGCGATGGACTGGCACCTTGTCCGTGGTGTGCCCTGCCTGGTGCCCTGCGATGGACTGGATATAGG
Source organism: Mormyrus hasselquistii (assembly GCA_026779605.1). Lineage (NCBI taxonomy): Eukaryota > Metazoa > Chordata > Actinopteri > Osteoglossiformes > Mormyridae > Mormyrus > Mormyrus hasselquistii. Next base: position 8,274,179 of record JAODKE010000007.1, on the reverse strand, counting down.
GACATCACTGCTGACATCAGTGTCAGCAGAACACAGAGAATGTTTTCATGTTGTCATTTTATTTAGTCAGGCTGTTTCAAAACTCCAAATCTTAATAATGAAAACTCAGCCATATCTAATTTAATATTGACTTTTTTCTGTAGCATCTAAAACTGGACTGTCGTTATGTAAACTAATTTTTCTGTGCAGCAATTTCATCTACCCAGCTGGATGTTTTTAAATTACATATCAAGGTATGTTAATGCAAACCACAAAAATATCTTGTTATTAAATGGGCATTTTTCCAAAAGCCACAACCGAGTAATCCCCATCCTATGGAGTGAAGGTTCTTGCATGGGACCCAGTGTATATATTAAACTAAATATAATTTAAAAAACATATATAAACTGCCCCTAGAGATTTCTTTGAACCAGTATGACAGTCTGTAGGAAACCTTAGCAGAAAAGAGAGATTGAAAATTGTAACACCAGCTAGTATCATTCTCTATACAAAATCTTTTTTTGGAACAAATTCTTTTTACATATTTTTTTTCTTTTCCTTTGTTTGATTATTTGCCATAAATTATTAAGAGTGATCATCAAGTCACTGCTCCACACTGGAGATAAACTAATCTTGTTTTGAAGGGGTGCAGAAGGTTACGGAAGATGATGAATGATCTATAATACTGATGCACCAAAAGTCATATTGCATATTTATTTCTGGCTCATATGTATGTTTTCACACATGCAAAGAAATATTTTGTTTTTTCTTCCATCTGCTTTCAGGAGCAGCCTGTGATGCTGTGATTTCACCAGTGGGAGGTGCCGCGCAAGCAGCTCTGGGCTACTCACGGCGCTGCAGAGCGCCAGATGTGCCAGCCAGCATTTTCTGATTGCACCACTCATCAGCTTGCCGGCCGTGTTCCCTGGATGGGAATTGTCAAGCCGACTTGCTGTTTATGAAGGTACCAGTGTTCCTGGATGTGGGGGCTGGGAGTGGGGATGTGGGGGCAGCTTTTTATTTAGAGAAAAGTACAGCATTACATGCTGCACCCATCAAGAGGGTAAAAGACACACATTTAGGATGGAGAGTTAGTGTAAACCGGTCAGTCCATATGTGATGCCTCCCCATTCTGATCTGCGGGCATTAGGACCATGGAGGTCGTCTGTGCACTAGGCAAGCTCTATGATACAAAGGCCGAATAATTCACAATTCATCATTTATTTATATTAATCTCATCCCACTGCCTCCCACTCAGACCACTCCTCACCTTTTATTTTACACAAAGTACCAGCGGAGAGGCTTTATCTTTGTCTCGTATTACATGCGTAAATCCCAGGCATTGCTGCACTGTAATTGCATTAACATCCATATTAAAAGCAAGGCACACATCTTGCTGTTTTTTGGGAAGAGTAAAAATTCCGTTTGACCAGGGAGGCTCGTGTATTCAGAGTGGTTCTCAAACCTGATATCTGAGAACATCAGACATGGAGCTGATGTCCTTTTCAGGGCCTAGGAGGTGTCAACGACACCTTGCAGGCTTCTCTCTACAGAAGAAGTCATCAGTATGGATTTCTCTAATTAATTGTGGTGCTGTCAATAAACACTTAAATAAATCTATTTATTTCAGTTTTATTATACTGGCCCATGAGATATTTCCTCAGCATGTAGAGATCAGGAGAAAATGTGCTCTTCTGGGTGGAGATGGCCAGGTTATTTTTAGAAGCACATACTTTCTGCATTTCGGAGTCTCCACTGCTCCCATCAAACTGGCCACGCGTGACAACGGCCCCCGTACTGGGCCTGGCGCCAGGGAGCTGCAGAGAGCTGCTGACGGATGTGCCCATGAGGACTCTGGCAGCCCAGGTGAGAATCGGTTCAGCGGCAATGCTGACGTTACGGTGACAAATACGGCAAGCTCCCGGCACTCTGGGGCAGCAGCTGAGGAGGGGGAGGGATCTAAGTCGCTTGGCTACCATTTGTACGCAGTGGTACTCCCCAGAAAGGAGACCGCAGGGATCATCTCTGGGAGAAAGGCTGTCAGCTGCCTTTTTCTGAATTCCAGAACCTTCAGTGAAAACAAAGTTTATTTGTTAAGCAAAGTTTATTTATTAAAACAAAGCAAGGATGTGTCTGAGAATATAATCATTGTAGAAGGCAGACATTCCATCTCACGTTCTGAGTCTCCAAATTGACATCAGGCGCTTGACACCCGTGAGTGACGCACAGTGTCCCGGAAATCTGTCATTCTGATATTCAGTCGCAGTAAAATTAGTGGGCAAGAGGTTTTATTGCCTTAGCCTCAGCACATCCTACAGTAGCTGGTGAATTTCACCACCACCCTCTAGTCCCCATCTGCGAATATCCCTACCAGCACCCAAACACTCCTGTAGCCAACACTAGGCTTGAGCGCAGTGTAATTTTAACACCATTGTACCATCCACACATGGTCCCATGGTATATGGTGCTTTTAAAAAGCAACGCTATTTTGTTATTTCTCAATAAAATTTGCTGAGGGGCTATCTTTGAACAGAAATACCACAGCAATACCGTAAGTGTTTGCTTTGGTATTTCTATTACTTCTTCAAGACTGAAATAAATGTAGAATGATTGGATGCTCTTCTTATTATGTCTTTTGTTTGACACTCTGTTGTTTACCGCTTTCTATGTCTGCTCTCTGGGACGTCTGTACCCAGCCTGCTCATTCACTCTTGCTGATAGACATAATTTTTCTTCAGAGTTCTGTGGCACCGCACATTGATAATTGCAGTAATGGCTTCAGATCCCCCACAGCAAATCTATGTTTATGTCTCACTCACACACAATGCTGTTAAGGGTAATCTTTTTCAAATGTCATTATGCTCACAGCTGACAGCAACTCTGTCAATAGACAGTTATAATTTATATTTCTTTGCTCTAATCCTACCGTTTGCAAAAAGGCCCATCATTAAACCTGTTTCACTATGCCATCCACTCTCCCTCAACTAGGTTTCATATACAGTATGACATACGTGTCATGGGATGGCGGAGTGTCTGTGATCAGGGTGTGGTGACCATGGTAGTCAGGGCAACCAGCATTGTGTGCTATGTACCCAGGGGCAGATGTACAGAGACAGATGAGATTATCAGTCGGGTTGAGAATGATAGTAACATGGACTGTTCGCTATTTAACTATTGTATGACCTACTATATATACCTCAGTACATGAGCTCAACAAATCTATGCCTGAAATTAGCACAATATTCTAAAATGGATTATTAAAAATATTAGCTTTCAAATGCATCACAGTCGAATTACATAAAATTCCATGTGTCTGACCAGACATTGAAGCATTTATTCTGTTTTGCTGGTGGGCTATTTCAGTCTGTCTGAAAAGATTTGTTTGAACACTGACCTTGTTTCTGGGCTTTTAATACTTGTGTTTTTGGTTCTTGGTGTAAATTTGACATAGTTTAATTGGCTTGGTCTCCCCCCCCCCCATCCCCCTGGTTCCTTCCCCAAATCCAGTGTGCTGATCCAGTGTGCTGATCCAGGTGTTATTATTGTGATCCCCCTATTTGAGACCTGTCAGCTTATTTAAGAGACGTCCGAATCTCCCTGCTGTACGCATCAAGCGGCAGCTGCAGGCACTGCACGCCCACCCACATCTCAGGAGGGACGGGGTCCACATCTTCACATCACTGAAAAGGACACCGCTCCTGCCCCCCTCCCCATCAGATCCGAACAAGCCGCACGCGCATACCTTCAAGTGGGGGCACTGTGTGTGGACTGTATTTTATTGGAAAAAAAAAATAAATCCTCACTTGCAAATTCAAGGTGCCTTCAAGGTACTTGAAGTTTAAATTTTGTGCAGCATGTGACAGTTCAGAAAATGGGGGTGGTGAGTTACATGAGAGGACCTACAGCCATGTCCACCGTGCAGATCCCCTCTCTGCTCTCTGCATGGTTCTGATCAATAGCGTGTTACTCATAATTAATGCCATGATGGAGAATTAAACAACCCAAGTATGAACAGGAACGCATACAATGTTAACA